>CM066340.1:4511811-4829311 GCA_033807585.1 Hydrophis major | reverse complement strand
ACCAGAGGTGGTATTCAGCAGGTTCTAACCAGTTCTGGAGAACCAGTAGTGGAAATTTTGAGTAACTTGGAGAACCGGCAAATACCACCTCTGACTGGCCCCGCCAACCCCATCTATGTTCTATCTCCTGAGTTCCAGCTGATTGGCTGGGTCTTCTTGGTTGCCCCACACAGGAGAATGGAGCTGGAAAGCAGGTTACTGGGGTATGGAGGGAATGGGATTTTTCAGTAACCTTCCCCTGCCATGCCCACCAAAGAAACACCACACCCACCAAGCCACGCTCACAGAACCGGTAGTAACATTTTTTTGAATCCCACTACTGGTGGAGACTGAAGTCACCTAGCAACTGGACTATCTGCTGTTTGGACCATGTGACTAGTCCCTTTGGGGGGAAATGACAGTTTTACTTTTAATTGGATGTAAAACTGGCGGGAACTTAGAGCTGGTTTTCCATCAAGTTTGTGCCAATATGATATGTCCCAATAAAATGTTCTTTGAGGAATATGCCCACCTCAGAGTTCTCATTGTTGGAGATGCATTCAGGGGTGGGATTGAAATTTTTTAACAACCGGTTCTATGGGCATGGCTTAGGTAGAGGGCGTGGCTTGGAGGTCATGTGACTGGGTGGCTATGACTTGGAGGTCATGTGACTGGGTGGGTGTGACCAACTCAATATCACTCACATCAAGGCACGCATCTCCTCGCTTGGCCTCTCATGACTGTGGGGATGCTGCAACAGTCGTAAGTGTGAAAAATGGTCATAAGTCACTTTTTTCAGTGCCATTGTAACTTAAAATGGTCACTCCACACAAGCAAAGTACCAGCAAAGGAGGGGAAAAAAACTCCAGAGATATTCCTGAGACAGGAAGTCTAGTCCTGCCAAGAATGTAATAAGGGTTAATGGAGAGGCAGTTTCTGTAAGCAACCCCAGAATGTTTCCTTCCTGCCTTCCTTACAGGATTAGGCCAGTAATTTCTTCTAACAACTGGTTCTCCGAACTGCTTAGAATGTCAACAACCGGTTCTAGAGAATAGGTACGAACTGGTAGAATCCCACCCCTGGATGTATTACTTGGAATCTTAACATTGACATTCCTAAGTCTCTCACCAGAGATGGGATTCAAAAGTTCTCACCACTGGTTCTCTGGGTGTGGCTTGGTGGCGTAGCTGCAGGGGAGTTTGCACAACTCAGATGCATTCACACGCAGCAAATGCATGCTTTGCACACGCGTTAAAACAGCAAAAACTAAGCTACTGTGCCTCTCAGCTGTTTAGCACAGCAATCCACTCTGCTGCACCAAACAGCTGAGAGGTTAAAAAGGACCCTCAGAGAGTCTTGGAGTGAACCAATTCTCTGTCAGCTGATCTTTGGTGCTACCAGCACGCCAGAACCAGGCCAAATGGGTAGAATACCACCACTGTCTCTCCCCCATCCTTGCTCATAACCAGGCACAAACGTTTTGCATACATTGAACATTGCACAAAGTTTCAGAGTTCTAAGAACTCAGGTAAAAAGCAAAAACATAAATAACATGAAATAACATAAACCAACCAATTAGTTGTCGCCTGTTAAATGGATAAAAGATCAAGGGAAGGAGAATGAGCAGTAGTTGAGTATTTAGAATGGAAATATTCATTAAAGGTCTACTTATTTGGGAAGGAAGGAAGGCTATGCAGCCCTGGACTGCATGGCTGCCATTTTGTCCTACCCACTTGTGGACAGGGACAAAATGGTGGCCATCAGACAAATGCTTTTGGTTTTCTGCCTTAAGGAAGTCTGTACAATACTGTACCTGTTTGGGACAACCATGCACCTTTAGGACAACCATGACCTAAATGACCTTTGATAATCAAAGAAAGCATTGAAATGTGGTAGCTACAGTAGTGGAACATGTTAAGTACTTGGACATGGGTCGGAGTAAATGGAGACAGCCTCTGAATGTAAACTTTCAGCTCTTTGTTGCATAGTGACTTCTCAAAAACAACAACAGTGAACTCTGCCTTATATAGGCAACCCTTGTGAGAATTGTCCAATAGCGAGCTATGAACGCTAGCTCTTTTAACCAATAATAATCCTCTGTTAAGGGCCAATCGGATTCCTAAGAACTAACCAATCCGATCTGGCCGCCTAACAGCCAATCAGAAGTGCAGGACCAGAACCCTGCACTTTACCTCAAGCTTATACTTTATTAACTATGGTACATACACAACACCCCTTCCCCCTGGCTTCTTGATTACGGTGTAGTTATATAGTCCTTTAAATAGGACGGTTGTCTTTCAAGTCTTTCGGATTTTTGTGGTACTGTTGATCGCAATCCTGTTGAGGTAGATTGTTGTTTGGCAGTGGATCTGCTTCTTGCTCAGGTGCAATTTCTTGCGGTGCAAACAATTCTCCTTCCTGCTCCATTTCCTGAGTCTCACTTAATTCGTCGCTCCCTTCGAGCAGGTTCCTGGAACGTCATCTTCTTCTGTACCTCCCCCCCCCTCGGTTTGGTCATGGGGGAGTTGTTGACTGGCCGTTGTGAGTCATGACCGTAATTGGTCGATGTGCCGTTTCCACAGTCTATTGTCACAGCATTTCACTATGTAGGATTTGGGGCCAGTCACTCGTACTACTGTTGCCTCTATCCACAACGGATCGCCTGATAAGTTTCATGCGTAAACGTGGTCTCCTACCTGGAAGGTGCGATAGCGGCCACTGGATCCTATTGCCTTTTCCGGTTTGTAAGCAGGGTGCAACCGGTCGAGGTGGGAACGGAGTCTTTGTCACATCAGTAGTTCGGCGGGAGTTCTGCCAGTGACGCTGTGTGGAGTTATGTGTTGCAAAAAGAGAATTTGGTTGACCTTGTCATCGATATTGTCATAGTCCATTTTTTGCAAAGTCTTTTTAAAAAATTGGACCATGCGTTCCGCTCGGCCATTGGTCGCAGGGTGCACAAGCAAGGTGAGCGCATGGTGGATGCCGCGGTCAGCGAGGTATTGCTCGAACATTAGTGCCGTAAACTGTGGCCCGTTATCGGACACCAGGATGTCAGGCAATCCATGGGTTGCAAAGAGTCTATTTAGGATCTTGATCACTGCCTCGGAAGTTGTAGCCATCATACGATGAATTTCTAACCAATTGGAGTATGCGTCGACTGTCAGCAGGAAGGTATATCCTTTGGTTGGCCCCGTGAAATCCAGGTGGATTCTGGACCAGGGTCCACGTGGCGTCTCCCATTCAGAAGGCATGGCTTTTGGTGGGGTGTTGCTGGCTTGTTGGTAATTGGTACACGCTTTGACCCATTGCTCGATTTGCCGGTCCATGCCCGGCCACCATGCGTAGCTTCATGCAAGCGCTTTCATCCGCACGATGCCGGGGTGGCCCTCGTGCAGGATTTGTAGCAGCATCTTCCGAAGTCGTTCTGGGACAACGACTCTATCGCCCCAGATAATACAGCCTTTTTGGGAAAAAAGTTCAGTCTGTCGCGTCATCTGGTACTTGGTCCAATGGCCATCCGCGTTCTACCCAGCCTAGGACTCGAGCTAGGTTGTGGTCTCGTTTGGTTTCTCTCGCGATGTCTCGGGCGGTCATAGGTGGCGAGTTGAGTGTTTCAATCTGCAACGTGGTTGCCGTTGGTGCCGGATCGTTGAGAGTCTCTGGAAGCGGTGCTTGGCTTAATGAGTCGGCGTGGGGAATGGCTTTCCCCGGGCGATATTGCAGGCGATAATTATAAGCAGCTAGGAATTCTGACCATCGGGTCATTCTAGGGGATAATATGTAGGGGGTTGGCTTGTCCCCGGCTATTATCCCTAGCAACGGTTTGTGGTCAGTTATAATGGTAAATGTCCTTCCATACACATATTCATGAAATTTCTTTACAGCTGAAACGATTGCGAGAGCTTCTTTATCAATTTGTCCATAGTTCCGCTCTGCTTGTGAAAGAGT
The DNA here is from genome assembly GCA_033807585.1 of Hydrophis major. Lineage (NCBI taxonomy): Eukaryota > Metazoa > Chordata > Lepidosauria > Squamata > Elapidae > Hydrophis > Hydrophis major. Next base: position 4,825,384 of record CM066340.1, on the reverse strand, counting down.
CTTCGAAAAGTAAGCAACAGGGGCTTCGTTCCCATTAGGCAGTACATGACTCAAAATGGCGCCCACCCCGAAGGGCGATGCATCGCAGGTTATAACTAATGGTAAAGTCTCATTATACTGCATAAGTACAGAGTCAGATGTGAGCAGTTTTTTAACATTCCGGAACGCTTGTTCTTCCCGGTAACTCCATACCCATAATGCTTTTTTATCTAATAACCGGTGTAACAGTTCAGCAACAGTCGCCTTGTGCGGTAAAAATACATTATAGAAATTAATGAGGCCTAAGAACACCTGGAGATCGGCCTTGTTTCGTGGCCTGGGAGCATTTTTTATAGCCTTTAATTTACTTTCAGTAGGATGAATGCCCTGGCTATCAATCCGATACCCTAGAAACTCAACACTGTCAGTATATAAGTGACATTTATTTTTTTTCACCTTAAGTCCTGCCTCTTGGAAATTTTTAAGAACACATTTCAAACGATCCTGCAAGATTTTTTTGGTAGGGGCTGCGATTAATACGTCATCGAAATACGGAATCAGGCCCTTGATTCCCTGTAACAACCTTTCCATGAGGCTTTGGAATATTCCCGGGGCTACACTAACCCCAAATTGCAATAGGGTACATTTAAAGGCACCTCTGGGCGTTACAATTGTTTGGGCTTGGGCCGTCTTTTCATCCACTGGTAGTTGTTGATAAGCTTGAGCTAAATCTAATTTAGCGAAAACCTTTCCGCCCCCCAAGGAATGAAGGAGGTGCTGCACCACCGGAACTGGATACGCATTCTGCTGTAGGGCGTGGTTTAAAGTGGCCCGGAAGTCCCCACAAATTTGGATTGACCCGTCTGGCTTAATGGGCGTTACAATAGGGGTTTCCCATGGAGAGTGATCGATGGGCTTCAACACCCCTTGAGCAATTAGCTTGTCGAGTTGTTCGTCGATCTTTGCTTTAAGAGCGAATGGAACTCGACGGGGCTTCAAGAGAATAGGGGCTACTTTTTGATCTAGACTAAATGAGATTGGGGTCCCCTTATACTCACCTAAACGGTCTGCGAAGACGTCGCTGAACTCAGAAATAAGGTCTTCCTCCCACTCACAACCACCGACTCGGTTCACGCTGGCCACTTCGATGCCGAGTGGCATGAACCATTGGAGGCCTAATAGACTAGGCCTATCTCTATCGATGATCGTTGGAGGTAAGTACGCTGTATGCTTTTTGAAAGAGACTCACACTCGGCAGGACCCGACAACGGGGATTCGATTTCCTTGGTAGTCCTTGAGGATGAGGCGTTGAAATTGAGGTCTTGGCGTTGGATTGTGGGGATAAGTTGCTTGAGTGTCTTCCAAGACACCATCGAGAGGGACGATCCCGAGTCGACCTCCATGTGGCAAGGCTGGTTCTCGATGGCTACCGTGACTTAAATTTTCTTAGTGTCCAAAACTGAGGCGTGACCTATAGTGATAGTATGGTGAGCCTCTTCTTTCTGCAATGCTCGATTTCTGTAGGAGTGGTTTACTGGCTCTCGCCTTACAGGACGGTTTCCTGTCGATTGATGACAGTTGGCCCCTCTTGAGGCCTGGCTGGGTCCTGGTAAGCTGCAGCAGACCCGGCTGATGTGGCCTCGTTTTCCACACTCATGGCAGAGTGCGTCACGGAATTTGCATTCGGCCCTGGCATGGTTTGCTCCACAGCCAGCGCAAGGGCGTAAGGGCTTAGGGCGAGGGTCCCGGTCGAACCACAGTCGTGGCTTTGGTGATGGCGTCAGCAAGGCTGATGTCGCCTTTCGCCATCAGCTTGCTTTGCACACCTAGCGCATCTAATCCCAGAATTACTCGATCTCTTAGTGCTTCTTCTAAATCGGCGAATCCGCAGAGGCCCCCTAAATTACGGAGGTCCACCACGAAATCAGCCACGCTCTCTCCCTTTCGTTGGTTTCTCTGATAAAACTCGTGGTGTCTCACGAGTGTAGGCATGGTTGGCGCGTAATGGTCTCTCAGGATGGGTTCGAGGTCGTCCCAGCTCATGGCTTTCACTTCTCAAGGTTTGGCGAGTGCTTTTGCCATCTTAAATACAGCTGGGCCGCAATGCGTCAGAAACAGTGCCCGCTTCTTTGCTGGTGTGGCGTCCTTCAAGTTATTCGTCTCGAGAAACATTTGGAAGTGATCCATGTAGGATTCCCAATCCTCTTGGTTTGGATCGAATGGAGCGGGTGGTACGACGCCGCTGGACATGGTTCCGTTGTTGGCGTCGTCTTATCACGTGCTCAGTATTGCTTCCTGGCTTCTTTGGTTCAGATGTCTCCACATCCCATCCTCGTCGCCAGTGTTAAGTACTTGGACATGCGTCGGAGTAAATGGAGACAGCCTCTGAATGTGAACTTTCAGCTCTTTGTTGCCACAGGTTGATTTGTCTATGTGATAGTTTCACAGAGGACATAATTAGAACACTGGACAATGTTTTATTTATTTATTTAGGATGTAACAACAGAGTCAGGTAGTTGATTCCAGGCATTGACTACTCTGTTGCTGAAGTTGTACTTTCTGCAATCAAGTTTGGAGCAGTTTACATTGAGTTCGTATCAAGTTTGGAGCAGTTTACATTGAGTTCGTATCTCCGTAATTGTTGCGGTTGAAGCTGAAGTTGTGATTGACTAGTAGGATGTTGCAGATAATTTTGTGTACTATTGCTATTCTCCAAGAACTGACACTGGCAAAAAAAGAGGCTGAGGTCTGAGGATGCAAAACCAAGAACCATTGCAGGTTTCATGAAATAAAATTTCATCCTCAACTCATTTTTGCCTCTTTCTAACCCCCCCCCCCAAAAAAAACCAACAACAGCTGCAGCTTTGAGCTTATTGATTTCAAGCTTTTAAGTTCTCAAGAACTTTTTGTCATCCAGAATGGTTAAAATTTAAGAAAAGGAAGAACCTGGCAAACCTTCTTTAACAGAGTAACATCTGGAATTTATATTTCCCAAACTGAAGAGGGGGGAGCATATTTCTTCTTCCCAGAAGGCTTGGGAACAGTTCCTGGTGTAACATGACACCACTCTGTATCCAACCCCAGCAACTTTAAGACATTAGCCCAGGATAATGTTGCAGGATCCAATCTGGGTCCAAATCTCTGGGACCAGATAGTCATCCAAGCTCTTAGACTCGAGCCCATTCTCAGGGAACTTCTTTCTAATGAAATGTGTGCTTTATTTAGGCCAGTGGCCCCCAACCTTTTTTGAACCAGGGACCAGTTTCACGATTATTTACTCTTCCTTGGACCGGTACCTGCGTAACGCAAGACTCCACCGCCATCGGGATGGCTCTTTGTTCAAAGCCGCCCCCCCCCCACTCTTCGACAAAACTAAGGCGTGAGCACCCAAAGGCCGCTTTCCAACCAAAAACCCGGAAACTCTATCGAAACAAGATGGCAGTGCCCAAACTTTGCGGCCCGGTAAAAAATGATCCACGGACCAGTACCGGTCCGGGGACCGGTGGTTGGGGACCCCTGCTTTAGGCTACTCTGTATGTTACCAGATTGCAAGAACATAAGCAAGTGGCCAGATGAGGAGATCCAAACTTGTTGGTAGCTTTACATTGCAGTGAACAAAGATATATATTCAATTTTGTAGCTATTAAGATTGTTGGAGGAGCAGGTACAAAAAGGCAGGAGTGCTGACTTTCTACCAGCTTATCAAGCACTTAAGAGCCAAAGACTTTGCAGCACAAGGAAACAGCAACCAACAACTTAATAGTCAGCCATCAACACCCCAATCAACAACTAAAAAGCCACACACAACCAGGCACCACATAGATACAATACATAGAATATCCCAAAGCACAAATTCTGGTTGAGAGAAGTTCCCTGGGGACGGGCTGTAGCACAGGTAGGATAGCTCAGAAGACTAAACCAGGTCACCAATCCAGATTGGATCCTTCCAAGATATTTGCCTTCTCTGATGACCCGGGGCATGGCCCAGAGGCAACACAAGTCAGCTGACAGGTCAAACTGCCCCTTTATTGCTCCAAATTTTCCCCAAACACTCCCATGTTTCTGGCAAAGTGATCACACAGACACACAAACACACACCTCCAGCAACCTTTGGCCGCAAGTAGTCCAGCACAAAGCTGTGAGCACAACAGCTGTCAAAACAAGAAACCCAGCAGGGATAAGTCAATTAGTCTGGGAAGAAAGAAGTCCAGGAAACATCCAACAATGCAATGGCACATAACCCTCAATGAATTCAGCATTTGTTCTTGACAAATGACCCCACCCCCCAGAGTCTCCTTAAGTCTCAGTCTCCAGGTGTGCCTTGTGGAGAGAGATGGGGTGCTCTCCTCCTGAGTTGTCCAGTCAGCCTGCGCTGTTCCTGCCTTCTCTCCACTCTCCGTGCTCGAAGATCAAGAGGGGCAATCCTTACTCATTGCCTGAGCTCTGTCTCTCGTGTTTACAGCTTAGCCTCTCTTGGTCATCCTGCCCTCCTTCCTCCCTGCCTACAAGCCATCCCAATCCTGAAAGGCCCTGGCCTGTCTCGGCCTGCTCTTCCCCATTTTCCTCCGAACCCGACAAAGCCTCCCCCTCAATCTCCATTGGCTCCAGTTCGAGCTCATCTTCCTCTGCAGATTCAGCCTCCTATGGGAGCATGACATCTCCTCTGACAGAGTTAAGTTTAGGAATTGGCCACTAAAATGAAATACAAGGACATTCAGGATCAGTAGCAAATATCACCATCATTATCTCATTGGCCAGTTGTCACTGGACATTGCAATGCTGGAAAAGAATGAATGAGTGAGGGTGTCAGCATTCCAATGAAACTCCCCATACTCATTCAGCATTCAGAAAAAGTTCATCCAAGTTAGAATTTATTAGAGAAGTCATATTGGCACATCTGGGAAAATCCGAATCTGAGAATTCTGGGTTGTCCCTTCCCAAAAGAGAAATTCAAAGATCCATCCCCTGCACAGTCCATCCCATGGCCCAATCAAATCTCATCCCAACTGGAGCCATTCCTCCAGACACCCCTCTCCAGGTGCAGGGCAACCTGTCCTTGACTCCGTGAGAAAGAGTGTTGTTGAGTCTAATCTTCTACCTCTCCACTCAATCCCCACTCCCAAATTCCCAGGCACTGAATGCGGCAGCCTTGAAGCTTTCAAGTGAAATGGGGCTTCCAAGGCTGACAGGGGGAGCACCTTGTAACAATACAGTAAAGCTGTTGTGCCTTTTCTGACTGCCTGTCATGGGATCCCAAAAAGAGTTGCAGACGATGATGGGATGCTTGGTCTGCCCTCCTGGCATCTCCAAACACCTTTGGTCACAGGTAAGCACAGGTAGCAGCGTTGCAGGGCTTCCAGGCTATCCCTTGTTGATCACTGTCTGATCCAAGGACCAGGGCTCCTCAGGAGTGCAGGGACAAGATAGGGGCAGGCTTCAGACCCTGAGTTGCACCTGCCAACTTGCTTTTGGAGATGCCCCTGGTGCCCCTATCAAGAGGGCTCTTCCTGGGTGCTGAACGGGTTTGAACTGAGTTTAATTTGCCCATAACAATCTGGTCTTTCTGCAGAGAACGAGCAAGCAGAAGATCTGGGCTGTTTGTTCAATTCCAAAAGGAATGATGAGTTAGTTACAAGCCATTAGGGCTTTGGCCAACATCTTGATTCAAACCGCCTGGTTTCCCCATATTTCCCCAACCACTGAGCACTTTATATTGATTTGCCTTTGAAGGGGGGTTTGGCTTACTTAATGGGAAATCATCCCGTTCATTAATTCCTAGGAAAAAAAAGACAGAGGAATTGTTGGGGGGGGGGAGGGAAGCAAGACGCCGGGCTTATGAAGCCTAAGTGGCAGCTCTGGTTCTGACAGTTTTATACACACACACACACACACACACACACACCTGGCAGGTTCCAAAAACATCTGTTCAAGTTATATAAGGAAAGAAAATGATGGCATTCAAACCCTGCCATTAGCTTGAAGACAGTATTCAAGACGAGGGGTGGGTTTCAACCATTTTAGCAAAGGGCTCCCTGCCCGGTTGCTGGGTGGACGTGGCCACAGTGGGCATGACATATTCGGTCTCCTACACCATGGTGGGTGGGGTTTTTTTGCCCTCCCCGGGCTATTGAGGGCTTTCCTCGAGCCTCCAGGATGGCAAAAATGGCCTCCCTGTGCTCTGGAGCATCTCTGGAAGCTAGACATGGGCCCATTTCCAGCCTTCCTGAACTTCTGGGTGGCCTATTTTTCACCCTCCCTGAGCCTCCACATGCGCCCTGCACTTACCTTCATCCAAAACGGGCCCTTTTGGAAACTCCTGGGAGTGGCAGGGTGGGGTGGGCCATCCAAGAGTGGGATTTGGGGGTTCTCAAAACGAGCGAGGACTTTTTGAAAACCAGGAAACCTTGTATGGACTTTTTATTGCTAGAAGAAAAGAATAAGGTGGGAAATACTTGATAGAAAGAAGGGCAATTTTCGTTCCCTCTCTCATCTTTCCCTTAACTTGTTATCCTTTTATGATATTCAAATATTCTAATAAATAAATAAATGCGTTGCCTTTCCCAAGCTTGAGTTTACCAGGGAATCTGAGAAGGTGATACAGTCCTAGATGGCATAAACAGAGGGAAAGCCTCGAGAAACAAGGGAGAGAAGCAACCTAGAACTTTCCTAACAAAAAGAGCAGGGCTGGGGTTCAAATGTTTTTGCCCTCAGTTTGGTGGGCTCACTTTGCAGGTGTGCACACTTTATGTGCACACATGCACCAAATGTGCATTTTGCACAGGCGCAGAGGTGTTCTAACTCACCTCCTGCAAGTCTTGCACGATCCCGGTCGCTTCAGCAGCTCCTGCACAGGGCTATCCTGTGCCGCGCAATGCAGCTGTGCTTCAAATTCAGCGGATAAAGGTGAGTAAGGGAGACCAGGCAGGCAGGTGGGCCCAAGAGCAGAGCCAGAAGAGCAGTGGAGAGAACAGGTTTGGTCTCCGCTGCTCATCACTCCTACCGGCTCTCCAGAACCGGGCCAAACCGGTGGAAACCATCACCGAAGAAGAGCAATCAACCAATGGAACGGCTTCCCTTCATAAATTGTGGATGCTCCATTATTGGAGGCTTTCCAAAAGAGATTGGACAGTCACTTGTCTGGAATGATAGAGGGCAGTGATGGTTAACCTTTTTGGCACCCAGTGCCCAAAGTCCATGCATGCATTCCCAAAACGCAATATGCGTGCGTCCTGCCTCCCATGCATGCACATGGGTCCTGCCTCCCATGCATGCGCATGTGTCCCCCTCTGTGCATGCACCCCACCCCTGCCCCTGCACAGCAGAGACCTGAAGACCAGTTGGCTGGTGGGAGGCACGTAGGTGCATGTGCAGTGGAGCTGAGCTGGAGTGACGGCTCACGTGCCCACAGAGAGGGCTCTGGGTGCCATATCTGGCAAATGTGCCGTACAGTAGGTTCACCATCACAGATATAGGCAGGGCTGGGATTCTACCGGTTCGCACCCATTCGCTAGAACCGGTTGTTAACATTCTAAGCAGTTCAGAGAACTGGTTGTTAGAGGAAATTACAGGGCTAATCCTGTAAGGAAGGCAGGAAGGAAACATTCTGGTGTTGCTTATAGAAACTGCCTCTCTGTTAACCCTTATTACATTCTTGGCAGGACTAGACTTCCTGTCTCAGGAACTTCTCTGGAGTTTTTTTTTCCCCTCCTTAGCTGGTACTTTGCTTGTGTGCAGTGACCATTCAAAGTTACAATGGCACTGAAAAAAGTGACTTATGACCATTTTTCACACTTACGACTGTTGGAGCATCCCCACAGCCATGAGAGGCTAGGAGAGGAGATGCATGCCTCGATGTGAGTGATATTGAGTTGGTCACACCCAGCCAGTCACATGACCACCAAGCCAAGCCAACTAAGCCATGCTCGCAGAACTGGTTCTTAAAAAATTTGAATCCCACTCCTGGATATAGGTACTCTTGGTTGAGCAAGGGGTTGGATAGAAGGCCTTTAGAATCTCTGGAACACAAAACCAATCATAAATTCCAAAAAACCAAATCAAACAAGGAAGTGGATAGTGAGTTAAAAAAAAACCCACAAACAACAAGCAGGAGGTGCAGGAAATATACCCATGGACAGGCATAAAAATCTTAAATGCTTATATACAAATACTCAAAGCTTGGGAAACAAACAGGGTGAACTAGAAGCAATAGTACACAAGGGCAGGTATGACATAGTTACCATTACAGAAACCTGGTGGGAGGAAACCCATGACTGAAATGTACCTCATTTCTGTAGTGTTGGAAAATTGTTGCTATAGTGTTGAAGAAAAATTTTGCAGTGTTGAAAAAAAAAACTGTCAATGCTACCGTCCTTCAAAAAGACCTTGATTTTGTGTCTGAATGGTCTAACAGTTGACAACTCCAAATCTCGGCCAACAAATGTTCCATCCTACATATTGGAAAAAAAACAAACTATATACCAAATACAATCTAGGCGGATATGACCTTGTTGATGACCCTCACTCTGTCAAGGACCTTGGAGTTCTCATATCCAATGACCTAAGTGCCAAAACTCACTGCAACAGTATTGCCAAAAAGGCTTTAAGAGTTGTAAATTTAATTTGACGAAGCTTCTCCTCTGGTAATACTGATTTGCAAACTAGGGCATTCAAAACCTTTGCTAGACCAATACTTGAATGCTGTCTGGAATCCGCACTGTATATCAGACATAAATACAATTGAGCGAGTCCCAAAGTATTTTACCAGAAGAGTCCTACATTCCTCTGTTCGCAACAGAATACCAGACTTGAGATTCTAGGCTTAGACAACCTTGAACTATGCCGGCTAAGATTGGATTTAAGCATAGTACATAAAATCATTTGTTTCAACGTCTTAGCAATTAATGAATATTTCAGCTTTAACCTCAACAACACAAGAGCACACAACAGATATAAACTCAATGTAAACCACTCCAAGCTCGATTTCAGGAAGTATGACTTCAGCAACAGAGTGGTCAATGCCTGGAACTCACTACCTGATTGTGTTGTCACCTGCTCAAACCCCCACTCCTTTAGCCTCAAACTAACCTCTTTTGACCTCACCCCATTCCTAAGAGGTCTGCAAGGGGAGGTGCATAAGTGCACCATCGTGCCTACCGTCCCTGTCCTATTGTCCCCAATTATCAGTTCCTATTTCTTGTATTTAAACTTGTGTTTATTCTTGTTTCTGTTGTATTGTAAGCTTTGGATAGATAAATAAAATAAAAAAAATAAAAATAAAATTCTAGTGGGTGGTTTTCAGTTCAGTTTTACTTCCTGCACTTTCCCGGTCAGTCTCTCTAACTGGATGCAAACAAGGAGAATTTCCATCCATTATTTCTTGTCTTGCTTTCTGGTGCTTTGGAGAATTGGCTGACCCCTTCTTCTTTGTGCTAACATTGCAAAACTGCTTATCATGTCAACCCCAGACCTTCTTTTCACAAGACTAGACATACCCCATTCCTGCAACCGTTCTTCATATGTTTTAGCCTCCAACCCTCTAATTATTGTTGTTCTATTCTGCACGCTTTCCACTCTCAGCTCTGCACTCTTTCCAGAGTCTCAACATCTTTTTTTGTATCATGGCAACCAAAACAAGATGCAATATTCCAAGTGTGGTCTTACCAAGGCATTATAAAGTGGTCTCAACACTTCATGCGGTCTTGATTCTATCCCTCGGTTAATGCAGCCTAGAATTGCATTGGCTTTTTGCTTGCTGCTGCACACTGCCGAGTCACATTTAAGTGATTGTCCAGGGGACTTCAAGATCCCTCTCATTTTTGATAAAACAGATGGATGGGACCAAATGGTGGTCAGATGATTCCTTGGGGATAGAGTGGAAGATTTGCATAGTACACTTTAAGATTTCCTGGCAAACATCTGGATTATCATATCACAATGCCAATCTTTCCTGCAGGAGCTCAGGGCTACGGGATGATCACCGATAACAGATAACAGATAATTAGAGTTGGAAGGGACCTTGTAGGTCATCTAGTCCAACCCCCTGCCCAAGCTGGAGACCCTACATCATTTCTGACAGATGGCAGTCCAATCTCTTCATGAAAGCCTCCAGGGGTGAAGCTCCCAGAATTTCTGAAGGACTTCTGTTCCATGGGTTGATTGTTCTCACTGTCAGAAAAGTTATCCTTATTTCCAGGTTGAATCTCTCCTTGTTCAGTTTCCATCCATTATTCCTTGTCTGGCCTTTGGGTGCCTTGGGGAATAGCTTGACCCCTTCCTCCTCTCTGTTGCAGCTCCTCCAATTGTGGAAGACTGCTATCCTGTCTCCTCTGATCCTTCTCTTCCCTAGACTAGACAAGCCCAGTTCCTGCAACCATTCTTCATGTTTTATCCTCCAGTCTCTTCATCATCCTGGTTGCTCTTCTCTGCACTTTTTCTAGAGTCTCAACATTTTTTTATAGTGTGATGACCAAAACTGGATGCAGTCCTCTTACTAAGTCTTACTAAGTCTTTATAGAGCGGTATTAGTACTTCCCTTGATCTTGATTGTATCCCTCTGTAAACACAACTTTGATGATTTGAAGACCCTCTGTGGACTCTGAGCGAGGGGCCTGGGAAATCCCACAAAGGGGCTGTTTGGGGAACAACTTCCTGATCTAGGCCAAAAAGTAGTAGATGTTTCAAGAAGAAACAAGATGGCGAGGTTTTGAGAACCGAGAAGCTGCAGTAATGTATTTGCCTGAGTGCCAAGGGAAAAAAAAGCTCCTCTGGTAGCCTCTCCGAAGGAAGAATGTACCGATTCTCCGCTCTCTAATGCCAGGATGTGGCTAGCCTCAAATGTCTTTGATCTGACCATTGTCTTGGTTGTGTTTCTTCCTCAAGGTTACTCCTCCTGCCCATTATGGGGGTTGATGCAGTAATGGATGCAGAAACCAAAGATATCAATTTGTGCTCAGCAACCAGAAGGCAAAATGGATAAATCTTAGTTCTGCATTTACATGGAGACAATATCATCCAACTTTCCAAGGTTATAGATCAGGGGTGCCCAAGGCCCCGGGCCATGGACCAGTACCAGGCTGCAGCATACCAGAAACAGGGCCACACAAATCTGTGGGATACAGGAAGCATGAAAAACCACATGCCCTCTGGTTCACAGAAAAAATTCTCTCCAAAATTCTCTCCGAAACCAGTCCCTGGTGCCCAAAAGGTTGGGAGCCTCTGGTATAGATAACAGAAGAGCAGGTGACAAGTGCAAGAACTCCTGGGAATAAACTAGCTGAAAAGGCTGCTAGTTTTCATACTCATTCTTGGAAACCCACCATCAAGCCACCCTCAAAATATGTGACAGAAACTCTGATCTGCGGTCTCATCCAGAGTCTGCCGATCATATTTTGACAAAGCAGAGCAAAATGAGATGATTGTTCTGACCAAAGCTTCCTGAGACCATAATTAAGCACAAGCTTAGTCCAAACAACTCTTGAGATAAGCAACCACCTTTCTCTCCTTTGAATGGCTGCCAACAACTAAAGAGCCAAATTAGCTGTAAAAAAACCAACCAAAGTACAAAGTCCACACAGAACTTCAAGGATTAATCCAAACAGAGCGAACGACTTTGCTTCCTGCAAAGTTTTCTCTACCTTTGCATTTCCTTTATCCATTATGGGAGGGACAATCACCTCCCAGCCTTACTCCCGAGTCGCCCCTTTTGTTTCAGCTGTTCTTGCCTTCTAGCAGCTCTGTGCATATGCGCACTGGGAACAGGCTCCCCTTGTTCCTCTGCCTCACTGCTGCCAGACTCCGAAGGCTCCGGAGTCAGCACCCAACTCCCAGATGGTCCTGGCCCCATCTCTGCATCGAATACAGGACCCTCGTCTGAGTCTTCCTCAGATTCCTGGACTGGTCCCTGTTTTTCCTCACTGTCTGATTCTGCTGCTGTCTGCACCGGCTGCTGGCGAACCGCAACAATGATGTTTGAAGAGGTGTTGGCCTCTGACTCATAGGACAAATATGTTGCAAATGTGTGGTCATACAGGCACAGCCAAAAGTACAGTATTGTTACCCCTCCAATATTAATTATATCAATTCAATTAATTATATACACACACAAACACAAACATATGCATGTGCATATACATATACATATATAACATACATATACCTATAACCACCATCATCATCCTAGCCATTGTCTAGCCACTGCCTCTTCTGCATGTTTCCAACTAATATGTTCCTGAGCTTCCTTTTGCCAATTGGGCCTGCCATTCTTGCTGATGTCGCCAATCCATCTTGTTTTAGGTCTTGTTCATGGATGGATTTTTTCAAGTGGGGTCCAAGTATATTTGCACAATATTGGGAAAATGAAGAAACACCACGAGTGTCAGGATTCTGGCAATTACCCCACATTTAAATCATGAGTCTCAAGCCAAACTTCGAAAACTTCAAAAGGATTTATTGGGCATTAACATGTCTGGCATGCCTGGGTGTAGCCGACTCTGAGACACATCATTCACTGTCGCCTTTGGCCCTGGTTTCCCCCCTCCCTCGGTGTATCATAATTAATATTCTTCAATGGGACACATCCATAGCCCAGAGTCATCAGTCATGTTCTCCAATTAGAATTTTGCGTGGCAGAAACTTCAGTCACCTAGTTTCTATCTTTGAAAAACTATTTATGGAATGCACTTTTGATTTCCAAGCTGCCACATTGCTCTTTTAAAACCCCTTTGCCCCTTTCCTTTCTGTTGGCAACTCTAAAAAGACCATAGAAATATTTTATGAGTTGACAGTGAGATAAAATGATAATTAGGAAGATACTAGATTGTGCAGAAATGGACAGACTTACACTGAAGATTAAACAGAAAGAAGACACAAAATATTATCAAGCATGGACTTTACCAGTGGTTGGAAATATAATGACGATGATGATGTTTGTATGTTAACACCTTGGACACCTAGAGAGCATGCTGCTCAACATAGAAAGGAAATGCATGATATAAAATAATAAAAAAACATTTTAAAAAAAGGAATGTAACTTGTATTGTTAAAGCGAATTAAATAACCCTGACAATGCAATGTTTATTAAGCACTAATAAAATGTAAACAACAGAAAATCAATACAATCCTAACATAATTAATTATATACATAATTGACATGATAGCATTGTTCCAATATTTGAGGAGCTGCTATAAAGATGAGGGGGTCAAACTATTTTCCAAAGCACCTGAAGGCAGGACAAGCAGCAATGGGTGGAAACTAATCAAGGAGAGAAGCTAAGAGAAATTTCCTAACGGTGAGAACAATTAATCAATGGAACGGCTTGCCTTCAGAAGAGGTGGGTGCTCCATCACTGGAGGCCTTCAAAAAGAGACCATCTGTCTGAAATGGTATAGGGTCTCCTGCTTAAGCAGGGGGCTGGACGAGAAGACCTCCAAGATCCCTTCCAGCTCTGTTATTCTGTGAAATTAAAATATTATTTTATTATTTACTAAAATATGTTAAACCATGCATCACAAACACAGTGCCTGCCCCATGCACTGTGGAATCAAGAAGGTTAGGTGCCATTGAGTTGTGTTCCCAACTTAGTTCACAGCAAATTGGGATTCTTTGGAGAAAAGTTAAGGGATACCAATATTTTCTGTCACGTCTGTAGAGGAGTTATTTTCATCCTCCTCCCTCAATGTGTTTTATTATGCTCCTTAAAGGCCCCCAATGGTAAGAGTCAAGAAAATAGCCCAACAGAGGCTTGATAAGAGTAAACCACAATTGGCTACTTCACTCTCCTTAGGAAATAAAAAGAGTATTTCAGGCAGAGCTCCAAGTCTTCTTATCTGATTCATGATATCTCGGTGTTTTAAAACTCTCCTTGATAGCTACTGTAAAGATAAATGGATAAATTACCAGGAAATGCAGCCATTCTAATGTTTCTGCTGAGGGTTTTTCCCCCCAAATCTCTGGAGATTTGGTGGAAATTATTTTTTAAGCTGAAGCATTTACTTTCTCCCCCCGCTTTCCAACTCTATACTTTCTCAGTGCATGAACGAACAAATTTATATTCTGAAAGAAATGAAACAATCCAGCTGAAATAGAAAAATCCCTTCAGAGTCATATCTAAACTTCCTGGGACTGAGATCATTGATGGAAGATAACTAGAATCAGGGCAACCTCAAGTTAAATCTTCAATCAAGGCTAAATTTGACAATATGCTAATTTGGGTTGTTGTTTTTTTTTGTCTATGCCTTTTTTCATTTGATCCAGATTCCCCACACACTGAAGCCAAGTTCATACAACATGTTTCATTGCCGACAAGTCATTTTCTTAGTTTGCCCAATACATTTGTCAAGCCATGCATAGCAGGGGCCCAATCAGGGAAGCAAGGATGGTGCAGATGGGTTATTCGTATTTACAATAAGTATTACATAATGCTTGTAATGTATTTTCATGCAACGTTTAGGAGCAAAGGATAGAATCTCAGAAACTGCATCCTGCATCCTCTTGTCTTATGTTCATGCAGGTGGAGTCCTACAGATACAAATTAACAGAGTTGGAAGGGACCTTGTAGGTCATCTAGTCCAAACCCCCACCCAAGCAGGAGAAGACCCAGATGGCAGTCCAGTTTCTTCTTGAAAACTTCCAGGGATGAAGCTCCCACAACTTCCAAGGGCAACTTCTGTCCCATGGCTCTCTCTGTCAGAAAATTCTTCCTTATTTTCAGGTTGAATCTCTCCTTGTTCAGTTTCCATCCATTATTCCTTGTCTGGCCTTCGGGTGCCTTGGAGAATAGCTTGACCCCCTCTTCCTCTCTGGGGCAGCCCTTCAGAGACTGCTATCTTGTCTCCCCTGGCCCTTCTCTTCCTTATACTAGCCCAGTTCCTGCAACCGTTCATCGTATGTTTTAGCCTCCAGTCTCCTCATCATCCTGGTTGCTCTCCTAGATTGATTCTTCTAGATTGCTTCTCTCCTTGATCGATTTCCTTCCATTGCTTCTTGTTCTGCCCTCAGGTGCTTTGGAGAATAGCTTGACTCCCTCTTCCTTGGGGCAGCCCCTGAGATATTGGAAGACTGCTATCATGTCTCCCCTAGTCCTTCTTTTCATCAAACTAGACAGACCCAAATCCATCAACTGTTTTTTATATGTTTTAGCCTCCAGCTCATAAATGGTTGTAGGTTCTTCTTTACACCTGGAAGCCACCTGAGCTAAGGGCCTACATCAGGGGTCTCCAACCTTGGCTCCTGGAAGCCTGGCGGACTTCAACTCCCAGAGTTGAAGTCCGCCAGGCTTCCAGGAGCCAAGGTTGGAGACCCCTGGCCTACATGTTGCCACTGTGAAAAAGAAGTCAAATGTGAAGAGACAGAGAGAGCCTGGATTTATTTCCAGTTCAGTTTTGGGCATCCTATACAGAACAGATGCTGTACATGCTTCCCGTCACCTTCACAGCCTTTAATATTCCAAAATATCCCTGAAGACAGTGACTACCACAACGTCAGTATTATCGGGACATGGGTTCACTCACATAATTTTTTAAAAATGATTTTATTAATGGTGCTGACCTTTTTTTTTCTTTTTTTCTTTTAGTAAAATGGGGAAGCTGGGTTAAGGCTAAATTGAAACCTAGCATACAGAAAAATTCTGATCCGCAGCATTGCCTTTACAGGGATGATGTCACAGGCCTCCCATGTGCCTCCCTGGTGTTCTTCCAACCCAAAACAGACGATTGGCTGCAGACCAATAGTTTGATTTAATGGATCTATCTGGCCACTTAAAAAGGCAAATGTAAACCTGGCTCCTAGAGAGAGTTTGGGAGAAGAGTAATAGAGATGGATTGCTTTTAACTATTTGCCTTTGTTAAGCCTGGTTTCCCCAACCAGGGTTAGGGAGACAAGCTAAACAGAATGTGCAGCTTAGTCAGATAGGCACACAGATAAATGAGTGAGCTAAGCTTGTATGTTTATTAACATACAGTAAAAATAACAGATACGCTTGTGCTATCAAATATATAGTTTATTCCATTATGAGTTCATAGCATAGTCAAAATAACAGTCCAATAGTCATGTATCATTTAGTCAGTCCATTCAGGGATATTCAGTTAGCAAAAGTCCGTGTTGAATACCCTATGTCAATTCACTTACAATTCAGTCCTTTGTTTTCTCTCCCGTTCGAGCAATGCAGTCTTGTTTCTTTGCAGTAATCAGGGATCATCAAAGCCAGAGAGATAGCAAGCTGTCGTCTTGCTTCTTTTAAAGTGCTTTCACAACCACTCCCTTAATTACTATCCCACAGTTAAAGTTGCAGACACTTTAACATACAAACTATGATTACATATTATTATTTACCTAAACCAGTTAGGGTAAAACAATGTTATCCCTAACATTCTCCCCTTTTAGGAAATAATAATAAAACTATTTACATCTTTAAATCATATTTGTTACAACTTTCTTTAAACTTAGTTACTCCTTGAGCTTTTGTAAATTGGTCTGCAATGTTTTCTTCCGTCATGCAGTATTCCAATTTAATTAGCCCATTCTTTACAGATTCTCTAACATTTAAGTATCTTAAATCAGTATACTTTGATCTAGTTTTTACAGCAATACTAGTAGCTAACTTTATAGCTGCTTGGTTATCCTCGTACACAATAATGGAATCTTTTACAGTTATACCCATGTCTAATAATAACTATTTGTACAAAATCAAGTCAGTGCATAATAATGACAGACATGAAAATTCCGCTTCCATTGTGGACAAGCTAATATGCTGTTGTCTGATTGACCTCCACCCTATTAGTGTGTTACCAAATAATATAGCCATCCCAGATGTTGATTTTTTAGTGTTTATATCAGTTGCAAAACTTGCATCTGCATAGGCACTAAGACTCAAATCACCCTTTGGTTCTATATACAATGCATGGTTCATTGTTCCTTTAAGATATCTTAAAATTCTCTTTAATGATTGCCAATGATATTGTTGTGGATCTGAATTAAAACGTGCCAGCTGATTTACACTATAAGCTATATCAGGCCTTGACCAATTGCTGATATATGATAAGCTGCCAATCAAAGATTGATATATGGACTTATCAAATTTGGGACTTTGATCATCAGTTTGGCAAACTTCCTGACTCATTGGAGTCTTTGCCGGTTTACAAAGTTCCATTTTAAACGTTTTAATTAATTGGCAAATTTTATCTTCTTGAGATATCTTAAAACCATTTTTTGTTTTGTTAATTGTCAATCCTAGATACTTTTTAATTTCACCTAAATGCTTTAATTTTATCTTTTTGGCTAATAATGATATAATTTCATTAGCTTCATTATTAGTCTTAGTTATCAAAGCAATATCATCTGTAAATAATAATAATAATGACACCGTTCCATTATTTTCTCTTTTAAGCACACATGGATCTGCTAAACCAGATTTAAAACCTATATTGTTTAACTCTTTCACAATATATTGGTTCCACTCAAACCCAGATTGTTTCAACCCGTAAAGACTCTTTTTGAGTTTCCAACAATCATTACTATTTACTTTATTGTCTTTTATACCTACTGGTTTTCTTAAATATATAGTGTGCTGCAATGGTGCATGTAGATAAGCAGTTTCTACATCTAAATGGTTAATTACATAGTTTTTCTTAGCTGCCCACACTAATGCTGCTTTTAAAGATGTTACTTTAAGACTTGGTGCAAAAACTTCATTGTAATCAGATGCAGTTTGATTAAATCCTTGAGCTACTAACCTAGCTTTATGGGTAACAGTCCCTTCATTTCCAGTTTTTACTTTAAATATCCATTTGCACCCAATGGATTTTTCTCCTGGAGGTAATTTAGCATCTTCATAAACTTTCATTACCTTTAATGAATTTAGTTCCTTTTCCATTGCCTTTTGCCAATTCTCCTGATCCTTAGCAGGATACATCTTAAGTTCATCTACACTAGTTGGAACTTTAGTTACTTGGCAAACTATACTTGCTTGATACCTATCAGGTGGTCTAGTTACACGTGTAGTACGTCTAGATATTACTAGGACTTACAGGTGGACTTTCATTTATTAACCCTTCTTGATTATCTAACTCTTCCTGATCAACTGTTTCCTCTTGTTCTGGTCCTATTTGCTCTTCTCGGACTTCTTCTTTAATTGGACTCTTCTTATAACTAATCTGTTCTTTCTGCCTTTTGTAGGGTTCAATAATTACTTCATTATTTAAATCTTGCTCTAATCTATTCCATCCTACATGTTCTAGGAATTTAGCACTAGTACTGGTGTAAACTCTAGATATACCTGGTTCCCAAAATCTATAAGATCTATGATTAGATGTATATCCTACAAAATATAATCTTTTAGCTCTATGCTGTCCTTTGTGTCTAAGTTGTGTAGGGATATGCACCCATGCTGGTGCTCCAAATGTGTGCATGTAACTTAAATCAGGTTTTGTACCATGCCACAGTATGAATGGTAATTCACCTGTTGTTGAATTAACAACATTATTTAATATATGATTACCACACATTATTGCTTCTCCCCATAAATTGTCAGGTAATCCTGAATCAGACATCATAGATCGTGTCATTGATTGTAATGTTGGGCATCTTCTCTCTATAAAGGCATTATGTTGTGGCCTATATGGTGCAGACTTTTTATGTTGAATACCTAACATTCTTAGTCTGTTCTGGAATTTATTATTTGTAAATTCCGTACCATTATCTGTTATAAGAGTTACTAATTTCTTTTTAGTTTTTCTTTCTGCAAATTTAATCCAATTAAAGAGATTTTTATATGTTTCAGTTTTGCTCTTCATTAAATAGCAAAACCCATATCTAGAATAGTGGTCCATTATACTTAGTATGTAACGAGCTCCTCCTACACTTGGTTTTTTAGGACCTATTAAATCTGCAAATACTACTTCTAAAGGCTCTTTGGTAGTAAATCCATCAACTCTATTAGCCAGTGTGACCCTGGCCTTACTTTGATTGCAGGCATTACATTGCAAATACTTATTACAAGGTTTCAAACTTATTCCCTTAGATAATTCAACAGTTTTCTTAAGCATTTTAAAATTTAAATGCCCTAGCTTTCGATGTAACAAGTGAATACATTCATCATGAGGTTTCTTATTTTCATAAACTGTGTTAGCCACTTTTAAACCATCATTATTTAACACATATAATTCACCTCTTAAAGATGCAGTAATTTTCTTTCTCAATTATGCAGTTATCTCCCCTAAAAGTAACTACATATCCTAGTTTAACCAAAATTCTAACTGAAATTAAATTAAACTTAAGTTGTGGTACATATAACATTTTTACATTCTCTTTTATAAAAGAAGAATATGCTATACCTTGACCTTTAGCTTTCAGTTTCCAGCCATTGGCTAACGATATCTGCTGTGTACTCTTGGACATTTTAATAAAATTTTTCTTATCATTAGTTATACAATGAGATGCTCCACCGTCAACCACCCATAAATTATTTTTTACAGCTCCGTTAGTATACATGGCTAACTCTGGATTTTTTTTTTTTTTTTTTGATGACTTTTTGTATTCTGGCCAGCGTTCTGGCATTTTGCCTTTTTACAAAATCTTGCCAAATGTCCTCTTCCTCCACAATTAAAGCACTTTTTAATTGCGTATGCAGTAGGAGTTTCATTATCTTCTTTTTGAGGTTGCTGCCTCCTTAACTCGTCTCTTTCAAGCCTTCTTCTGGCCTCTTCAATCAATCTGCCAGTTATATCAGTTAAAGTTAGGCTTTCCTTTGGCAATATTTGAAGGGAAGTTACGTAGTTATCATAACTTTCGTCAAGGGAAGATAGAATTATGTAAACTTGGTGTAGTTCAGAGAAAATAAGCTCTTTCTCGTGCAGTTCTTGAAAAATGCTTTGCATAGTTTTCAAATGACTCAGCATATCACCATTCTTATGGAGATGTGTACTGAAAAGTTTCCGTGTTAGATTTATGTGAGCACCAACATTATCTCGAACATAAATCCTCTTCAGCTTCTGCCAACACCTAACAGCTGATTTTTCTCCGTGGATATAAACAAGTTGCTTATCAATTAAGGTTA
Organism: Hydrophis major; assembly: GCA_033807585.1. NCBI lineage: Eukaryota > Metazoa > Chordata > Lepidosauria > Squamata > Elapidae > Hydrophis > Hydrophis major. Next base: position 4,805,357 of record CM066340.1, on the reverse strand, counting down.
AAGCAATAATGCAAATAGCTTGTTGATTTTTATGCATAAATTCTTCTATCTTTAGTTTATCTTCCTCATCCTCTGGATCCCATTCTTCTACGTTTGGTGGATTTTCAATTATGTTCCACAAACCTTCTCTTCATAGAAGCAGACTACATTTCATAGACCATGATACATAGTTTGTTCCATCCAACTTGGATATAAGGGACAAACTTTGTAGATTGACTTGTGCCATATTTTCTTATATGGATATAAAACTATAATTAATAAAACACAGCTGTCTGTTTACTGTAATGTATAACAACACAAACTCTCACTTTTACATAAATCTGTTTTATCCTAGTTAAACTGACTTTGCAGCCTCTGGGCCCATAACCAGTGTTAAGCCTGGTTTCCCCAACCAGGGTTAGGGAGACAAGCTAAACAGAATGTGCAGCTTAGTCAGATAGGCACACAGATAAATGAGTGAGCTAAGCTTGTATGTTTATTAACATACAGTAAAAATAACAGATACGCTTGTGCTATCAAATATATAGTTTATTCCATTATGAGTTCATAGCATAGTCAAAATAACAGTCCAATAGTCATGTATCATTTAGTCAGTCCATTCAGGGATATTCAGTTAGCAAAAGTCCGTGTTAGAATATCCTATGTCAATTCACTTACAATTCAGTCCTTTGTTTTCTCTCCCGTTCGAGCAATGCAGTCTTGTTTCTTTGCAGTAATCAGGGATCATCAAAACCAGAGAGATAGCAAGCTGTCGTCTTGCTTCTTTTAAAGTGCTTTCACAACCACTCCCTTAATTACTATCCCACAGTTAAAGTTGCAGACACTTTAACATACAAACTATGATTACATATTATTATTTACCTAAACCAGTTAGGGTAAAACAATGTTATCCCTAACAGCCTTCTAGAAGGAAGCAAGGATCAAAAAGTCGAGGTAGCATCCTTGGTTGCCTAGTTGTGGTCACCATCTTGATTCCCATCCAAACACCACTGCACATGGAGACAACTATGTCTGGCTGCATCTCCTATGGCAGACATTTATGACTATGTGTAAGCCTTTTCTTATGACAACCGTTTTGTGAGAGTGCCATATTTCCCCCCTTGTGCTATCACTCTGCTGAACTCCACATTCCCATTGTCTTAGGTCTAAGGATGTTTACCCATGTAGTAGGGCAAGATGATGATGATGACGATCATTCTATTCTATTTTTTATTTTCTACTCTATTTCTATCCTATTCTATTCTTTTCATTCTTCTCTTCTTTTCATTCTTCTCTTCTCTTCTTTTCATTCTTCTATCCTATCCTATCCTATCCCAACTGTTTGCAATATTCCCCATGTAACTACCCCCATCTCCAAAACACACTGGCTGCCTTGCCGAAGACTAAACCAAAGCCACCAAATCTCCCAGGAGTAGCAAAGCACCTCCACGAAGAGCTGAGAGCAAAAGAATGACAAATTTCAAATGTTCCTTGTTACTTCAGGGAAGTAAAACAAGTTGTGCTATAAAGAGAGAGAGAGAGAGAGAGAGAGAGAGAGAATCTCACCTTATCACTGCTTGTCCTGTTGTAGGCCAAAATGTGTTGACCGACCATAGGAATCCTTTTGTAAGAAGCCAGTTTCAACTCTGGTCAATTTACCAGAATATCTGTAAAAGAATAAAAGGGATGGAAGCCATCTCAAATTGGGTAAAGCCATTAGCAAACATTAAGGTGTCATTTGTCCTAAGAATTTAAGGCCCAAGAAGAGAGATTTTATTGAATTGCCTGCAAGCCATTCCCTGACATGGAAACTTTTACATAATGATACAAGCATACACACATGGAAAACACACTCAATTCCCCAGCCTGGAATCATCTGGTTAATGCTGTTGGGGAATTATTGTCACTGCTTTGCTTTGTGTGAAGATGAAGGGCCTGGTATGTTCTTCCCTCTATTGCTTTTAATTGCTGTCGGTTTGAGAGGATATTTTTTAATTAAATCCAGTTCTAAAGCTTACACTCATGTCATCTGCTATGATCAAAAACATACATTCCGCTTTGTTTAATAGACCCAGCAGAAGACTTGGTCTTGTTTCATAACTCTGCAGCCACAGAATTGCTCCAAGCCAGAATTGGACTTTTATCATCCATTGTAGAAAGGAGGTTGGCCGGAGGCAAAGGAAGAGAAAACCCACCGAGTTCAACCAAAAATAGTTTTGAGCAGAACCTTTGGACAAAGAAATAAAGCTTGCAATTTTGAGTCAGTGATTGTGTTCACACATTGCTCTGATTATGGTTTTGGGTTTTTTTTTAACAACGTATTTCCCCCCCCCCCCACCAGAATGGCTGCTTGTTCCATCCATAAGCAAACCTTACAGGTCAGCACACTATAAAAAAAGATGTTGAGACTCTAGAAAGAGTGCAGAGAAGAGCAATCAAGATAGAGGCTGAAGCATACGATGAACAGTTTCAGGAACTGGGCCTGGCTAATCTAGGGAAGAGAAGGACCAGGGGAGACAGGAGAGCAGTCTTCCAATATTTGAGAGCCTTCCACAGAGAGGAGGAAGGAGTCAAGGTGTTTTTCAAGGCACCTGAAGACAAGGAATAATAGATGGAAACTAATCAAGGAGAGATTCTGTTCTGTCCCTAATTTACATACTCGAAATCCCCGCGCTTTGATTGGCTAAAGCACGGGGATTTCTAATTGGCCAGGCGAGCCGCGCCGATTGGCCCGTTGAAAGTCTCCCGTGATTGGCTCACTCCAAGAGCGGGAGACTTGAAACGCTGCCATTGGCCGCGGCCGCCGCGGCGAAAAGGATAAAAGCCGCGGGCTTTTTCCTTTTCGCCGGTTCGGTTCTCAACTTCAAAATAAAGAGCTTTAAACTAAGTCACCGACTCCTGGCGTCTTTTGCGGACACGACACTGGCGACGAAGGATGGGATCCAGACCCTGAACCGAACCCCGTGTCCGACAAGAGCCAGACTTAGCACCGAAATGGCGAAAATCGCACCGCCCGCCCCCTTCAACCCCGCCACCGAGGACTGGGAATCGTTCTCAGACCGATTCCGCATGTACCTCGAGTGCACCGGAATGAAGGACGCCCCGGGCCCGCTAAAACGCGCCGTTTTCCTCACGCATTGCAGAACCGAAGTATTCCAGATGGCCAAAGCATTGGCCAAGCCGGCCGACGCAACCGCCATGGATTGGGATGTCCTCGAACCTATCCTTCGGCGACATTACGCCCCCGAGGTCCCAATCCTGATCCGGCGCAACAAATTCTACCGGCGGGACCAGAAACCAGGCGAAAAACTGAGCGACTTCGTCACCGAGCTGCGGCGCCTAGGAGGGCTCTGCGAATTTGACGGCCTGAATAGCCTCCTAAGAGACCGATTCGTACTCGGCCTATGGGACCCTGCGCTCCAGAGCCGGCTTATGGCTAAGGGTGACATCAGCCTAGCAGACGCCCTCACCGCAGCCGCAGCCGCGGAAGCGACCTGCACTTCCGCTGACAGCATGCGAAAACCAGACGCAAAGGGCGGAAACAACAACCCGGCGAGGTCGGCCGACCCAAAAAACGAAACAACCGCACACTACGGCGATTTCCATTCTACATCCAGCACGTCCGAAGACGAAGAAGACATACATCGAGTCCAGACGGGGCGCGGCGACCAACGGAACCGAAGAGGTCATAGGTCGAGGACCAACTGTGCCGGCTGCGGCGGCGACCACCCCAGATCAGAATGCCGATTTTTTGACTCTATCTGTCGGCATTGTGATAAAAGGGGACACATCGCCCGGGTTTGCCGCCAAAAGAAGACTCGCAGTCCACCCAGATGGGACCAACACGATCGTAAAAGAGAAAGCCCACTGCCCAGGACCAGAGATCGCCAATCGGACAGCCGGTGGGACCGAATCCAGCGACCATCGAGAGGCGGCGACAACCGGCGCAAGGAAGAAACCCACCAGACGGTAACCATCGGCCACGCCATCTCCGACGGCGCCAGAAAGGTACACGTAGAGGTCCATATTGAAGGACGACCATGCAAAATGGAGGAAGACTCCGGGTCCTACCTCTCCATGATTGCATGGCATGAGATAAAACGGTTAGTGCCCACCCTCCATAGGAGAAACATAAACGCCCAAAGACTTATTATAAAAGACTTCCAGGGAAACCGCGTCCCGGTAGTGGGCACCAAGAACTTCAATGTGACATACAAGGGCCGCACCGAACAACTCCCACTCACAATCGTCGATCGCGACCGCCCAAGCCTGCTGGGCTTACAATGGTTCGCCCCGCTCGACATCACCCTCACGGGAGTCAACCACGTCACCGACGACGGCTGGGAACAGCGGCTAGCCCAGGAGTTCCGGGAGGTCTTCGACGGAAGCCTGGGCAAGTACCAGGGGCCCCTTATCTCTTTTGATCTAGACCCTAGCGTCCCCCCCAAGCGACTAAAACCTAGGCGGGTACCATTTGCCCTAAAACCTAGGATTGACGAGCAGATTGACAAGCTCGTCAAACAGGGGGTGTTACAACCTATAGACCATGCCCGATGGAAGACCCCAATAGTGACCCCGATCAAGCCAGACGGGTCAGTGAGAATTTGTGGGGACTATAAGGCCACCCTAAATGGCGCGCTGCAACAAAGTGCTTACCCCGTCCCAATCGTGCAACACCTACTGCACTCACTGGGAGGGGGCAAGGTCTTTGCCAAGCTCGATCTCGCCCAGGCATACCAACAGTTGCCGGTCGATGAGAAAACAGTGGAAGCTCAGACCATCGTTACACATCGGGGGGCTTTCAAGTGCAACCGACTCCAATTCGGAGTCAGCGTAGCACCGGGCATCTTTCAGAGCCTGATGGAACGTTTGCTGCAGGGCATCAAGGGGGTGGTGCCCTATTTCGATGACGTATTAGTAGCGGCGCCAAACGAAGCCGAATTAGAAAACCGACTCAGAGAGGTCTTAACCAAATTTAAAGAAACGGGACTTAAAGTAAAAAGGGAGAAATGCCAACTGTGCACGGAGCGAGTGGAATTCTTGGGCTACCTTCTAGACCGGCACGGCATTCACCCCACAAGTAAGAAAGTAAAAGCTATCAAAGAGGCCCCCACCCCTAGGTCTAAGACTGAACTACAGGCTTTCTTGGGGTTGCTGAACTTTTATAATGTTTTCCTACCCCAAAAGGCAACGGTGGCGGAGCCTTTGCATAGGCTCCTGGATAAGGCGGCAACCTGGACTTGGGGGAAACGGGAGCAAGCCGCTTTCCAAAAAAACCAAAGACCTCCTCACCTCCGACGCCGTCCTGATCCAATTCAGCGAAACCTTGCCCCTGGCCGTCACTTGCGACGCATCACCTTTCGGCGTCGGCGCTGTCCTCAGCCATACCCTTCCTGACGGAAAAGAAGCACCCATCGCATTCTTTTCCAGGACTCTAACCAAGCCAGAGCGGAACTATAGCCAGCTGGACAAAGAAGCCTTGGCTATAGTTGCCGCCGTTAAGCGGTTCCACGAATACCTTTACGGCCGCCCTTTTACCATTGTGACAGACCATCAACCGTTGCTGGGCATCCTTGCAGGAAATCGAGCCACCCCGAACATTCTGTCTCCCCGGATGACAAGGTGGTCCGAGTTCCTGGCAGCCTACAGCTACGAACTGATACACAAGCCGGGTAAGAAGATTTCGCACGCGGACGCTTTAAGCCGCTCGCCGTTACCAGACTCCGACCCTGACCCAGCACCAACGACAAACACCCTGAACATCGAAAACCTGCCCAACCTGCCCATAACCGCGTCAGACATTGCCCGGGAGACTATTAAAGACAGGCGTCTGGCGCGGGTTTTGCATTGGGTGGAAAAAGGTTGGCCAGAAAGGGACAATGACGAATCCGTTAAGACATTTAAAAACCGCCAAACCGAACTCTCGCTGCTTAAGGGGTGTATCTTATGGGGTGACAGGGTGGTCATCCCGGACAGGCTGCAAGGGAAGGTTTTAGAAATGTTGCATGAGGGGCATCCTGGCATCGTCAGAACTAAAGCCCTGGCCAGAAGTTACGCTTGGTGGCCAGGGATGGACAAACAGATAGAGGCCTGGGTAGCTAGGTGCCAGCGATGCCAGGAGACTAGACCCAGCCCACCCGCAGCACCCATCCTAGAGTGGGAAACACCGAGGGGGCCCTGGTCCAGAATCCATTTGGACTTTGCCGGTCCCACAAATGGGCATACCTTTCTAATAACAGTTGACGCTTACTCCAACTGGTTGGAGGTAAGCGACATGAAATCTACCACCACGGAGGCCGTAATCAAAGAACTTTGCAAACTCTTTGCAACACACGGCCTCCCAGACGTCGTCGTCTCCGACAACGGGCCCCAGTTTACTTCCCTCGACTTCGAGAGATTCCTGGTGGAGAGGGGCATCCGCCACGCATTAACAGCACCGGCGCATCCGGCGGCGAACGGTAGGGCGGAACGGATGGTACAATTTACCAAAAAAACCATCCGGAAAATGGACCACGGGGAGATCCAAGACAAAATTAACAGACTCCTCTTTATACAACACATCACCCCGAACACCACTACCAACAAAAGCCCAGCCGAGTTACTAATGGGTAGGAAGCTGAGGTCCCCACTCGACAGGTTACACCCAACATATAACCCGGAGTGGCCCCCAGACTCAAGTTCAAAATACCGAACATTCGCACCCGGAGACCTCGTATATGCGAAAAACCTGACGGGGGACCCTCTATGGATCCTAGCCGTCATCACCCAAATCACAGGCCCGCGCTCATACCGGCTCCAAACCACAGATGGGCGAGCCTGGAAACGACACATTGACCAACTCAGGTCACGTTCGGCAACAGAATCCACCCCCCAAGAAACAAACCAAGGGGGGAGGGAATACTCGAATAAACAAACGCAAGAAAAAATAAACCAGCAGTACTTACCGGAACGCAGCCATCGCGATCCCCCACCGGAGAAGAAACACCAAGCCAGCTCAACCGACTCGGAAAGACCAAGCGGGAGCGGCGAGACCCGTAGCTCAACCAACCCGGAAGGCCCAGGTGGGAGCCACGGAGAAAGAACCGGCCCGATCATCCAACCGGTTCGCACAGAAGAGGGAGCGGCCGAAAACTCGACCGCTCCGGTCGAAATCCAGCTTGCAACTGAGTTGCGCAGGTCAAGTAGGACTAGACGGAGCCCCGCCTACCTACGTGACTACGCAACGTAAAGACTGTACCAAGAGGGGAGGGGTGTTCTGTCCCTAATTTACATACTCGAAATCCCCGCGCTTTGATTGGCTAAAGCGCGGGGATTTCTAATTGGCCAGGCGAGCCGCGCCGATTGGCCCGTTGAAAGTCTCCCATGATTGGCTCACTCCAAGAGCGGGAGATTTGAAATGCTGCCATTGGCCGCGGCCGCCGCGGCAAAAACAATAAAAGCCGCGGGCTTTTTCCTTTTCGCCGGTTCGGTTCTCAACTTCAAAATAAAGAGCTTTAAACTAAGTCACCAACTCCTGGCGTCTTTTGCGGACACGACAGATTCAGCCTGGAAATAAAGAGAAATTTTCTGACAGTGAGAACAATTAACCAGAAATTGCCTCCAGAAGTTTCATCCCTGGAGGCTTTCAAGAAGAGGGTGGACGGCCATCTGTCAGAAATGGTGTAGGGTCTGTTTGGTGGTGGTGGTGGTGGGGGTTGGACTAGAATCTAGATGACCTACAATGTCCTTTCCAACTCTGTTAATCTGTATCTGTAATCTGTGTGTACAGTGGGAGTTGCAAAGATAGGATGAAATCTTCAACTTCCTTCTTTCCACAAACAGAACTGAGGAAGTTCACTTTCTGAGCCAAAGGTGCACTGGGAATTTTGAATGCATTGGCAACTATTTATTTCTAAATGGCTACTGTGGGCAGACACAATGGATTCCCATTAGATGCTACCACAAAGTCATGGATGTTTATGTGGGCAGCTTCCCCACATTTACAAAGCGTGCCAGAAAACTCAGGTTCAGCAATGGAAAATCAACAAAGCAAAAAGCAAGCTACTTTGGCTGGGATTCCTGTGGCACTCAAAGGCTCCCTTGCCAACTCAGACGATTCTGACAGCCGGTGTTTTGTTTTGCTGTCGTACAATTTCCTATTGTTTAAACTGAGATAATGCTTTAAAAAGTCAGCAGAGTGATGGGTACCAAGAGAAGTGGCTGGAAATATCTGGTGTGTACAGATAATTCAGCTAGAGAATTTCCTAATCCTGAAGTAGAGTGCATTGTATAGCCTCCTAAATAGGCATTAGGTTATATCTAAACATCGCTACTGTCATTTCTAAGCAATCATCTGTGCCCAACCATAATGATATCTAAAAGTCAGCATGTGGGAAATGCATCATATAAAGTCTAATAATTAAATATGCACCAAAAGGCAAGTCAAAAAACAATGGTTGGAAACTGATCAAGAAGAGAAGCAAGCTGGAATTAAGGAGAAACTTCTTTTTTTAAAAAAAAATTTATTTGGGTTTTCACAAAAACAAAATACAAATAAAACATCTTTTTTGAAAATAGCATGGTTCCAGGTTATCACTTCTTCATACAGACACAAAATTCAATTTCATGCTCATTTTTATATTCTATTCCATATCTTATTACCATTTTATATTTTCTACATGCTGTGTTCAAAGACTAGCAGCAGTCCTCCCTCCAGTCCGCCGCCAACACAGGAGCGCCGAACGCTCCCATTGGTTGATGCCGTTTGACAGCCGGCCATAAAAGGGAGCTGTCAAACGGCATCAGCTGTCACCGCCAGCTGGCTGTCAGATAGCCTCGGCAGCCGCGGCAACCCTTTATTCGCCAAGAATAAAGTTGTTAGCCTTTAGCCTGGCTCCGTCTCCCTTTGTAACCGCCGCTCCACAACACTGGCGACAAGGGCGGGATACAGCTAAGACGACCAGGCAGGAAATCGAGCCGAAGTCACAGCAAGAAAGAGCCGAAGCCGCTACGAGCTGATCGAGTCACTGCTGCTGACGCTCTCCAAAGAGCGCGAAATTTAAAGCCCTCTCAGCTGAGGAGCCGAACGCCGCTGACAGGCACAGCCAGAAACGCTTTTCTAAAAGCGAAGACTCTATTTTTCCTCAGCTGAGGAAACCAACGCTGCCACTCTAATGGCCTCTAATCCGACATTCCCGCACTTCCAACTGGGGGCAGAAACATGGGAATCATATATGAATAGGTTTGAATGCTTTTTAAATGCCATTGATCTAACTGAAGCCACGGATCTAAGGAAAAGCGCCTATTTTTTAAGTTTCTGTGGGGCCACAGTTTTTGACACAGCCTCTGCGCTAGTGTCCCCACGATCTATAAAGGCTATTCCCTGGGATGAGTTAAGAGAAATCTTGTCAAATCACTACTCCCCCAGACCCTCTAGGATAGCCAGGAGATTGGTTTTTAGAAGAAGAACTCAGGCTGAAGGGGAGACTATAAGTCAGTACATGGCAGCATTGAGATCGGCTGCCATACACTATGGTTTTAGGGACTACCTTGAGGACATGCTGCTCAATCAAATTGTGGGAGGAGTAAGGGACCTAAAACTGCAAAGGAGGTTACTGGCTAAAAAAGACTTAACCCTAGCCTCAGCTATTGAGGAAGCTCAGGCTGCTGAATTGTCAGAATTATCAGCAGCTGAAATTCAGGGGAACACCCCTAAGCAAGGGCAGGCTACAGTCCACTATGATGAGGTCTCCCAAGAAGTGGAAGAAGAACCTCTGGAGGTAAACTGCCTCACGCGTCCAAGGCCCCCCCCAGGGCCACCTAGGAAATACAACAATCAGACAGCCAAACAGCAAACCCCTTGTATAAGCTGCGGGGGCAACCACCATAGATCAACCTGCAGATTCAGAAACGTTATCTGTCTGAACTGCCAGAAGAAAGGGCACATAGCCAGGGTTTGCCAAGCTGAGCAGGCCTCCATACAAAGACCTCAAGTTTCTGCCTCCTACCAAAGGCAAGTGGAACATTGTTACATTTGTTACCACGCAAACAACACCACCTCTAGGCCTAACAAATTAAGCATTTCTCTTTTTATAGAAGGTAAGCCCTGCCGAATGGAAGTAGACACCGGGTCAACCCTCTCCATCATTTCGTGGGCCTCCCTGAAGAAGTTGCTGCCTTTGCTCTCAAAAAAGAAACTGACCAACTGCCACCTGACTCTTCGGGATTACCAGGGGAAGACCATTCCAGTCCTGGGTAAGGGAAAATTCCTCATTCAATTCCAAAACTTTAGGGGTCACTTGCCACTGGTAGTTGTAGATGGTGCCCTTCCTAGCTTGCTAGGATTAGATTGGTTTCCTGCCCTAGGCCTCAATGTTACGGGAATTCACTCTGTGGAAAATTCTGATGTAGATGCCCTTTTTAAAGACTACTCTGATGTTTTCAGTAGTGAACTAGGCTGCTATTCAGGCACCCCCATATCTTTTGATGTGGGTCCACAAGCCACCCCAGTTCGTTTGAAACCTCGGAGGGTACCTTTCACCATTAGACCTAAGTTAGATGCTGAATTAGATAAACTTATCAAACAGGGGGTACTAGAACAGGTAGACTTCGCCAAGTGGGAAACCCCCACAGTTCACCCCTTTAAAAAAAGATGGCAGCGTGAGAATTTGCGCTGACTATAAGATGTCCCTCAACCGTTTCCTATAAATTAGCGCATACCCAGTACCTGTAATCCAACACCTGCTCCACTCTTTTGAGCCAGGCATAATTTTTGCAAAGTTAGACGTGTCCCAGGCATACCAGCAATTTCCCATTGACCAACACACTGCTGACCTACAAACTATAGTTACTCACAGGGGCGCATTTAGATGTAGACATTTGCAATTTGGAGTTAGCGTAGCCCCTGGCATTTTCCAATCACTCATGGAAAGAATCCTCCAGGGCCTACCTGGGGTGGTTCCATACTTCGATGACATTTTAGTTTCTGCCACCAACAAAACACAACTTTCACTCAGAGTGAGATCTGTCCTTGACAGGTTTAGGCAAAATGGGCTTAAATTGAAAAAAGACAAATGCACCATCGCCACCAAACAGGTAGACTTCCTGGGTTATCGAATTGATGCATCTGGAATTCACCCCATAGAGAGTAAAGTTAGAGCTATTCACGAGGCACCCACTCCCTCTAACAAAACCGAATTGCAGGCCTTTTTGGGACTCCTTAATTTTTATGCTTCCTTTTTGCCTCACAAAGCCTCTGTAGCTGAACCCCTACATAGGCTCCTAGATAAGAAAGCCCCATGGCAATGGGGACCAAGGGAAGCCCACGCCTTCCAAGCAGTGAAGTCTCTCTTAACGTCAAACTCTGTGTTGGTTCAGTTTAACCCAAACCTGCCCCTAGTGTTAGCCTCTGATGCCTCACCCTTTGGTATAGGAGCTGTATTGAGCCATAGGCTCTCAAATGGATCAGAGGCACTCATTGCCTATTTTTCAAGGACTTTCTCCGCTGCTGAGAGGAACTATAGTCAGATCAATAAGGAGACCTTAGCAGCTGTGGCCGCTGTAAAAAAATTCCATGAGTTCCTTTGTGGCCATAGTTTTGAACTTGTTAACTGATCACAAACCTCTATTAGGACTGCTAGCTGGGGATAAGCAAACCCCACAGGTGTTATCCCCGAGAATGACCAGATGGACTCTATTTCTGGCCGCCTACTCTTACACACTGGTACATCGCCCGGGGAAGACCCTGTGCCATGCTGATGCCCTCAGCAGATGCCCCCTGCCATCACCAGTCGAGGATCCAGCTCCCATCCACGCAATCTTCGACTGCGATGAACTTAACCTACCAGTCTCAGCTGGGGATATTGCTGCACACTCCAAGAGGGACCATGTTATTTCCAAAGTCCTGGACTGGGTAGGGAGGGGGTGGCCTGACATTCAGTTCGCCCCTGAATTCATGCCATTTAAGAACTGCAGGCAGGAGCTTTCTTCACTACAGGGCTGCCTGTTATGGGGGACAAGGGTGGTCATACCACCCACCTTGCAAGAACCAGTTTTAAGGGCACTGCACGAGGGTCACCCTGGCATCGTAAGGATGAAGGCCTTGGCCCGCAGCTATGTATGGTGGCCAGGATTAGATGCCCGGATTGCCAGCTGGGTTAACACGTGCCAACCCTGCCAGGCAACAAGAGCAGCCCCACCAGCAGCTGCCCCAACCAAGTGGGAAGATTCAGGGGCCCCTTGGGCCAGGCTGCATGTAGACCTGGCTGGTCCTATACAAGGGAGAACATTCCTGGTGGTTGTAGATTCATTCTCCAAATGGACTGAAGTAGTCTTGTTACCCTCCACCACAACGCTGGCTATCACAAGGGCCTTGACCAGACTGTTTGCTACTCATGGACTTCCTGACACATTAGTTTCAGATAATGGCCCCCAATTCAGCTCTAATGAGTTTGCCATCTTCACAGCTAATCTGGGCATCAGACACGCTCTCATAGCCCCTTTTCACCCAGCAAGTAATGGAATGGCAGAAAGGGCTGTCAGGTCTTCCAAGGAAGTTCTGGCCAAGCTGGGCCAGGCAGACTGGCACGCCAAACTAGCAACTTACCTACTCACACAACATGCCACCCCGTGCCCTTCTACCAACAAGTCCCCTGCTGAACTGTTAATGGGCAGGCGCCTCAGGACCACCCTGGACAGGTTGCACCCCCACTACGCTCCCAGCACGCCACTAGCCTCTGACAGCCATGTCAGGGAATTCGCCCTGCAAGACCAGGTGTACGCCAGGAACTATGCGGGGCACCCCTTATGGCTGCCAGGGCAGATAGTCTTTGTTGCAGGACCCAGATCGTATAGAGTCCTTCTGGAAGATGGCCGAGTCTGGAGAAGGCACGTAGACCAGCTGAGGAGGCGTTGGAACAAGACTACCACCGAAATCCCGGTCTACCCGCCGCCGGATGAGCCAGTCTACTTACCACCAGCCAACCCGCCGAAGGACCCGGTCTACCTGCCGCCCGACAACGCAACCAGCCGACTGCCGCGGGAAGACTCACCCGAGCAGTCGCCAGGGAGAAGTCCAGGGATGGCCAGCGACCCTCTGCAGGTTCCAGTCACCGCCCGGGAGGAACAAGACGCACCAGCCGCCGCCAAGCCTCAGGAACCTCGGAGATCGGGCCGCGAGCGAAAGCAGCCATCATGGCTGCAGGACTATGCATGCTTGTGGCCAGGGGGAAGGAATGCTGTGTTCAAAGATGGTCCGCCGCCAACGCAGGAGCGCCGAACGCTCCCATTGGTTGATGCCGTTTGACAGCCGGCTATAAAAGGGAGCTGTCAAACGGCATCAGCTGTCGCTGCCAGCTGGCTGTCAGATAGCCTCGGCAGCCGCGGCGACCCTTTATTCGCCAAGAATAAAGTTGTTAGCCTTTAGCCTGGCTCCGTCTCCCTTTGTAACCGCCGCTCCACAACACTACATAGTTTTTCCCCTCTTCTAATTTTCTCAACTTTGTTTTGATTATCTCAATTCAAATAATTATATTTATACTTTTGTCTGTCCTGTTACAATTTCACATTATCTTTTTTTATTAAACAATTTTTTTTCCTGTAGTTACCAATTAGAGTATGACACCTTTATATCTTTTAATTTTATCCATTCAAGCTCTTATTTAAGCTTCAATGTATAGCTTTAAGATTATAGCATTCAATATAATACATAACTTCCAATCAAATTCTGTTTGGTACATTCTTAAAATAGACACTATATTCTTAAAAAGAAAAAAAATTATACATATATATATATATATATATATGTATATATATATATATATTCTTAAGTTTTCGCGGGTAGTTACATGTATGGCATTCAGCTTTGTTCAGGTATTCCCCCACGTCATAGTAGTGGTGCTTTTAAAGTTGTAGCAACGTTTCAGCAGAATCTCATCTGCCATCATCAGGCTTCTGTGTAGTGTTTGTCTTGAGTTAGACTTTTACAGTGGTTTCAGATTTAAATTTGGGGTAGCCTATTGTTGTGCCAGAATAGTTTTTTCTTCATCCTGATTGGTTGAGAGTCTTGGTCTGTGTTTATTGGTCTTGGAGTTTGCTGTGTTCTGCTTCTAATATCTTCTGTCTTTTTTTGGGGGGGGGGGCTCTTTTTGTATCTTGATTGGCTGGCAACATTGTGTTACTTTATTGGAGGCCTTTAGTGCAGCATGGCTCCGGGTAAATAGACGGCTATCATTCGTTAGGAAGCTGGGTTTCATCTGGGTGCCTGGTTGGGGTGTGTTTGAGCTGGAGGTATCAGGGGGGATCTGTTTGTGCCCAGGTGTTTGCCTGGCTTGTGGCGTGGAGATTTTTTTGTTTGTGAGTGCAGGCTTCCAAATGATGGACAGCCTGGTGGAATCATCTCTTTTGTTCATGCTTTCTGGTCTTTTTTCCATCTCTATGGCTTCTCTGATGATTCTGTGGCTGGGATTTTCTATAGTGGCTAGGGTTTTGGTGCCACTGAAGTTGATGCTATGACCTGTGGCTTCCATGTGTTGGACTTCAATGGCACCAAAACCCTAGCCACTATAGAGCCAAGCTGCACTCCAAGACCAATAAACACAGACCAAGACTCTCAACCAATCAGGATGAAGAAAAAACCATTCTGGCACAGCAATAGGCTGCCCCAAATTTAAATCTGAAACCACTGTAAAAGTCTAACACACAGACGAACACTATACAGAAGCCTGATAATGGCAGATGAGATTCTGCTGAAACGTTGCTACAACTTTAAAAGCACCACTACTATGACGTGGGAAAATACCTGAACAAAGCTGAATGCCATACATGTAAGTACCCACGAAAACTTAAGAAAACAAATGTGTGTGTGTGTGTGTGTAAATAAAACACATTTCATTCCAATTCAATTCTATCATTAATATGCATTAAAATCTTAACATCTTTAACATTTCTTTTCAATTGAATATCATACTTCCTTGGGAACACTTATAAACTTTCCATAGTTAATTCTTTTTTTCCCCCATATTTCTCACTTATATTTTTATAAATCATTACTAATAATTAAAAATGTTCCCTTTTAATTCTCTCAATCATTTTAATTCATTTATTTATTAACAAACATCCCACTGCATTACAACAAATATTTTATCCATCATCATATTTTCTAAAGCTATTTCTATTTGTAATATAACAAAGCTATCTTATGTACCTTTGCAGAATCCCTTTTACAATTAAATTTTCACCCATTATCTCTAAACAAACTTATGGTTACAATCCTTATATCTTTTCCCTGTTTCTCCATTTCTTGTTTTTGTCTTTTACAACTTCTTTTCCTTGCCTTCTTCCCCCTCTTCTTCCCCCTCCCCTTTTTACCCCCTCATCTCTCTACTTCTCTCTCATCTGTAATCCTCTCTTCTGTTGCTTTCTAATATTGTGCTTATCTTTCAAATTGTTCTTCTTTTTGGTTGTTTTTTCTAATCTTAAACCTTTCACTCTCTTTTCCCCCTTTTCTTTTTTCCCCCCACTTAAAATTTTTTGATCATTAAAGATGGCTTCTTCTTTTTCCCAATCTTCTTGTTCTGCAAGTGTTTCTTGTTGCTTCTCATAGTTCCAGATCTCCATTTCTAAGAATTGAAACACGAAGCCAAAAGAACTTCTCCCTTCTTGTGCGTCTTCTTTCCATTTTTTAAGTTCCGTTTTCAGTTCTTCTAAGAGTGATACCATTTTAAAAACTTTTAAACAACCGCCCAGTTAATTTTAGTCATCTAGATGCAAAAACCCCAAATCACCAAGTAATCCAAATAATCCAAAGCTGTTTCTACTTGCTTCTTTTTTCCAATTTCTCTTCCTGGGGTTCTATTATTTTGTTACCAAGTTTCCATTAAAATGTATCTTTGAGGAATCTTGTTAAAATTTCACTGTAAGTTCCTTTTAATTACAGTTCCATTCCTTAATTCCAGGCAGTCTCCTCCATTTTTCCAGATCCTGTCCTTCTATTTTTTTTTTCCTCCTTTCCAGCTTTTAAAAACTTTTAAATGTCCAGAAATCTTTATTTATCCCTTTGACTTTTATTTTCAGCTTAGATACCTATTAATGTCAAAGTGGATTTTTTTCCCCCATTTCTTGCTTAAATCTCTTTGCTGTCAGTATAAGGAAGGGAAATAAAAAAAACCCTAATCCTTTCCCTTCTCTCTCTCCTTCGCAGCTTCAAAATCTTCTTTGGGAACAATGTTGTTAAGTTTAAATTCCAGGGTACCTTATTTGTTGTGTTTGCTGTTTGACCCAGTCAACCAAAACTTTCTCTTCTTATCTTCCTCCTGCACATTCTTTTCCAGTTGAGTTCTTCTTTGTGGTGGCCATTTCTGACCACCGCTACAACCACCTTCGGGAAAGGGAGTAATGGCCAGCTGGGGAGGAGAGATGCAGCTCTCCTCAACCCTGAAGGCAGTCTCCCCCCTCTTCACCACCTCTACAGGTTGGCTTAGCCCCAAAACCAGCCAGCTTGGGGCGCTCCAGCGGCAAGCACGGATCAAAGCCTCGGAGAGATGAGGTTTCGGTCTGTCGCCGAAGAAGCTCAAACCGGAAGTCCACTGGAATTAAGGAGAAACTTCTTAACAGTGAGGACAATCAACCAGTGGAACAGCTTTGCCTTCAGAAGTTGTGGAGGCTCCATCACTGGAGGTTTTTAAGAAGAGACTGGACAGTCACTTGTCTGAGATTGTATAGGTTCTCCTGCATGAGCAGGGGGTTGGACTAGAAGACCTCCAAGGTCCTTTCCAATTCTAAGATTCTGTGTTCTAACATCTGATAGGTAAAGGTAAAGATTCCCCTCACACATATGTGCCAGTTGTTTCCAGCTCTAGGGGCTGGTGCTCATCTCCATTACAAAGCCAAAGAACCGGTGCTGTCCTAAGATGCCTCCAGGGTCATGTGGTTGGCAGGACTAAACACCGAAGGTGCACAGAACGCTGTTACCTTCCCACCAAAGTGGTCCCTATTTTTCTACTTGCATTTTTTACATGCTTTCAGGACTGATAGGTTGGCAGAAGCTGGGAAAAGTAACCACCCAAACTGCCCACCTTTCTGGTCGACAAGCTCAGTGTCTTAGCCACTGAGCCAACATGTCCCTAACATCTGATACAGATCCATAATTTATGCCATTTGCATGATGATGTCATCACAAACATGTTGTCATTTGTCTCCTGTAGATACATAAGAGAGCTTGGCGTATACCAGGCCTACTTGGAGATGCAGGGCTGACCCTTGGCCCTTCTTGCTTTTAAGCAGGTTATCAGACAAGTGAGTTATTAGATTTAGGAAACAACTCAAGGGGATTGTTGTGTTCAGAGCCAAAGCTTTGCTGCTTTTGACTTTGACTAACAGCCCTTCCCCTTCTCAGTCCATTGACTGTGATCTCCATCATTCCTGGGCCAGCAAGACCACTAAGGGGGTTATGGTCTAAAAGATTTGGAGTCGCTAGATCAGGGAAGGTCAACCTTCTTGCGCCAGTGGTGGTATTCAGCTGGTTCACACCGGATCGTGTGAACTGGTAGCAAGGATTTGGCATGGGTCGCGAACCGGCAGTAAGTTCTGGCTGGCCACGTCCCCAATCCGGTCGCCCTCCCACCTGATGCTGGCTCACCCCGCCTGCCTGACATTCACCTAAGGTATTTCTTTCTTTTTCCTCCCCCGGGACAATCAGCTGTTCATACAATCAGCTGTGCCGGGATTCCCCTTGCTGAGCCCCAGGAAGGCAAAAAAATCGCTCAGCCCCCCCTCCATGTTTCACCTTCCTGAGCCTCAGGAAGAGCCTTATGGGAGCAAAAAGCCCCCCCCCCCGAGGCTCTCCTGAGGCCAGGAAGCTCTCAAAATGGAGGGGGTGCTGCATGTCCCTCCCATCCTCTGTTTTTTACTTCCTGAGCCTCATGAAGAGCCTTATGGGAGCAAAAACGCCCCCTCTAGAGGCTCCTCTGAGGCCCAGAAGGCCCCAAAAACAGGTGTGGGGGGGGATGGCTGCAAAAAAGCAAAAAAAAGAAAGCCACACCCACCCAGTCACAATGGCCACACCCACCAAACCACACCACCAGAACTGGTAGTAAACAGTTTTGAATCCCACCACTGTCTTGAGCCATTACGGAATGGAATGTAATGCAATGGAATGGAACGAAATAGGAGCAGAACAAGAACAAGAACAAGAGTGAGAGTAAGAACAAGGACAGAACAGGACAGGACAGGACAGGACAGCTAATAGGAAATTCATAGAATAGTGCAAAACACATATTCCAGTGGAGAGATGTTGTCTCAGGATGGGATCCAGCACAAATCTGAAAGCTTGGAAGATTAAACCTCTAGTCCCAGGTTGGATCTTGCTCAGCCATAGGAAACTATGGAGCCTGTGTCTCACTTCAAGGCATTCTTAGAAATTAAGATTATTTGGGAAGTGGGTTCTTTGCTTTGCACAGACCTCAGGCAAAAACTGTCCCCAGTATTTATCCCCACCCCCATGGCTGAGCTCACTGGAAGCCCTTTAGACTTGGGACAGCTTCTGCCCAAGGCTCAGAAAACAAATTCCGTTGCCAAGTCCCTTTCCAGTTAATTCTGCCTATTCTCTTTTCTGATGTCCGAACGGAGCATCAACAAAACATGGCAGGGGAGGAGGAAGGACATAAAAAGACAAAGCAGAGAAACAACCAAAAAAAAAAAAAAAGCAAAATGAATCCTGAAGCAATTAAAAACAATCTGCTTCCGATCAATCCAGCTCCCTCTCTGTGGCTTGACGCAGCCTGGTGGTTAAGCCAGACCTGAGCTCTAAATGCTTTTAAGAGGAACTTGGTTTGAGAATATATATATTTGTTTGTGTGTGTGTGTGTGTGTGTGTGTGTATACACACATATAAACCAGCCTGACCAAAACCAACCTTGATGATGCTAATAGAATCAGACTCGAAATCACCAATATCCTCTGCACTAGCAAACCACCCAAAAGTAACTTATCCAAAGAAGAACAAACTGCACTACTTAACCTGAAAGAAGACACCAGCATAATAATCCTACCAGCAGACAAGGGCAACTCGACAGTGGTTATGAACACATCTGACTACCAAACCAATTTAACTAACCTACTCCAAGACCCCACATACAAACCCCTAAAGACAGACCCCACCACCTACCTAGAAAAAACCACCAGATCCAAAATAAAAGCCTCCCCTATCAGTGAAGAAATCCAGCAAAGAATCATACCCAGAGAGAAATCATCCAGATGTTCTAAGCTTTATGGTCTCCCCAAGATACACAAAGAAGGAACCCCACTTAGACCAATAGTCAGCTCCATAGGCTCACCTCTACAAAACCTAGCCAAATTTCTCACCAAACAACTACAGCCCTATGAAGAATCCATCAACTCACACATAAGAAACTCATTCCAGTTCATCGAGATCACAAAGAAACAAAACTTACAACCCAGCGACCTACTAGTGAGCTTCGATGTCATATCCCTCTTCACCCAAGTGCCAATAAAAGAAGCCTTGACAGCCATCCAAAACAAATACAACCCCCCCAAGCACATCCTAGATCTGACCAACCACTGCCTATCCAATACATACTTCACCTACAACGGACAAAAATACAAACAAATAGAAGGAGCACCCATGGGATCACCCCTCTCACCTGTCATCGCTAACCTCTACATGGAACACTTTGAAACACAAGCTCTAGAAAAATATGATCACAAACCCAAACTCTGGCTCAGATACGTAGATGACACCTTCATAATCTGGCCACACGGGAAAGAAAAACTGAACAACTTCCTCACACACCTCAACAGCCTACACCCCAAAATACAATTCACCATGGAAACAGAAGCTAACAACCAACTTCCCTTCCTAGATGTCTTGGTATACAAAAAATCCAATGGCTCCCTAGGACACACCATCTACCAGAAGAAAACACATACAAACTGCTATCTACACGCACTCTCACACCACCACCCAGCACAGATCAATTCCGTAGCCCAGACACTCATCTCCAGAACAAAATGCTTAGCCGACGAACAACACCTAGAGACCGAACTACACACTCTCACCGGCGTGCTGACAGCCAATGGATTCCAAAGAAAGAAGATCACCCACCTAATCCAAAAAGAAACCCCAACCAAAATCCAAGACAGAGAACAAGAGAAGGTACCATTTCAGACGCAGGGTCATCCAGTCTCTCGTCGAAAACCTCCACGGATGAACTTTTTTCAAGAGGCAACTGGATTTTCTGTTTTTTCTTTGAAGATGTTTTGCTCCTCATCCAAGAAGCTTCTCGGCTCTGAAGATGAGATGGATGAGAAGCAAAACGTATTTTCAAAAAATGCAGAAAGTCCAGTTGCCTCTTGAAAAAGCACCTTTGGGACAACCAGCACCTGGCTGAGAATCTGCATCGTTCTCCAGTGATGAAACATCGTTCCTGAAGGAAACTTCTGAAGGAAAATCATTTCACTGATTAATTGTCCTGCTGTTAGGATGTTTCTCCTTAATTCTAGGTTGATTCTCTTCTTGATTAGTTTTCATCCCTAGTTTCTTATCTTGTCTTTTGGTGCTTTGGAAAATAAGTTGACCCCCTCCTCTTTGTGGCAGCTCCTCAAATATTGGAATATTGCTATGTCACCCCTAATTCTTATTTTCTCGAAGACGAGCCATGCCCAAATCCTGCAACCATTTGTCATATGTTTTAGTCTCCAAGCCTTTAATCATCTGAGCTGCTCTTCTCTGTGTTTTTTGCACCTTTTGGAGAATGCTATGATTTCTGCTCAGAAATCTCCATCAAGGGAAATTAATGCCATACAGATTATCCTCAAAATATCTGCTCTGGGTTTGTGCTGCTCACATGTAAGAACTGTTGGCTTTGAAATCTTTTCTTTTTTAAGAAGAAAATCTGGGTGTTCTTTTGTTGTCAAGAGAAACATGATAAGACATGAAACCAAAAGGTTGAACTGCAATTAATCACTGCGGTTTTACAAGCACCAAATCACAGATTTCAAGTGGACAACTTAAAAGGGTGTTTTCCCCAGCCTCTTTCCATCTTTTCTGCAGCATCCCCAAAAACCTCTCTCTGTGCGTGTGTTTGTGAGGAGGATGTTACATAAGAAAGCCAAGGAAAGGCTGGGATACACATGAAAACCTGACTCTTGCAAATTGATGCTACGTTAATATATTTATCCAAGGGGGGAAAGTTGTCTCCAGCACGAATCCAATCTAAAGCCTTAACTCCATCCTTCCCAGCTGTTTGCATCATTTCAGAAGAATTATAGGTTCTCCTGCTTGAACATGGGGCTGGACTAACAGACAGATTAACAGATTTGGAAGGGACCTTGTAGGTCATCTAGTCCAATCCCCCACCCAAGCAGGAGATTCTACACCATTTCTGACAGATGGCAGTCCAATCTCTTCATGAAAGTCTCAAGTGATGAAGCTCCCAAAACTTCTGTTCCATTGGTTGATTGTTCTCACATCAGAAAATTTCTCCTTATGCCCCGGTTGAATATCTCCTTGTTCAGTTTCCATCCATGATTCCTTGTCTGGCCTTCAGGTGCTTTGGAAAATAGCCTGACCCCCTCCTCTCTGTGGCAGCCCCTCAAATATTGCAAGACTGCTACCCTGTCTCCCCTGGTCCTTCTCTTCCCTAGACTAGCCAGGCCCAGTTCCTGCAACCTTTCATTGTATGTTTCAGCCTCTAGTCCCCTCATCATCCTGGTTGCTCTTCTCTGCACTCTTTCTAGAGTCTCAACATCTTTTTTTATAGTGTGGTGACCAAAACTGGATGCAGTCCTCTAGGTGTGGCCTTACTAAGGTTTTTTGGACTAGAAGACCTCCAAGGTCCCTTCCTATTCTATTCTGTTCTGTTCTGTTCCATTCCGTTTGTTTTTCTCAATCATTCCAACTTGGTAAGTTAGAAAAGAAAGACTCTCAGGCCCATGTTTAGCCAAAGGGATACTTAAAGCCAAGTGGTTACAGAAGAAGCAAAGCTGAATCTGGAGTCTTTGTGCTCAAAACGAATGGTTAAGTTTCCCTTGTTCCCCTCCACCTACCTGGTTATCAAAGAGTATCCCATTAGGTGCTACAAATTGTTTGGGCAAAAGTCCCTGTCTTTGCAGGCTGGATTGGTTTGCTTGACCTTGGAACGACCGAGGCGATGCATAGTTTCGATTCTTCATTCTAACCATCCCCTTATTCGATGTTTGTCCTACACAGTGGTTGTTGCAATTCTTACTTTGTATGTTGTAGATGTCTCTAGTATTTTTTTCTGGGGTTGCTGGGTCTTTTGGTGTGCATAGGAAGTTTTGAAGGGCTTTAGTTGGCTTGTGTGCTATACTGATTCCATGTGGTTGTAGTAATCTGTTGGTGGTTTCTGAGATATTTCTCTACTAGAAACAGAATACCTTATGCCACCAGACTTAACATTTTAGGCTTAGACAACTTAGAACTACGCCACCTTTGGTCCAACCTAAGTGTAGTACATAAAATTATCTCTTGCAATGTCCTACCCATCACTGACTACTTCAGCTTCAACCGCAACAATACAAGAGCAACTAACGGATACAAACTCAATGTAAACCGCACCAAACTTGATTGCAAGAAATATGACTTCAGTAACTGAGTGGTCAATGCCTGGAACACACTACCTGACTGTGGTGGTCTCCCATGGAAAGAATGAGACACAAACATGTGTACTCAGGATGGGAGCCCAGAGTAAAATTCCAGTGCTCCCTTTTATTGAGATTTTTGTACATAGTAAGCATTGTGGATTACAATAATTAGATATAGTACACAGAATTGTTTACAGTTGTCTGAGCTGCTTAATTATTTCTAGTGTTTGCTTTTAATTTCTTTGCTTTATCTCAGTGACCTTTAGGCAGACATGTATGTATAAAGTCTTAGACTAATCATTACCCAATACCCAAGTCAAAGTTTATTCCCACATCTCCCCTGTTTTAGTTTTTTGATGATCGCAGATGCCTCGGTAGCTTTTCGCCATTTGCAACAGCAGTTCTCCTTCCGTAGGTTTCACCCAACACATTCCTAAAAGTCCAGGGAGACATT
Organism: Hydrophis major; assembly: GCA_033807585.1. NCBI lineage: Eukaryota > Metazoa > Chordata > Lepidosauria > Squamata > Elapidae > Hydrophis > Hydrophis major. The sequence continues at coordinate 4,782,325 of CM066340.1, read as the reverse complement.
GAATACAACAGCATACACAAAGAGAAAACATAATAAGCAATATTACTCCAACAATTAGGTGATGAATCCATGAACCATCTGGCAACCAGGACCAAAGTGCAGACCACACGTCCAGTCCCTCACCCTCCGATTGTAATGGATTCTCCTTCAAAGTTTGTTCCACATGCTGTATGGTAGCTGTAATGTTTGGAGAAAAATCAGAGATATACATGCAACAATGCGTATGAATCACAGCGCAAACTCCCCCTTGCACAGCCAAAATAGTGTCCACTGCATATCTGGTTTGCAGGACAAAGTCAAGGATTTTTCTTTGCTCTTCTTCAAGCAGCTTTAGCATTTTAATGGTGTCTTTAAACATAGTAACTGTCCTATTGTTTAAATGATGTAAATCTCTATAGTTCATCATGACTCCTAAAGGAGGAATAACTCCCCTTGATATCTGTGTCCAGTAGTCATGAGTCAAAACAGAATTTACTTCTGTTGCGGAACGTGCATTGCGGATATGAGCAGTCCCCAAAGATTTTAAAATGTGAAAGGTGCAGACTCCTTTCCATCATGCTGGCATGCGATCATAGGCCATCCGTCCACACAGCAACCATAGATTTGCTTCCAGGAGATGACCAACCTTATTTGGTTCAGCATAGATTAATTGTGTAAAGGATTCCATTAACATAGCCAAATAAGTGGGCGGTGGTGCGTGTTTTCCATTTGCACATTTGGGCAGCTGGTTTTCTCTCATGGTGGGACAACATGTGGCAGGGATAAATGGACACCCATTTTCATTGATCAAAGATATGATATCAAATTTAGAAATATTATCTACAAAGTAATGAGATTTTTAGTTTTCATGTCATCCAGATAAACCTGACTTCCATTGCTAATGACAATTGTTTTGTTGCAAAATGGATATGTTGCCAAGTCAGTCATATTCTCTACTGTCTCATTGTGGGTCCAACAGATACCCGCCACCTCTTGGATCCGGCTTCCAAGGTGCAAGGTATTTATGTTACTTGTAGTCCAACTGCTAGACCACGTCCTTGAACAATCATAGCATTGTCCCTCATACCAGTCACCTTTGGCCAGAGGTACTGCAACCATTGGAAGCCCTGATGTTTTGTGAGTTGGCATGTGCATACATATCCAACAATCAGTTTTATTATGAAGGTTTGCTAGCTTCCCCATGTCCTGGATCAACGTGTTTCTTTTCCATTCCCCCAAATCCATCCCCTTGCCCCTTTGGCTGATGATAAGGACGCACACAGCAAGCAGGAACCCAAACAACTGTCCCCTCATCTTCAACAGCAGCATATCCTCGGCCCCAAGTTATCAGCAGGACAGGTCCTCTCTACGTTGGATCTGGTCGTCTCCTATACCAAACTTTCGGTCTTGGCATACCTGCAGAAGGGGAGGAAGCAAAATGCCTACTGGCTGCCATAGCAGTGGGAGATCCTGTCATGTTTAAAAAATTTAAAGTATATAAAGTAATATTAAGAATGTTTTGTATGTAAGGCAAGCCATATTGTAACGCTCCCATTGGTTGAAGGATGGAGTTGACAGCTCTCAAATCATGTGTCTTAATTGTAGCTGCTCAGCTACCAATTGATGTAAAGCTGTAAGCTTTTCTTTTGGAAGTGGCCATTGGTCAATCCAGACTGGCTGAGAGGTTAACAATTGTAATTTTTCCATTATCCAATAATAATTTTTGTGCGAAATTGTGACAGCAAATCTCTACCCCACAAGTTTATATGCAGGGGCAACACAAGAGGTTGAATCCTTGCAGTCTCACCAGTTTCTCTATGCAATGCCTTCAACCAATGTACACTACTTCTTGCAAACTGCATACCACCCACTCCACGAACAGCCAGAGAGTCCTCAAGCGCCCATTCATTTGGCCATTCCTTTTGGCATATCACAGAGACATCTGCTCCGGAATCTATAAGGCCAAAAAATGATTTTTCTTGAATTTCAATTGTAATTTTTGGTTGGTCTGTAGTCAAATTTTTTGTCAGCGCTAGCAATTCTGCAGCAACTGGAGAACTGGCCATTTCAGTGGACCCAAAACTGCCAGTTTGTGGGATCCCAATTAAAGGATTTATAGGAATGTATGAAGTAATCATAATTGGGCAATAGAGTCACCGGCCATTAATGATGCAGAAGTATCAGTGTACAATTGTATCTTAATAACCCCTTTATAATCTTGATCAATAACTCCTGGAATAACAAAAAACCCTTTTTCTGATGCAAAAGACCTGGGATGTACCAGTCCCACTGTTTTTTCTGGCAATGGCCCATGCAAATGAGTGTCCTCAATGTACATTTGATTAGGAAAGGTCACATTAATTGAGTTCAACATTTTTAAACCCAAACCTGCACTCCCAGTAATTGCAGGTGATGCTTTTGTGACAGCCTTGGGAGTGGGGCTAGCTGCACGCCCCAAATTTAGTTTCCTGGATTTTGGTTCCGATCAGAGCGACATTGATTTGCCCAATGAAACCCTTTTTTGCATTTCGGACAGACCGACTTCAGGAGGACGTCCTTATTTTTGTTTTTGTTAAATGCCATTCCCCCCACTGGGCTTTAAAATGGCCAGGCTTCCCACAATTAAAACAATTCCCTGTAGGTTTCATCCCTTTTTGTAATGCCATATGTCTCCATGTTGTAAGCCTGAGAACCCATCACTGCACATGCCTTTAACAGATCAGCCAGAGTAACCTCACCTCTAGCCACCAAGGGCTGTAAGATACGCTTGCAGTCAGTGTTTGCATTTTCAACTGCCAATTTCAGCAAAAGTTCTTTTGCAGCTTCCTCATTAGAGATTTGCCTGGTAATAGCCAATTGTAGCCTTTCCACAAAATCATTATAAGACTCAGATGCTGTTTGCTTAATTTGAGAAAAAGACCGTGCCGGGGTTCCCACATCCTGGATGCGGGACAACGCCCCAAGGACAGCTGCCATAACCACTGGAAATACATGATCAGGCAATTTAGCAGCTTGATCAGCAGTGGATTCAAACAAGCCTGCCCCATAGATTTGGTCTGGCACATACAGCCCCCCCGAATTCCTTCCCCTAGTGACAGCTTCCCTTTGATATTCTGAATCAAAAACCACATACTGAGTAGAGCTCAATATCATTCTCATTAAATCTTTCCAGTCACTAGGAATCATGCGTGAGGTAGCCAAACTTGTCAGGAGCCCCTTTGTAAAAGGACTTTGAATACCATAATCTTTAACTGCTTTTTTAATTTCCCTAAGAACTGCTAAAGGAATTGGAACCCATTCAGTCTGCAGATTGCCTTGAGCATCCACTTGCCTATTGACTGGAAACAAGTTCATCTGGGGAATCTCATCAGGCTCTAATTTCCCCTCATTGAAAGCCTGATGCATCATTGCTTGAACTTTTCCCATTTTTGGTTGGATTTTCTCATCCACTGGAGTAGGCGGTGTTGGGGGTGAGGAAACATACTCCAGTTTTGGGGTTGGTGGGTGCAACACAACTCCTTTATAAGGAGGAGCTTCTACTCAAGTTTTTAAAAGAGGTTGTTGCTGGGTCTCTAAAGCAGTCATAACAACCTTCCAATATATCAAAATTTCAGCTGTTGCCCGTGGCTCTTCATGAAGGATAGTTCCAATTCTCCTCCACGTGTCTAACTTTAAAGAGCCCTTCTCTGAATACCAGGGACATTGCCGCCAGATCTCTTGCAGCAGCTCTCTTACATTACCTTTTGAAAGAACTATTTGCTCCCCCCCAGAGGGTTTAAAGATAAAGAAGTTCAGCAGCTCACTAACATGCCATTCCTGTGGCTGAAAGAGTTTTCCCCCATGTTCCCTGAAAAAATCCTATTGTCCAGCAATAGTTAAGTACGTACTTTACCTATTCCAGGTGAGGAAACACGGAGGTCTGGACACATACCACCTGCAGTGGATCACGTCGGGTTCACCACTTGTGGTGGTCTCCCATGGAAAGAATGAGACACAAGCGTGTGTACTCAGGATGGGAGCCCAGAGTATAATTCCAGTGCTCCCTTTTATTGAGATTTTTGTACATAGTAAGTGTCGTGTCCGCAAAAAGATGCCAGGAGTCGGTGACTACGTTTCAAGCTCTTTATTGAACAGTTGCGAACCGAACCGGCGAAAAGGAAAAAGCCCATGGCTTTTATCCTTTTCGCTGCGGCGGCCGCGGCCAATGGCAGCGATTCAATTCTCCCGCTCTTGGGGTGAGCCAATCGCGGGAGACTTCAAACGGGCCAATCGGCGCGGCTCGCCTGGCCAATCAGAAATCCCCGCGCTTTAGCCAATCAAAGCGCGGGGATTTCGAGTATGTAAATTAAGGACAGAACACCCCTCCCCTCTTGGTATAGTCCTTACGTTGCGTAGTCACGTAGGTAGGCGGGGCTCTGTCTAGTCCTACTTGACCTGCGCAACTCAGTTGCAAGCTGGATTTCGGCCGGAGCGGTCGAGTTTTTGGCCGCTCCCTCTTCTGTGCGAACCGGTTGGATGATCGGGCCGGTTCTTTCTCCGTGGCTCCCACCTGGGCCTTCCGGGTTGGTTGAGCTACGGGTCTCGCCGCTCCCGCTTGGTCTTTCCGAGTCGGTTGCGCTGGCTTGGTGTTTCTTCTCCGGTGGGGGATCGCGATGGCTGCGTTCCGGTAAGTACTGCCGGTTTATTTTCTCCTGTGTTTGTTTATTCGGGTATTCCCTCCCCCCTTGGTTTGTTTCTTGGGGGGTGAATTCTGTTGCCGACCGTGACCTGAGTTGGTCAATGTGTCGCTTCCAGGCTCGCCCATCTGTGGTTTGGAGCCGGTATGAGCGCGGGCCTGTGATTTGGGTGATGACGGCTGGGATCCATAGGGGGTCCCCCGTCAGGTTTTTTGCGTACACTAAGTCGCCGGGTGTGAATGTTCGGTATTTTGTACTTGAGTCTGGGGGCCGCTCCGGGTTATATGTTGGGTGTAACCTGTCGAGTGGGGACCTCAGCTTCCTACCCATTAGTAACTCGGCTGGGCTTTTGTTGGTAGTGGTGTTCGGGGTGATGTGTTGTATAAAGAGGAGTTTATTGATTTTGTCGCTGATCTCCCCGTGGTCCATTTTCCGGATGGTTTTTTTGGTAAATTGTACCATCCGTTCCGCCCTACCGTTCGCCGCCGGATGCGCCGGTGCTGTTAATGCGTGGCGGATGCCCCTCTCCGCCAGGAATTTCTCGAAGTCGAGGGAAGTAAACTGGGGCCCGTTGTCGGAGACGACGACGTCTGGGAGGCCGTGTGTTGCAAAGAGTTTGCAAAGTTCTTTGATTACGGCCTCTGCGGTAGTAGATTTCATGTCTCTTACCTCCAACCAGTTGGAGCAAACGTCAACTGTGATTAGAAAGGTATGCCCGTTCGTGGGACCGGCAAAGTCTAAATGGATTCTGGACCAGGGCCCCCTTGGTGTTTCCCACTCCAGGATGGGTGCTGCGGGTGGGCTGGGTCTGGTCTCCTGGCATCGTTGGCACCTAGCTACCCATGCCTCTATCTGCTTGTCCATCCCTGGCCACCAAGCGTAACTCCTGGCCAGGGCTTTAGTTCTGACGATGTCAGGATGCCCCTCATGCAACATCTCTAAAACCTTCCCTTGCAGTCTGTCCGGGATGACCACCCTGTCACCCCAAAGGATACACCCCTTAAGCAGCGAGAGTTCGGTCTGGCGGTTTCTGAATGTCTTAACGGTTTCGTCATTGTCCCTTTCAGGCCAACCTTTTTCCACCCAATGTAAAATCCGCGCCAGACGCCTGTCTTTAATAGTTTCCCGGGCAATGTCTGACGCGGTAATGGGTAGGTTGGGCAGGTTTTCGATGTTAAGGGTGTTAGTCGTTGGTGCTGGGTCAGGATCAGAGTCTGGTAAAGGCGAGCGGCTTAAAGCGTCCGCGTGCGAAATTTTCTTACCCGGCTTGTGTATCAGTTCATAGCTGTAGGCTGCCAGGAACTCGGACCACCTTGTCATCCGGGGCGACAAAATGTTCGGGGTGGCTCGATTTCCTGCAAGGATGCCCAGCAACGGCTTATGGTCTGTCACGATGATGAAAGGGCGGCCGTAAAGGTATTCGTGGAACCTCTTAACGGCGGCAACTATAGCCAAGGCTTCTTTGTCCAGCTGGCTATAGTTCCGCTCCGGTTTGGTTAGAGTCCTGGAAAAGAATGCGATGGGTGCTTCTCTTCTGTCAGGGAGGGTATGGCTGAGGACAGCGCCGACGCCGAAAGGTGATGCGTCGCAAGTGACGGCCAGGGGCAAGGTTTCGCTGAATTGGATCAGGACGGCGTCGGAGGTGAGGAGGTCTTTAGTTTTTTGGAAGGCGGCTTGCTCCCGTCTCCCCCAAGTCCAGGTTGCCGCCTTATCCAGGAGCCTATGCAAGGGCTCCGCCGCCGTTGCCTTTTGGGGTAGGAAAACATTATAAAAGTTCAGCAACCCCAAGAAAGCCTGTAATTCAGTTTTAGACCTAGGGGTGGGGGCCTCTTTGATGGCTTTCACTTTTTTAATTGTAGGGTGAATGCCATGCCGGTCTAGAAGGTAGCCCAAGAATTCCACTCGCTCCGTGCACAGTTGGCATTTTTCCCGTTTTACTTTGAGTCCCGTTACTTTAAATTTGGTTAAGACCTCTCTGAGTCGGTTTTCTAATTCGGCTTCGTTTGGCGCCGCCACTAATATGTCATCGAAATAGGGCACCACACCCTTGATGCCCTGCAGCAAACGTTCCATCAGGCTCTGAAAGATGCCTGGTGCCACGCTGACTCCGAACTGGAGTCGGTTGCACTTGAAGGCCCCCCGATGGGTAACGATGGTCTGGGCTTCCGCTGTTTTTTCGTCGACCGGCAACTGTTGGTATGCCTGGGCGAGATCAAGCTTGGCAAAGACCCTGCCCCCTCCCAGTGAGTGCAGTAGGTGTTGCACGATTGGGACGGGGTAGGCGCTTTGTTGCAACACGCCATTTAGGGTGGCCTTATAGTCCCCACAAATTCTCACTGACCCGTCTGGCTTGACCGGGGTCACTATAGGGGTCTCCCATCGGGCATGGTCTATCGGCTGCAACACCCCCTGTTCAACGAGCTTGTCGATCTGCTCGTCAATCTTAGGTTTTAGGGCGAACGGTACCCGCCTAGGTTTTAGCCGCTTGGGGGGAACCCTAGGGTCTAGGTCAAATGAGATAAGGGGCCCCTGGTACTTGCCCAGGCTTCTGTCGAAGACCTCCCGGAACTCCTGGGCTAGCCGCTGTTCCCAGCCGTCGTCGGCGACGTGGTTGACTCCCGTTAGCGCGATGTCGAGCGGGGCGAACCATTGTAAGCCCAGCAGGCTTGGGCGGTCGCGATCGACGATTGTGAGTGGGAGTTGTTTGGTGCGGCCCTTGTAAGTCACATTAAAGTTCTTGGTGCCCACTACCGGGACGCGGTTTCCCTGGTAGTCTTTTATAATAAGTCTTTGGGCATTTATGTTCCTCTTATGGAGGGTGGGCACTAACCGTTTTATCTCGTGCCATGCAATCATGGAGAGGTAGGACCCGGAGTCCACCTCCATCTTGCATGGTTGGCCTTCAATATGGACTTCTACATGTACCTTTCTGGCGCCGTCGGAGATGGCGTGGCCGATGGTTACCGTCTGGTGGGTTTCTTCCTTGCGCCGACTGTCGCCGCCTCTTGAGGGTCGCTGGATTCGGTCCCACCGGCCGTCTGATTGGCGATCTCTGGTTCTGGGCAGGGGGCTTTCCTTTCTACGATCGTGTTGGTCCCATCTGGGTGGACTGCGAGTCTTCTTTTGGCGGCAAACCCGAGCGATGTGTCCCCTTTTTTCACAATGCCGACAGATAGAGTCAAAAAATCGGCATTCTGATCTGGGGTGGTCGCCGCCGCAACCGGCACAGTTGGTCCTCAACCTACGACCTCTTCGGTTCCGTTGGTCGCCGCGCCCCGTCTGCACGCGATGTATGTCCTCCTCATCTTCTGACGTGCTGGATGCAGACTGGAATTCTCCGTAGTGTGCGGTTGATTCATTTTTTGGTTCGGCCGACCTTGCCGGGTTGTTGTTTCCGCCTTTCGCGTCTGATTTTCGCATGCTGTCAGCGGAAGTGCGGGTTGCTTCTGCGGCTGCGGCTGCGGTGAGGGCGTCTGCTAGGCTGATGTCGCCCTTAGCCATAAGCCGGCTCTGGAGTGCAGGGTCCCACAGGCCGAGTACGAATCGGTCTCTTAGGAGGCTGTTCAGACCTTCAAATTCGCAGAGTCCTCCTAGGCGCCGCAGCTCGGCGACGAAATCGCTCAGTTTTTCGCCCGGTTTCTGGTCTCGCCGGTAAAATTCGTTGCGCCGGATCAGGATGGGGACCTCGGGGGCGTAATGGTGCCGCAGGATAGGTTCGAGGACGTCCCAGTCCATGGCGGTTGCGTCGGCCGGCTTGGCCAAAGCTTTGGCCATCTGGAAAACTTCGGTTCCGCAATGGGTGAGGAAAACGGCGCGTTTTAGCGGGCCCGGGGCGTCCTTCATTCTGGTGCACTCGAGGTACATGCGGAAACGGTCTGAGAACGATTCCCAGTCCTCGGTGGCGGGGTTGAAGGGGGCGGGCGGTGCGATTTTCGCCATTTCGGTGCTGAAACTGGCTCTTGTTGGACACGGGGTTCGGTTCAGGGTCGGGATCCCATCCTCGTCGCCAGTGTCGTGTCCGCAAAAAGACGCCAGGAGTCGGTGACTACGTTTCAAGCTCTTTGTTGAACAGTTGCGAACCGAACCGGCGAAAAGGAAAAAGCCCGCGGCTTTTATCCTTTTCGCTGTGGCGGCCGCGGCCAATGGCAGCGATTCAAGTCTCCCGCTCTTGGGGTGAGCCAATCGCGGGAGACTTCAAACGGGCCAATCGGCGCGGCTCGCCTGGCCAATCAGAAATCCCCGCGCTTTAGCCAATCAAAGCGCGGGGATTTCGAGTTTGTAAATTAAGGACAGAATAGTAAGCATTCACATTGTAGATTACAATAATTAGATATAGTACACAGAATTGTTTACAGTTGTCTGAGCTGCTTAATTGTTTCTGGTGTTTGCTTTTAATTTCCTTGCTTTATCTCAGTGACCTTTAGGCAGACATGTACGTATAAGGTCTTAGACTAATCATTACCCAATACCCAAGTCAAAGTTTATTCCCACACCTGACTCTGTTGTTACATCCTCAAACCCCCAAAATGTTAACCTTAAACTGTCTACCATAGACCTCACTCCATTCCTAAGAGGTCTATAAGGGGATGTGCATAAGCACACCGGCATGCTTGCCATCCCTGTCCTAATGTTCCCTTTTATTCGTATCCATTTCAAGTATTCATAATCATGTTTATACTTATACCTGTTATCCAATACTTGCTTGACATAATAAATAAATAAATTAAAATTAAATTAAATATTCTTTTTTTATAAAAAGTTTTTTTTATTTTTACAACAAAAGCAACAAATAAAAAACATCTTTCAATTTTACACTGTGTTGGTTGGATGTATATATCTTGGGCGCATAGTAATATTGTTACATAGTGTACAGTACTATGTAATGTATTACATAGTAAGTAATACATTTCTTATTTGATTATATTCACAAACAATTCTAGTCAACAATCTACATCATATTATTCCATTATTGTATTCATCATTAACCATATAATTTCTATCCTATGTCATCTTGGAAATTAACTATTCTTGATGTGTGACAGAGTAATTATTTTTAGGGTTTATGTTGGTTGCATTGTATTGGGTTGAATGGCCAGGGACTTTTTGATAAAGTCGCTTGGATATCCATTTTGTTGGAGAGTGTCTGTGACTCATAAGACCCTGAATCTGAAGGGACATAGTACAATCGATGTGTCTCAATTAACGCACAGATTCTGAATGAGGTAACTTCAACTCTTCCAGATATTTACCCTTCAAAAAGACATCCATGGCCTGAGTTAAATTCTGCAGCTGGGACCATCAGCTAACTCTCCAAGTCTTTTTTTTAAGTATGACGGATGAACAAATACATTTTTCTAACCATCTTGTAAAATCGAATCTCTGCAGACCTGCAGGGCCAGGTGAGAAACACCACTGATCCCTCTTCCTCAGGCAAACATTTTTTCCAGGCAGGCCCAGGCTAGTTGGAAGCACGCTAGTCATTATCTCCCTAATTAACACGCACCATGTGGGATGAAAACAAATCTCGCTGCCTTGAACACATTTCAAGTAGATTTTTTTCCTCTGATGAAGCAAAACTTGTTGAAATGGAATAGCCATCCACCCCCCATTTGGTGAGCAAACCCTTTTGGGTGTGCTTGAGCTAGGAAACAAGATAGATGAAGTTATTAAAGAGAATATGCAGACAAGCAGAGATGTTAAACTTATCCAGATGTTTGGGGGCTTTCCTGATCCACTCTTGACAGGTGGGAGCTCAGGGAGAGAGAAGGAAAGTGCTCATGGAAAGATGGCTTTTGTTTTAATTGTCCTTTTTAGTCTATCAGTCAGGCTACGTGATAATTTTATGGCCGTAATGATAAATGGACCGCCAGTTGCTTCATATGCCACTGAAATTGGTGGTCTTCCCAGGAAAATACAGGAGAAAAGCTGCTGTTGGTATTTGGGGTTGTCCCTTTGGGGTCCCTCAGGAAGTTGGGAGTGACCTACTTTATTTTCCTCAAATCTGTGTGGCAGCAAACCCAAAAAGCCAATGCAATCCTAGATTGCATGAACAGAGGGATAGAATCAACATCATGTGAAGCACTAGTATTGCTCTACAAAGCCTTGGTAGGACCACACCTAGAGTACTGCATCCAGTTTTGGCCACGACACTATAAAAAGGATATTGAGACTCTGGAAAGAGTGCAGAGAAGAAGAAGAAGAATGATTAGTAGGCTGTAGGTTAAAACATACAGTGAATGGTTGCAGGAACTGGGCAGGGATAGTCTAGTGAAAAGAAGGACCAGGGAGACAGGATAGCAGTCTTCCAATAGTTGAGGGGCTGCCACAAGGAAGAGGGGACCAACCTATTTTCTAAAGCACCAGAAGGCCAGACAAGAAACAATGGACAGAAACTTATCAAGGAGAGAAGCAACCTAGAACTAAGGAGAAATTCTCTGACAATGAGAACAATTAATCAGTGAAACAGAAGCTGCCTTCAGAAGTTGTGGGTGCTTCATCATTGGAAGCTTTTAAGAAGAGATTGGATAGCCATTTATCAGAAACATTATAGGTCTCCTATAAACATTAAAAGTCTCTAAGCTTCCTTCAAACTCCATTACTATTGAAGCCTATCAAGCTTAGTTATCTTCAGAGTAATTGCATTACATCTAATTAACTTAAAGTCTCCATTTTTTTACATATAGTTGCCAAGGTTGACAAATACTTGAGGGATGCAGGCAGCCCCCATCTCCCTCAGTTTTGGCCCTTCAGAATCAGAGCAAGTTTTACATCGCTCTCAATATGTCCAAGTGCCACCCTTCAGGTGGAAACAGGCAGGATTAAAGGGGATGTTATATCTGCTTCTGGGTGCAATCCAAGGTGTGAAGATCACCTTTAGTTTAAAGCCCTTCATGGCATGAGTCCAGGTTACTTGAGGGACCATCTCACCCCACTGAGACAGAAACTCAAGAACACGCCATCTTCTGTTGCCTATCCTACAGAGGCCCAAGATCTAGGCCAGAGGTCTCCAAACTTGGCAACTTTAAGGCTTGTGGACTTCAACTCCCAAAATTCACATCTTTAAGTCCGCAAGTCTTAAAGTTGTCAAAGGTGGAGACCCCTGGTCTAGGCTGAGTTTTTCCTGATCAGTGGGAGCAGATTATGGGCAGCGTCTGTTCGAGGATGATGGTCCCTGCATCACAGCTAATGTGGAAAGATTTTGTGCAACTGTTTGTAAACTTCAACAGGCATGTTGAATATAGTACATTAATTTGATATTTGCTTTTCTTTTGTGGACTCCATCAATTTTAGCCTTGCTATTTTTTTTTAACTTTGACAGAACCCATCCAATTCTGATTTTATTTTTATTACTATTTGCATTTTTAGTCCACAATTGGATATACATGCCCACTACTTTCAACACATTTTAACTCTGCACGGATGGGCAAATCGGAGCCATCCTTCTGATTGTTTTGATTGTTTCTATTGCTTTTACTGTCCATTTGCACTGGTCTATGACCATAATAATAAAGTTTCGACTATCTTGTAAACTTTCATGGTTGTCTGATTCTGATGGTTTCTCTCTCTCTGAATAATCTCTGAAAGGTCACTTCTAATAGCTGCAGAAAGAAGGGGCATCATTTATGAAAGCATGGAGTTTTTAAAAATATGTCTGACAGCCTTGCTATTTATTGCATTTCTTGCCATAACCAAAATCAAAGTGTGTAAATTCCTCTCAGAAGTCTTAAGCAAAAAGAGGTCAGTGTTTAGCAGTCAAATATGCCATTGATTTTCCTGCCCCCTAAAATGTATGAATTCTGTGAAACCAACTGTGGCATACAACATGGGCTGAATTTGCAAAAAGTCTCTGTAGGTGTCAGACCTGCTCCAGTTTGATCCCTCAAGGAAGAAAAACCCTCGACTCCATTTAGATTAAGTGAAAGTCATTTTTACTAAGAGATGCTCATTGCAGTAAAATCTGAATTTCCACACTAAAAAGAAAAACGATTCCCTTCAGTTTCATCCTCCCCCACACACCCCATGACCAGTCCAAAGCCAGCCAATGCGATGTTGCCTGGATGTTTCCGAGGAGTTTCAGCTTTCCACACTCAGGAAAAACATACTTGAAGATGCCTTGGTATGATTCGGTTCCCTGGTGATCTGCTTTTCCTCAGCTGTAATCCCCCCTCCCAAATTCCTACGCAAGAATGCATGCAAGTTTACTGCTACCCATTTGGTTCTCCCTAGTGCCTTCTCCGTCCCCTGCCTACGCCAGTGCAGAGCCAAACCAAAGATGATGGATCTAACAATAGGTTATCAGCCTCAAGGTGTCCAATTTTTACCAGGTGGGAAATGTAGATACCAGAAGGTATTTGTGATGACACAAAGGGGTGTGGCACAAAGGCAACACAGTCAAATAAGCAATAAGAATCCCTTTATTATCTCCAACTTTGTCCCCAATTTCCAGGTTACCTTCGGCTGGAGAAAAACTCTCCCAGGAAGAGCCTTTAACTGTAGAAAATTCAGTCCAAAACAAGGTACACACAAACTGTAACTTAAAATCCAAACAAACCAAACTGAAGAAAATTAGCTTGACAGGGCAGGAGAAGGAATTTCAGACTTGAAAACATGGCAAAACTCACACAGTTGAGAAGATGCCAGGAATACAGATAGGCCACGACAATACAAGATAAATTCATGTTTGCTCCCAACAACTTGCTGTGCACAGCTTCCCTTTTTAAACACTGTATTCTCAGCCGCAGCTAATGAAGGGAATCAGGGCCCTTTCCTCCCCTATAAGCCACACAACCCACATTGCTCCCTTCCCCATTCCTCCCTGCATGCCCTAGGATGAAGAGGGGGTGGACCTGGGTCTTCCTCCAAATTACTTCTGCCTTGCTCTACCACTCCCCTGCTCTGCCCAGCCAGACCGTGCCCTTCTCCAGTTTCTTCCAAAGCCAATGGAGCCACACACCCACCCCTGTCAGCTGTTCGGCCTCCCCATCCAAATCAGATTCCAAAAGGGGCATGACAGTGTTTAAAACTGGTTTATCAACCAGTTCTATGACTATGTGCTAGCCCATACAAGTAGGCCTTGACTTACAACAGTTCGTTTAGTCGTGGTTCAAAGTTACAACGGCATTGAAAAAAGTGAGTTATGAGCGTTTTTCACACTTACGGCCATTGCAGCATCCCCATGGTCATGTGATTCAAATTCAGACATTCTGGCAACTGGCTCATGTTTGTGACAGTTGCAATGTTCAGTGGTCTTGTTATCCCCTTTTGCCACCTTCTGACAAGCAAAGTCAACGGGAAAGCCAGATTCACAGAATAACTGGGTTACCAAGAACTGCAATGTTACTCATTACAGATTAACTGAGATGGAAGGGAGTCAAACTAGTCCAACCCAAGCCCAAGCAGGAGGAGACCCTACACACCATTTCTGACAGATGGCAGTCCAGTCTCTTCTTGAAAGCTTCCAGGGATGAAGCTCCCACAACTTCCGAAGGCAACTTCTGTTCCATGGGTTGATTGTTCTCACTGTCGGAAAATTTCTCCTTATTTCCAGGTTGAATCTCTCCTTGGTCAGTTTCCATCCATGATTCCTTGTCTGGCCTTCAGGTGCCTTGGAGAATAGCTTGACTCCCTTCCTCTCTGTGATTCTAAATGAATCACTTAACAACTGCAGCAAGAAAATGGGGCAAAATTCACTTAAGAAATATCTCACTTAGCAACAGAAATTCTGGGCTCAATTGGGGTCGTACCTCAAGGATTACCTGTCTTGACTGCAAGCTCTTCCTTCGTCATAACCAATTTCAGTGCCCACCTTGCTGGGGGTCACCCAAGCCTTTGCTTCAAAGAGCCTTGTTTCCTTTGTGATAAGAGCAAACATCTGTCCCTGCCAACCCCAGGACTGAACAAGTCTTAGCAGCCCCAGAGATGGAGGTTTATCTGTTGAATGATAGCCTTTATTTCAGAGATCTCCCTGAACACCTGGAGACTGAGAGGGACTTGGCTGCGGAAGCAGGTGAAGATTGAAGAGAGGAGCTTTGATCTCTCCAACAGGTGCATGAAAGGGAGGGGGAAGAGGTGAACCAGGGAGCAAGTCCTCAAGAGCAGCAAAGTTTCCCAAACTTTGGAACTTTTCTGAGACACACATGGGACACAAAGCAATAGCACTTAGACTTATATACAGCTTCACAATGCTTTGCAGTCCTCTCTAAGCGGTTTACAGAGTCAGCCTCTTGTCCCCCAACAATCGGGGTCCTCATTTTACCAACCTCGGAAGGAAGGATGGAAGGCTGAGTCAACCTTCAGTCTAGTGAGATTCAAACTGTTGGCTGTGGGCAGAGTCAGCCTGCAATACTGCATTCTAACCACTGAACCACCATGGCGAGAGAGAGACAGAGAGAGGGGTAGATGGATGGATGGATGGATGATAAAGAGATAAATAGCAATAGCACTTATATTCTGCTCCATAGTGCTTCATAGCCCTCTCTAAGCAGTTTACAGAGTCAGCCTATCGCCCCCAATCTGGGTCCTCATTTCACCAACCTTGGAAGGATGGAAGGCTGAGTCAACCTTGAGCCTGTCAGGATTAAAGTCCTGGCAGCGAGCAGTGAATTAGCCTGCAAATACTGCATTCTAGTCACTGCGAAGGAAGGAAGGAAGGAAGGAAGGAAGGAAGGAAGGAAGGAAGGAAGGAAGGAAGGAAGGAAGGAAGGAAGGAAGGAAGGGAGAAAAGGAAGAGCTATAGCAGCAGCCCTTAGAATTATATACCGCTTCATGGTGCTTTACAGCCCCCTCTAAGCAGTTTACAGA
Source organism: Hydrophis major (assembly GCA_033807585.1). Lineage (NCBI taxonomy): Eukaryota > Metazoa > Chordata > Lepidosauria > Squamata > Elapidae > Hydrophis > Hydrophis major. The sequence goes on along the minus strand of CM066340.1, from coordinate 4,766,870 downwards.
GTCAGCCTCTTGCCTCCAACAATCTGGGTCCTCATTTTACCGACCTCAGAAGGACGGAAGGCTGAGTCAGCCTTGAGTAGGTCAGGATCAAACTCCTGGCAATGAGCAATGAATTAGCCTGAAAATGCTGCCTTCTAATTTATTTTAATTTTTTTTAGAGAAGACTACGGGTGAACAAATCAGCTAAGATCGGATTCAAATCACCCAAGTAAATCACCCATTTAAACAGTCAATTGCATTTGATCAATATGTGTGTAAAGAGGTGTAAAAGCCCCTCAGATCTTTGGATCAATATAAAGGCTCCTGGCTCAATTAAAGCATGCAATGGAAGCAACAGTTTGGATCAAATCACTTTAAATTAAAGCTTTGCACAGCCCTGGTAAAAATAATTAGCTTTTATAAGGACCAGTTTGGTGACTCTTCCAATGTGAATCTTTTTTCTTGATTGAAATGAAGGGCAGAACAGCTTCTCTTACAAAAGTGCTTGATTCCTATTTTGGCTGAAAAGAACAAAGAAATAACAGAGTTGGAAGGGATCTTGGAGGTCTTCGAATCCAACCTCCCACTTGTGCAGGAAACCCGATGCAATCTCAGACAAATGGCTGTCCAGTCTCTTCTTGAAAGCCTCCAGTGATGGAGGACCTACAACTTCTGAAGGCGAGAGGTCCCACCGGTTTATTGTTCTCAATGTCAGGAAATTTCTCCATAGTTCTAGATTGTTTTCTCTCCTTGGTTGTGCCTATCCATTGCTTCCTGTCTTGACTTTTGGTCCTTTTGGAAAATAGCTTGACCCCCTTGTCTTTGTAGGAGCCCAAATATTGGAACACTGCTACCATGTCTCCCTTAATCCTTCTTTCAGTTAGAATTAGGACACAGTCTAAAAATCTGGTTGAAGGAGCAGAGATTCAGGCTGAGATTGAAATAAGTGAGCAAATAAAGACCAAACTTGAATGAGTTCCGCTTTCAAAGGATTGATGAAATTCCATGCCTGAAATACTCATCAAATCTGATGATGTTCAGGCTGAATTTCTGTATTTAGCTGTTGAGCGATTCTGGAGTTTCAGATCGTAGAAGAAGGAAAATATTTTCAAATAGGAAGGAATGGAGGGAGCACAGAATTCCAGGTCAGTGAAACTTAAAATTGGGAAGTGATAGAGCTGATCTGTATTCACTCCTGGAAAACATTAGGTCGATGGCCTGAAATCAGCATGGATTTGTCAAGGAGGCCTACCAGATTAAACCTGGTTGCATTTGAGAAAAAAATCCATCTCTAGTCTCATGTTAGATGTTATTCCTGATGATACCTGCATTATACCAAGGAGTTTGTAGGAGCCTGAATGCACATATCCTTAACTGGCAACATTTTGAGGTAGACCAAAGAACAGACTGCACAATAACTATTATAATTCCACTTTGTTGGGTTGCGTTTAATAACAGAACCTTGAAACTGTATCAGAGATTCTCTTCCTTCACTCTTAAATTAAAAAGAATCGAGGTGGGGCTGTCTGAACTCTTTCTTATTTCTCCCTTTCAAGATCTAAGCTGGTGCTTACTTAATGGCTGTTGAATTCCTACTTCAAAGCTATCTCCATCCTCCTCTGCATTATCGCTGCATGCAAGCCCAGCCTTACAATTTGATTCAGATGGAAGAGTTGCTCTCATGACAGGCCAGGACAGGTAGCAAGATATGGGCAAGTGCCTCTAAAAAGAACAAAAAGAAGAACAAAACCAAACTTTAGTCATCAGTTGCAAAAAAATGAAAAAGCAGCTGAGAGATAGTGAGTCATCCCAGTTCTGCAGCTGTTAAAACCTTGTTAGTGGTGAGGACAGAAAGGAAGCACCGATAGTTCTGGGTTGTTATTCATTCTCTCGCTGTGTGCGTGTTTATGAAAAAATGCAGCAGAACTGGAGAACTTAAATTGACTGAAAGGATGCAATTTCTTACATGCTGGAGGGATTGCTGTGTATAATCTAAAACAAGATTCCCCTTTCTAGGATAAAATGATGCAGGTGGAAAGGCTTTGAGAGATCATATCAGCCAGCGTTCTACTCAGTGTAGAATCTATAATATTTAAGAATAATAACAGAGTTGGAAGGGACCTGGAGGTATTCTAGTCCAACTCCCTGCTCAAGCTGGAGACCCTGCTGAGGTAATTCCCCGTTAGGAGAATGAGCACATACAGGGAGACGTATTTGAGAGAGGTGTTTGAATAATACACATACAGCACACAGATGCACTGTACAGGAAATGTAGGTTTTTACTTCCATAAACATTAAGCAAAGACTAAAATAGGCAGTCCAAAGTCATTCACAGTTAAATCAGTTTTTTCAATCCAGGGATAATCCAAATATCGAAGTCCAGTGTCAAAAAACAGTTCAGTAACAGACTTACATTAAATCCAGTAATATCAGTCAATTAGGAAAAATGGAGGAACGGCAATACTTTCCAACAGAAGGAAACAGAGATACTCACCCAGACACACTCTCTTCTGAGACAAAAACAACCCAGGTTTCTGGCTCCATCTTATGGCCGTTTGAGAAACTACACCCAATTGCAGTTTTTAGCATGCTCTTAAAGAGACAGTTTTAAAATGTCTATCCTGGTTTATATATTTCTAACTCAAATACCTGTTCCTAATAGATCCTATATCAGTGGTGGGATTCAAATTTTTTTACTACTGGTTCTGTGGGTGTGGCTTGGTGGGCGTGGCTTGGTGGGCATGGCAGGAGAAGGATACTGCAAAATCCCCCTTCCCTTCCCTCCCCACCCCACTAACCTGCTTTCCAGCTCTGTTCTCCTCTGCAGGGCAACCAAAGAAGACCCAGTCCATCAGCTGGGACTTAATGGGAGGCAGAGAATAGATGGTGGTGAGGCCAGTCAGAGGGGGTATTTGCCAGTACTTCGAATTACTCAAAATTTCTGCTACCAGTTCTCCAGAACTGGTCAGAGCCTGCTAAATACCACCTCTGCTCTATACCATTCCAGAATAACTGAGGAAAAGAATTGGAAGAGACCTTGGAGGTCTTCTAGTCCAACCCCCTGCTCAAGCAGGAGACTCTATACTATTTCAGAGAAGTAGCTGTCCAGTCTCTTGTTGAAAGCCTCCAGCTATGGAGCACCTACAACTTCTTAAAGCAAGCTGTTCCACTACTTAATTGTCCTCACCATTATAAAATTTCTGGTTGATGTCTATTACTATAAGGAACTTTGTTAATATTTAGTCTGAATCTACTTTCTTATAGTTTTAATCCTTTAGTTCTGATGTTCACCTTTGCTGAAAGGATGGAGAAGTTCAACTTCTATTTGATAACCCCCTGAAGATGTTCTCCTATTTCCCCCTCAATCTGAACTGAAGAATCTTTTTGGGTAAGAAGTGAAATGTCTTCAAGGAAAAACAAAGAAAGCACAGTTGCCTTTTGACAAAGCATCTCTGGGACAACCAGGACCTGAATGGCTGAGCACCTCCACAGGCTTCCCCAGTCTTTTCTTCTGAAGAATAAATATTAGTTCCTTCTAGAACTGGTGTGTCATGTCCCTGGTGGAGACTGACTCTGAGGAAGAGGAGGAACAGCCTACAGGGAGTGGAGATGTGGCTCTGGAGGTTGGGGAGGAGGCTGAGGAAGGGCAGAGGCCGGCTGGGCAGTCAGAGGAAGACCCATCCCCTCTCCATCCTAGGGCATGCAGGGAGGAGAGGATAAGGGAGAGAGATGGTCTACTTGGGAGGAGAGGGCCTTGATCCTCTTCATGGGCTGCAGCTGTGACAACTGGGTAAGAGTTTGGAGCTGCGTTCCGGCAAATGCTGGAGACAAAGTGTGTTTTATTTTGGTTTGAGGTTATCTTGGCTGGCATTCTTCCAATGGCATTGATCTGCTGGAAAGTCTCATGAGCTGAGCTGCCCAGATGGGAGGAAAAATGTACAAATATCAAATGTAGGGATTGGGTTTGTTTAGCCTGGAGAAGAGAAGACTATAGGGAGACAAACATTTGAAGGGCTATTGATGGGCCAGAGATGTTCAAAACGGTTTCCAAAAAGGGGGGAAAAGTAATGGACTTAGAATGTTAGGATAGAGTGCCAGGAAGGAGATTTTTGGCAGGACTCTATGAGGAATCTCCTAATGGTAAAAACTGGAACTGGCTGCCTTGGGACATGGCGGATTCTTCTTCCCCAGCGTTGGTTCAAGACAGGATGAATGACCCTCGATCACTTTTGCTGCTATCACACACTCCAGCACTGGTCAAGAGCTTGGACTGGATGATAGAATAGAATAACAAAGTTGGAAGGGACCTTGGAGGTCTTCTAGTCCAACCCCCTGCTTAAGCAGGAAACCCTACACCACTTCAGAAAAATGGTTGTCCAATCTCTTCTTAAAAACTTCCAGTGTTGGAGCATTTACATCTTCTGGAGGGAAGCTGTTTCACTGATCGATTCTTCCGTCAGGAAAATTACTTACTTAGAACTAAGTTAGTCAACGACTACTTCAGCTTCAACCGCAACAACACAAGAGCTCACAACAGATACAAACTCAATGTAAATCACTTCAAACTTGATTGCAGAAAGTATGACTTTAGCAACAGCATAGGCAATGCCTGGAATGCACCACCTGACTCTGTTGTTACATCCTCAAACCCCAAAAACTTTAACCTTAAACCTCTATTGACCTCACCCCATTCCTAAGAGGTCTGTAAAGGGTGTGCATAAGTGCACCATTGTGCCTACCGCCCCTGTCCTATCATCCCCATTTATTCATACCTATTTCCTGTATTCTTACTTATGTTTATTCTTATACCTATTATCTTGTATTGACAAATCAAATCAATAAATAAAAAATAAAAACAAATAAGTTACTTCTCTCCTTGATTAGTTTCCACCCATTGCTTCTTGTCCTGGTCTCTGGTGCTTTGAAGAATAGCTTGACTCCCTCTTCTTTGGGGCAGCCCTTGAGATATCTGAACACTGCTATCCTGTCTCCCCTGATCTTTCTCTTCACTAGACTAGTCACGCCCAGTTCCAGGGCCTTAATCAACTTTGTTGTTATTCTCTTCACTCTTTCTAGAGTCTCAACATCTTGTTTACATCATGGGGACCCAAACTGAATGCAGTATTCCAAGTGTGGCTTTACCAAGGATTTATAAAGTGATATTCACACATCACGTGATCTTGAAGATCATTTCCAAGTCTTCTGTTCCATGATTCAGATTCTGTAATAAATGCATTGTGCACCATTCTGTGTGTCGACATGGATGAGGCCGTGAGTTTTATTCCAAAACGACGTTGGGGTCTCTGCCAGCAGAACCAGTTTGGCAATCTAGTTTTATTATAGAATGCCGAACATATTAGGAGTAGAAATTTGGCCAGGGAAAACAGGAAAATGCAGGGCATGGTTGCCTTCAGGTCAGTGCTGGGATTCAAATTTTTTTACTATCATTTCTGTGGGTATGGCTTTGTGGACATGGTGTGGCATGGCTTGGTGGGCATGGCTTGGTGGGTGTGGCAGGAGAAGGATACTGAAAAATCCCATTCCCTCCCCACCATACTAACCTGCTTTCCAGCTCCGTTCTCCTGTGCAGGGCAACCAAAGAAGACCCAGTCGATCAGCTGGGACTCAATGGGAGGCAGAGAAGAGATGGGGGCATTTCAGGTAGTGCTAAATGTGGATTAAGTTCTGGTAACATACAAGACAGGGAGGGATAGCAAGTTTAGAGACAGGGGTTAGGAGGAACTATGAGAATCTGGGATCAATTAAAGCATCTCTTCATATGAAGCTGCCAAGACAGAAAAATGACTTGGAGTCAAGAATGAAGATGGATGCAAAACCACTTAAGTGCAGTTCCTTTTTACAGGGGAAAGCAATACTGGAACTGCTTGAATAGCTCTTGCTTTTGGGGGTGGTTTATTTGGAAGATTTGTTGCAATGCTTTTTGCTAATCATTTAGAATGTAGAATGGGGGCAGGGGAGAATCTCTAGCCCAACTCTGTAGGAAAAAAAACAACAAATCTAATGTCCTGCTCACTAAACCGAACCAAAAAGAAAAAGAAAAAAACTTTCTGTGTTTAAAGGCCACCTCCAACATTGACTATAAAACTTGAAGATAAATGTCACAAACTGTTGATGTTATAAGATTTATATTTTTTGTTGTTTGTCTTTTTAAAATTATAAAAGATTAAATAAAGTTTATTTTTTTAAAAAACTTGCGGATTACAGATTAACAGAGATGGAAGGGACCTTGTAGATCATCCAGTCCAACTCCCAGCCCAAACAGGGGACCCTGCACCATTTCTGACAGAGGGCAGTCCAATCTCTTCTTTAAAGCTTCCAGGGATGAAGCTCCCACAACTTCCAAAGGCAACTTCTGTTCCATGGGTTGATTGTTCTCACTGTCAGGAAATTTCTCCTAATTTCCAGGTTACATTTCTCCTTGTTCAGTTTCCATCCATTATTCCTTATCTGGCTTTCAGGTGCCTTGGAAAATAGCTTGACCCCTTCCTCCTCTCTGTGGCAGCCCCTCAAATATTGGAAGACTGCTATCATGTCTCCCCTGATCCTGCTCTTCCCTAGACTAGCCAGGCCCAGTTCCTGTAACCATTCATTGTATGTTTTAGTCTCCAGCCCCCTGCACTCTTTCTACAGTCTCAACATCTTTTTTATAGTGTGGTTACCAAAACTGGATGCAGTATCCTAGATGTGGCCTTACTAAGGCTTTATTTATTTATTTTTATTTTTATTTATTTTATTTATTTTGTCAAGCAATTATAAGATAACAGGTATAAGTATAAACATAGTTATGAATACATGAAATTGATACATATGAGAAAAATAAAAAGAATCATTAGGACAGGGACGGTAGGCACATTGGTGCGCTTATGCATGCCCCCTACAGACCTCTTAGGAAAGGGGTGAGATCAATAGTAGACAGTCTAAGGTTAAAGTTTTTGGGGTTTGGGGAAGAAGCCACAGAGTCAGGTAGAGTATTCCAGACATTGACCACTCTGTTGCTGAAGTCATATTTCCTGCAATCAAGTTTGGGATACCAGCATCAGTACTCTGGTAGCATGCATGTCTGTGTAGAACATGTGTGAATATAAGTTGTGGGTTTCCCTGTTCTGACCTGTGGGGTGTGTAAGTGGCTGACAAACCATACTCAATGAGTAGTTCTTAAAGGGTCTAAGTCTACATCGAGGGAAGTAAGCAGTGGGGTGCCACAAGGTTCCGTCTTAGGTCCAGGACTGTTCAATATCTTCACCAATATCTTTGGTGCAGTTAACCTTGAGTTTGTATCTATTGTTTGCTCTTGTATTGTTATGGTTGAAGCTGAAGTATTCATTGACAGGTAGGACATTGCAATGTATGATTTTATATACTATATTTGGATCGGACCGGAGGCAGCGTAGTTCTATGTTTTCTAGGTCTAGAATTTCGAGTCTGGTGGCATAAGATATTTTGCAACGAGTAGAGGAATGGAGAACTCTTCTTGTGAAATATTTTTGGACTTTCTCAACTGTGTTAATATCAGATACATAATGCGGGTTCCAGACTGATGAGCTGTATGACACCACTGTTGATAGGTACAGAATTTGATAGGACACTCCCAATTTTGACCATTTGTTGCCTGTTTGACAGGAATGTCTCTGTCCAGTTATGCAGGTTTCCAGAGATACCATAAGATTTTAATTTTAGGAGTAGTTTGTTGTGTACCACTGAATCAAAGGCTTTACAGAAGTCTATGTAAATTGCATCTATTGTTTTGCCCTGATCGAGTTGTGTAGTCCATAAGTTTTTGCAGTATAAGAGTTGCAGATTACAGGGTAGTTTTTTTCTGAAACCAAATTGTTTATTAGAGAGTAGGTTTTTTGTCTCTAAGTGGAAGATAATGGATTAGTTACTAACTGATTCCATAACTTTACAGGTGATGCAGCATAAAGAGATTGGTCTGTAATTTTCAACTAGGCTGGGGTCTCCCTTTTTGAAGATGGGGATCATTGTGGCTTGTGATCATAGTTCGGCAAGGAGCTGGTCCTGAAGGATTTTTCAAAGATTATGCTTAGAGGTTCGGCTCTATGGCAGTGGATAGCTTTTTAAAGAAGTAGGCACATATTCCATCTCGACCAATAGCTAGAGATGCTTTTAGATTGCATAGTGCTTTTCCAACATTGTCTTCTGTAAGATCAATATGTATTAGAACATTGTAGTTGTCAGTCTTTCGACTAAAAAATACTGGGCATGATCCATTGCTGTTATGGTTAGGATTGGTTTTTGCAATGGCATTTATTGTATGGATGAATATACGTTTGCTGGACTCATTTTTGCAAACAATTCTACAAAATTTTGCGGCCACCGAGCTGTCATTGTATTTGAACTTAGGGTCATATCTGGTTATTTCAGTGATATCTTTAGGAGAGATGTTTGTTGTATTTGAATTGCTTATGATATTGCGAACTTTGGTGATGTCCTTATAGTATGTTTGTTGCCTCATATTTATCTGGTTATCCACTAAGACTCCAAGATCCCTCTCACATTTACTGCTATTGAGCCTGGTTTCACCCCAGTCTGTGTGTACTTTTGGTTTTTCTTGCCTAATTGTAAGACTTTACCTTTCTCTACATTGAATTTCATTTTGTTAGATATGGTCCAGTCTGTCAAGATCCATCTGGATCTCGAACCTATCTTCTTGGGTGTTAGCTATTCCTGTCAGCTTAGTATCATCTGCAAGTTTGGTAAGTTCCCCTTCTATTTCCTCATCTAATTCGTTTATGAAGATATTGAACAGTCCTGGGCCTAAGATACCCCATTGCAATGTGGCACCCCATTGCTTACTTCCCTCGATGTAGACTTAGACCCTTTAAGAACTACTCATTGAGTATGGTTTGTCAGCCAGTTACACACCCCACAGGTCAGAATAGGGAAACCCACAATTTATATTCACACATGTTCTACACAGACATGCATGCTACCAGAGTACTGATGCTGGTATCCCAAACAGGCTAACATCCCCCTCTAGTGGAAGTTCTGATTCCATTCTTGTTAAACTATCTTTACTTGGCTTCTTTCTGAACAAACTTGTTTCTTGCGGATAGGCTGTAATTACATGTGTGCTGATACCTGAGAAGTCCCTGCATCATCAGCAACCGGCCCACAATTGACTGTGGGAAATGAATAATAGAAAAGAGTAGTAGAAATTATCTCTGTGTGAATAGAAGCTTAAATTGAGGATGAGGTAACAAATGATAGCATAAACGCTTCAGTTCCACTCTCGATACAACCTGAAACTTGCATTCTGTATCTTTTGGGGGGCAATTGTAGAAAAAGAAAAGAGAAGAAGAGAAAAGAAGAGAAGAGAAGAGAAGAGAAGAGGAGAGGAGAGGAGAGGAGAGGAGAGGAGAGGAGAGGAGAGGGGAGAGGAGAGGAGAGGAGAGGAAAGGAAAGGAAAGGAAAGGAAAGGAAAGGAAAGGAAAGGAAAGGAAAGGAAAGGAAAGGAAAGGAAAGGAGAGGAGAGGAGACAAGAAAGGAGAGGAGAGGAGAGGAGAGGAGAGGAGAGGAGAGGAGAGGAGAGGAGAGAAGAGAAGAGAAGAGAAGAGAAGAGAAGAGAAGAGAAGAGAAGAGAAGAGAAGAGAAGAGAAGAGAAGAGAAGAAGAGAAGAGAAGAGAAGAGAAGAGAAGAGCCAGGCATTCTTCAAAAAGGAAGATAAAACGATTGATTCCAGATTACATTTTTAAAATTCTGTTTTGATAAACAAAGTTGCACATATGCAAGCATTCACATTTGCAGAAAGATGGAAAGAACACAGAATAACAGAATTGGAAAGGACCTTGGAGGTCTTCTAGTCCAACCCTCTGCTCAGGCAGGAAACCCAAAAACATTGTGGACAAACGGTTGTCCAATCTCTTCTTGAAAACCTCCTATGCTGGAGCACTCACAGCATTCCACTGGTGAATTGTTCTAAGTGTCAGGAAATTTCCCCTTCCTTCTAGTTGCTTCTCTCCTTGATTAGCTTCCACCCATTGCTTCTTGTCCTGTCCTGCTTTGGAGAATAGCTTGACTCCCTCCTCTTTGTGATAGCCCCAACACTGCTCTCATGTCATCCCTCGTCTTTCTTTTCATTAAACTAAGGTAAAGGTTCCCCTCGCACATCCGTGCTAGCTGTTCCCGGCTCTAGGGGGCGGTGCTCATCTCCGTTTCAAAGCCAAAGAGCCACCGCTGTCCAAAGACGTCTCCGTGGTCATGTGGTCGGCATGACTAAATGCTGAAGGGTGCACGGAACGCTGCTACTTTCCCACCAAAGGGGTCCCTATTTTTCTACTTGCATTTTTTTATGTGCTTTCAAACTGCTAGGTTGGCAGAAGCTGGGACAAGTAACAGGAGCTCACTCTGTCACACGGCGCTAGGGATTCGAACCGCCAAACTGCTGACCTCTCTGATCGACAAGCTCAGTGCCTTAGCCAGTGAGCCACTGCATCCCTCTTTAAATTAGCCATACTCAATTCCTTCAACTATCCTTCATGTATGCCCTGCTCTTTTTATGTGTGTTGCTCCACACACACTTAAAAGGGGGGTGGCATGTGATTTATGTGGTTGTGATTGCCACCCTGATTTTCTTTCTCCTCCCTCCAAAGATGCCCTTGATCCGGCAATATAAAAATACTTAAAACATAGTAATAAAAAACAAAAGATGGCAATATATAAAATGTACCCCTGGGGTGGCGAGGAAGAGTTGTCGAAGCCCACAAAAGGCTGTAGATTTTTGACTGTGCCAAAGAAATGAAATAGTTATGAGGGGGCATCCAATTTTAGCATATTTCCATTGAGTTGGCAGAAAAGATTCTTTGCACTGCAAAAATTGCTTGGAGGTGGGAGATACTTCTAATGTAATCTCCTGGATCCCCTGCATAGATTACCTGTGACTATGTAGGACAGGTAGGAAGGAAGCTAACCACCAGATTGCAAGAACACAAGTGAGTGGTCAGATGAAGAGATTCCTTGGTAGCCTCACATACTGCAATGAACGGCGACACATTCAATTCTGCAGTTACTAAGATTGTCGGATAAGTAGGCACAAAAACAGCCAGGGAAGTGATTGAAGCCTGGGAAACAGGCCCCTTGTCAGTCAACAGGAGTGCTGGTTTACCACTAGCTTTATGAGGTACTTAGGAGCTGAGGACTTGGCAGCAGTGGTGATATTCTGACCAGTTCTGGAGAACCAGTAGCGGAAATTTTGAATAGTTTGGAGAACTGGCAAATTCCACCTCTGACGGCCTTGCCAACCCCATCTCTTCTCTGCCTCCCATTGGCTGGGTCTTCTTTGGTTGCCCTGCACAGGAGAAAAGAGCTGGAAAGCAGGTTAGTGGGGTGGGGAGGGAAGGGGGATTTTGCAGTATCCTTCCCCTGTCACACCACTAAGCCACGCCCGCCAAGCCATGCCCCTCCCACCAAGCCACGCCCACAGAACCGGTAGTAAAAAAAATTTGAATCCCACCTCTTGCTTGGCAGCGCAAGAAGCAACGGTCAACCGCTGACCATCAACACACCAATCAACCAACAGGAAGGCACCACAGAAATACAACACATAGAATAGCTCCAAGGCTAAACTTCTTGTTCTGGTAATTCACCCAGATCGGATTGTGCAGAAAAGATTCTGAGTTTTTGATCATTTTATCAGAAAAAACACACATGAGAAAGATCACTAGCCTTTACCAGCCCATATTTATTTTGCAAGCACTAGAGGGTAGCACAGCCTCAGCCTAATTTTCACAGCAAACCAAAAAAAAAAAAAAAAACCACACACACATAGAACTACTGCAACGCTCCTCAAAATCCTGGCACAAATCCAGAAGGATTCCCCCACCCCGGTTTGCTATTTCAGCACAAGAGTGTGGAGACATAAAACTTTATGTTTGCTTCTTCTCAAATTCATTACCAGCAGGGATAATTAGGGGGATACGGGTCTCTCCACAGGAAGGGGGGGGGGGCAATGTTCCGAACTAGCAGGCTCGTAATCCTGCACTTCTGATTGGTCCGTGAACAGCGGGTCGTGATTGGTCGTTTGGAGCTGATCCGATTGGCTGGTAAACGGGCTGCCGTGATTGGACGCTCCAAGCGCGGCAGGCTCAAATCTCTGTCATTGGACGCTTTAGCAGTAGCCAGCTCTATAAAAGGAGCTGCTGCTGCTCGGCTTTTCACCTCCGATCTGAAGTCACTAATAAAGAGCTGAAGTTACGATCTGAGGTCTCGTCTCCGTTATTGCGCCCATCTTTCCAGACTTAACAGGCAAGATGTGTGTTGCAACATTATAAGATGAACTCCACTCGACTTGTTTGCATTGTAACATTGCACAGAAACACTCAGGCTGTCGCAGAGCTTGCATCAGGATGGAGGATTCATCACTCTGACAAAAGTTTGGCCTGTTGAAGACACCTGCGTTGGGAAAATCAGGGGTAGGTTCCCCGCTGCAATTCTGTCTTTGCAGCTTTGGGTTTCTTCTCCTGCAAGGCAAATAGAGGTTTCAAAGGCTTTAATCGAGAACAATGAGGCCTGCAGAAGTTGTGAATGCTCCAACCCTGGAAGTTTTTGAAAAGATGTTGGATAACCATTTGTCTGGAGTGGTGTAGAGTTTCCTGCCTAGGCAGGGGGTTGGTACAAGAATAGGGGTCGCCAACCTTTTGGACTTCAGGGACCACCAAACTCATAATTTTCAATCCCGTGGACCAGAGATCCTGGGGTAATCACCAAAATATTCTGCAGGAAAATCCGCCTCTCATTTTCCTACTGATCGATTGTTCTTTATTTGGGATTGCAGGATACCGTCTCCAGCTCCATTCTCAGGGGGAGAGAGAGAGAGAGACTTTTGGCTTCATGCAAGGAAAGCAGCAGAAGCAGCAGAAGTCTTTCTTTCTCTCCCCCAAACTCCACCAGAAATGAGTCTTTGCCGCTGCAACCTCTTGGAGCAGGAGGCCTTGCCGGGTCCCAAAGACTCATTTCTGGTGGAGTTTGGGGAAGAGAAAGAAAGACTTTTGCTGTTTTCCTTGCATGCAGCCCAAAGCAGAAGGAGAAAGAAGAGGAAAGAAGCAGCCCAGGGGCCAGACGAGGTGCGTAGGGTGAGTGGGGCAAGTTTCCCCCCCCCCAATACCTCATGTTGTTCGCAATGCAAGCGATGCAACCCTTGTGTTCCTGCGGGCCATGTGGACAGCGCAGCCTTGTGTTCCCTCGCAGCCTGGATTAATTGCTTCAGGGGGGACATTTCTCTGTGGATCACCAACATTTTTTCGCAGACCACCAGTGGTCCCCAGCCCACTGGTTGGTGACCCCTGGACTACAAGACCTCCAAGTCCCTTCCAACTCTGTTATTCTATTCTATTCTATTCTATTCTATTCTATTCTATTCTATTCTATTCTATTCTATTCTTCAATATCTATTCTTTTCTATTGTATTTATTCTATTCTATTCTTCATCCAATATTTATTCTATTCTATTCTTCATCCAATATCTATTCTATTCTTAATCCAATATTTATTCTATTCTATTCTATTCTACTCTACTCTATTCTATTCTATTCTATTCTATTTTTCATCCAATATCTATTCTATTCTATTCTATTCTATTCTATTCTAGCCATGTCATAACCATCATTCATAGTTCAAAAGATCCTCGGCTCTTCCTCAGTAGCATCTAACCTGAGGGGACCATTATGTGGAACTGTATTGTCCTTTCTTTTTTTAAAATTCCATCCATGTGGTTTTCTTGGTAGAGATACATAAGCCTTTTTAAGTGCATTGCATGAATGGTGCATGTCTAGAGGGGGTTGGATCAAATGGTTGCAGCCATTTGTCTTGACGTTTTGGGGCCCAGACGACAGACCAGTTAGCATATATTAAAAGACACCAAAAGGGTTTAGGAAGGCCACAGGTGGCCTGTGAGTTATTTGTATCTGGGACAGAGAGAGGGGAGTCTCCTGAGCAGCCCTTAAAAGATTGCCTTTAATTTAACGGGGCTGAAAAGTGCATCAAGAAGCACCATTTTTTTTTTAAAACAGAATGAATGAGCTGGAAGGGACCTTGGAGGTCTTCTAGCCCAGCCCCCTGTTCAAGCAGGAGAACCTATACCATCCAACATTTCTTTCTTGCCTTCAGGCGCTTTGGGGAATAATTTGACCCCCTCTTGTTTATGGCAGCCCCTCAAATACTGGACTACTGCTTTCATCTCATTCCCATTTTTCAAAGGGGAATCTAAAATTGCTTTTTTTGAAGCGTGATCTGATGAAAAACCTGGAAGGAGAGGGAGAAGGGAGGTTGATCGTTATGCCCTTTCCTGTCGGCTGATTCCAAGTTCTGCATTGGGTTGGATCCAGAACTTTTTTCTTCTTCCCAAGCTTGGCAGTCCATCCCCCTCCTCCCCCAATTTCTCCCCGCCAAGCACATGTCTTTGCCTGTTACGATCCCAATTTCATGCTTGCTTCATGAGCCTGACGCACAAACAACTGGCAGGAAATATCAGGTGGCAGTTCTGGGGTGCATGGTGAGAGGATGGGGTGAGGCGGTGTGGCCCTGCAGGACAAGAGCCCCTGAAATGAAGTGGGGCCGTCCCAAGGTCTGAGGGCGCCTCATACGGACCGAATGGTCCGGTGGGGATGGGGGAAGCAGAGAGAGAGAGAGACTAATCCAGCCGGGGGGGGGGGTAAAAAAAGCGAGACCTTGTCCCCACTTCCTATGGCCAGGGGGGATGGCCAGGCTGTTCTGGGATTATTTCCCCCCTCCATTTCTCTTCCTTGCAAAAATAATGGCGTGGGGAGGGGAAGTGAGGGGTTGGGGGAGAGGAGAATCTCCAGGAATTTTTCAAATTCTCTCTTTCTCTCTCTCTCACTCAATTTCTCTCTCAATTTCTCTCCCTTTCCATTTTTCTCTCTCTATTTTCTCTCTGTCTCTCAGTCTTGCTCCATTTCAGTCTCTCCCTCTTTCTGTTTGTTTCTCTCTGTTTTTCTCTCACTTTCAGCTTCTTTCTCCATTTCTCTTTCAATTTCTCTCTCTCAATCTCCCTCTGTTTCAATCTCTTCCTCTCTGTGTTTCTCCCTTTCTCTTTCTCTGTATTTCTTTCAGCCTCTTTCAATTGGTCTCTCAATGTCTCTTCTCAATCTCTCTCCCTTTCAATTTCTCTCTCTCTAAATCTCTATTTCAATCTCTCCCTCTTTCTGTTTGTTTCTCCCTTTCTCTTTCCCTATTTCTCTTTCAATCTCTCTCTCTCTTTTTCTCTCTCCCTGTTTCTCTCTCTCTCTCTCAATTTCTTTCCCCAAAAGGTAAAAACAACACCTCCCTTCCCTTTCCAAATGTTCTTATGACAAGCAAAAGCTTACCCCGGGAACTGCCTTGAGAGCATTATAGAAGCACCTAAACAAGAACGCAAGAATAAACTTCCCTCCCCCTTCTATTTTGTACCTCCCAAAATTCCACAAACTTTGGGGGCAATGCCTGCCCTGTTAGGAATCTTCCATAGTGAACTCCAGAAACCCCTAGAACAGGGATCCTCAAAACTTGGCAACTTTAAGACTGGTGCACTTCAACTCCCAGCTGGCTGGGGGATTCTGGGAGTTGAAGTCCACCAGTCTTATAGCCGCCAAGCTTGAGGACCCCTGCCCTAGAAGAGAAATCCCAGCCATCCAAGTCTTCTCTCTCAGACTGAGCAGTTCTGCATGTACAGAATGGCGGCTGGGCGCTGTGAGGGAGAGGCATCCAGAGACAGGAGAGCAGGATGTGGTCAAGATTGTGGCTCTGACTGCTTTAGCAACTACACTCCCCTGGGGCACTTTCCACGCTCCAACCCCAGAGCATACTGGAAGGAATGACCAACATAGCTCATGGTTCAGGACTGGCCTCTTCAGTCAGCGGCGGAACAGTTGGCTAGCAATGTGTCTGGACACAAGGAAAGACTTGCCAAAATACCACACGACTCCAGGCAGATTCCTTTCTGCAAAGGCCAGCCCAACCAGGGAGACCCACCGCACATAAATCAGGCCTGTTTTATTGTCCATGAACATTTCTTATCAGGGATTTACCACTTTATAAAGCCCTAGTAAGACCCCCCCCCCCAAACCTGGAATATTGCAAAGCAATTTTGGTCCCCACGCTACAAAAAAGGATGCTAAGAAGTTCACAGAAGAGCAATTAAGATGACCAAAGGCCTAGAGACTAAACCATATGAAGAACAGCTGCAGGATTTGGGTCTGGCTAGTCTAGAGAAAAGAAGAATTAGGGGTGACATTTCCCCTCCTTACTTGTATAAAGATTATTCTTATATTATTCATGTTGTCCTGTGTTCTTGTATGCACCAGTAGAGACTAAACCAAGTAGAGACTGCACCAGTAGAGACTAAACCAATTTCATTGTATGCATGATGTACAATGACAATAAAGGCTTTAAAATTTAAATGTGATAGCCGTGTTCCAGTATTTCAGAGGCTGCCACAAAGAAGAGGGGGTGAAATTATTCTCCAAAGCCCCTGAGGGCAGGACAAGAAACAAGGGTTGGAAACTAATCCAAGAGAGCAGCAACCTGGAATTAAGGAGAAACTTCCTAACAGTGAGGACTAGAAGACCTTCCTGCCTTCCTGCCAACCCTGCCAAATCTGGCAGGGCAATCCTTGCCAATTCCATGCAGAAGATCCATCCCCACATGCTCACCAAACCCCTGGCAGTTTGCAGGGCCCAACTCACACCTGACATTGGAGGAACAGCTTCCTTTATTTCCTTAATCTCTGGTTGAATTGAAGGCAGTTTGTCAGATGAAAACTTAAAAAGGGCGGGGGGAAGAGACAGCAGGAACAGCTGTGCCCAAGCGTTTCCAGAAGATGAACTCATGGACAACTGTTGAAAATAATTTTATCGGCCTGGCAGTTAAGTTGGGCCACAAGGGAATGGCTGATAAAGACAAGAAAGCTGCCCCAAATGGAAGCTGCAGGGTTAAAAAGACGAGAACAAGGAACCCTGGCGCAGGAAAGACATCTGTCCATCAACTGTTTGGACTATTTGTTCTATTCTGAGATAGCTGGAAGGGACCTCACGGAAGAGAACTTGGCTGGACAAGCCCGTTTCCCCCAAATCCATAGTCAGTTATTCACTAAAAGCCCTTTCAGGGTTAAAAGTTGACTTTGATGTTTCCTTTCTTGAAGAAATTGGGCTGGGTTAAAAGTTAGGAAATTAATCAAACCTAACTTAGCAGGATGGGGATCTGATTTTAGAAACGTCTCCAATGCCAGCAGCTTGGAGCAGAATCCAGGGGAAATCAAATCTTGAGGGATGGAGACAGATCGGCCTCCTTCACTCACAGCTGACTCTGAGCTCATGTCTCCGGTGGAGAGACAAAACTTTCTCAGCCACTTCGGGGGGGGGGGGTGAACCTCCAATTCTAACCCCCAGGAAAGTCCCTTTGCATTCAAAGATTGTAACCTCTGTGGTTATTTATCACTGAAACTTCTACATTTCTGTGACAATTTTCCCTTCAAAAAAGCACTTTGTTTTTATCGTTGTTGTATTATGGATGTATATGACCATAGAACGTAGCATCAAAGAGCTGGACCTCAGAGGTCCTCTATTCTAACCCCCCCTGCTCAAGGCAATAGACCTTATATCTTACATATTTCACACCTTATATGGTCTATCTTTTAGGACAAAGAGTCTTTTCCCCAGCTCAATCAGGAACTGTTTTTCTCCCATATTTGCTCAGAAGTGAATTCTCCCTGAGAATTAAAATTCTATTTACTTTTTCTAGGCGGCATGCACACAGAAAAAACACTCGGACACACAAAGGTTGAATTTTCTTTCTCTTTTTGTAGTCGTTCCCACATCAATAGTTATTAACAGAATAACAGAGTTGGAGGGGACCTTGGAGGTCTTCTAGTCCAGCCTCCTGCTCAAGCAGGAGATCCTATACCATTCTAGACAAGTGGCTGTCCAGTCCTTTCTTGAAAGCCTCCAGTGATGCAGCACCCACAACTTCTAGAAGCTGTTCCACTGGTTAATTTTTCTGTCAGGAAATTTCTCCTTCGTTCTAGGTTGCTTCTCTCTTTGGTTCGTTTCCATCTGTTGCGCTCTCTTTTGTTCTGGGGCTGTGTGAGAGAGACACACCAGCAGAGTCAAGTGAAACATTGTCCATGTTTCTGGCACACCAAGCTTAAAAGATTTACTCTCACTGATTTAGGCTAACCACTTTCTCTTCCCCTAAGTCACCTTGCTGAGTTGATGTGAAAATGACGGTGAGAATAAAGGGTTTCTAGGGGGTTCTACTCCTTGAGAAGAAGGATCATATCATAAATGATATGGGTAATTGCAGTCCAGTTGGCATAAGACAATAAGAAATGTTATCCTAAAAGAGGACCTGACCTGGGGAGCTCACATTGCATCCCTGGTCAAAAGGGCCCAGCAGAGATTATACTACCTGAGGCTTCTCAGGAAACAACAATGGAATGAAAAATTGCTGGTGACCTTCTACCGCTGCACCAGAGAGAGTATCTTAACTTACTGCACCTCTGTATGGTTTGCCAATTGCACAGTGACAGATAGGATGTCACTCCAGAGGGTGAACGTCATTGCCCCTCAGAGGATCCTGGGTTGCCCTCTCCCCTCTTTGGAAGAGCTTTAGAGCTCCCGCTGCCTTCAGAAAGCTCAAAACATTCTCAAAGATCCATCTCATCCTGGGCACCCCCCTTTTTTTTTGAACTGTTACCATCTAGCAGATGGTACAGAATAACAGGCTGAAAAACAGCTTCTATCCCAGGGCAGTAACTCTATTGAACTCTACTGTATAATGCAATATTAATCAGGGATGTTCAATTCAGTTGTATAGAATGTGAAAGATGCGTGTTTGTGTTTTATTTTTATACTTATAATATACACTAAAGATGGCATTTAATTTCGTTGTACGAGGTGCAATGACAATAAACTAAACATTTCACCGATTGGAAGTGCTGGAGGCAGAGACCTACCTTCTTGCGCTAATGGTTGCATCCTCTCTAAATATTCATTGACATATCAGCAGTTCGTCAGTAACTGGGTTACAGCCGAGAGGTTCGAAGCCTCTAAACCAGGCGTCTCCAACCTTGGCAACTTTAAGACTTGTGGACTTCAACTCCCAGAATTCCTCAGCCAGCAAAGCTGCTCTAAATTATAGCTTTCTCCAAGCCATCACAGCTTCTAGTTTTGTTTCTCTTCTTCAAGCTGCGTTAAAGAACATGTTACACCAGCCAGTAAATGGGGGGGGAGAGAATATTTTTTATTCTAGATTCCTAGACAGTATAATCAGCATTTCTGGTGATGTAATCTCATGGAAATGTCCTCCCCAGGGGCATTTCTTGAGAACCAGACATTGGGCTAAAAGAGTTTTTGCCTGATCGTGTTAATGGGGAAGAAATTAAAAAGCTTTTTGGCTTTTTGAAGCTGAAAATTCTTCACCCCCCATTCCAGGCCAATGTAGTGTTAGCCAGCAAAGGCCCTCCCATGTAAGTTGGGGTTCTGGGCTATTTTCTATTGCAAATTGCCTCGTTCTAGATGTATTTGCCATATGCATCTAACTTTCCTTTAAGGATTTGAAATGGCTCAAACTACGAGGTCGGTCAACAAGGCATCTCATGGCAAAAGGGCTTCTGAAACCAGCTCTCCATGCTCAGAACTGGTCTGATGTTCAAAGGATCTGGAGCAGGGCTGTTCTTAGCAGTCCAGTGTTTGCCTGCTGTGCTTTTGCTAGGATGATGAACATTTTAAGTGGGACTGTAGAGATTCTATGTTATGCAGAGCTGAAGAAGCTTCTTGGATGAGAAGCGAAACGTCTTCAAAAGAGAAAACAAGAAAGCCCAGTTGCCTCCTGAAAAAAGCACCTTTGGGACATTTTAAATGGGAGTAAGAAAATTTTCAACAGCTTCCTTTAAACAAACAAACAAACAAAAAAAAGACAAGAGAAGGCCTGGCTGTTAGGATCAAGGAGCTGCACTACAAATTGTACCCATGATCTGGGTTAAAAGAAGGGGAGGATCTTGTGAATGTGGGATTTATTGCAACTCTTAGCACCCAGAGAAGAGAGGAGTGTTGGCTTCAAGGTGGAGACCGTGGTTTATTGCAGGGTCCTTATGTGACCCTCCCCTTTTCCCCCACCCCCAATAAATAGCAAGATCACTAAGAAGGAATATCAAGGAAATGGTGGAGGCATTAAATGAATGCATCTTCCACCTGTTCTTCATAGCCTATGGCTTCTTGTTAGTATTGTATAGTACAGTACTGTGGAGTGGGGTATAGGGAATAGAACATGGAATAGAACATGGAATGGAATGGAATAGAATAGAATAGAATGGAATGGAATAGATATTGGATAAAGAATGGAATAGAAAATAGAATGGAATGGAATGGAATGGAATAGAATAGAATAGAATAGAATAGAATAGAATAGAATAGAATAGAATAGAATAGAATAGAATAGAATAGATACTGGATAAAGAATGGAATAGAATGGAATGGAATAGAATAGAATGGAATGGAATGGAATAGATATTGGATAAAGAATGGAATAAAAAATAGAATGGAATGGAATGGAATGGAATGGAATGGAATAGAATAGAATAGAATAGAATAGAATAGAATAGAATAGAATAGAATAGAATAGAATAGAATAGAATAGAATAGAATAGATATTGGATAAAGAATGGAATAGAAAATAGAATAGAATAGAATAGAATGGAATGGAATGGAATAGAATAAGAAATAGACTAGAATAAGTAGAATAAAAATAGACTAGAATAAGAAATAGAATTGAATAAGAAATAGAAGAAGAAATAGACTGGAATAAGAACTAGAATACAATAAGAACTAGAATAAAAAATAGAATCCAATAAGAAATAGACGAGAATAAGAAATAGACTAGAATAAAAATGGACTAGAATAAGAACTAGACTTGAATAAGAAACAGAATAAGAAATAGACAAGAATAAGAAATAGAATAAAAAATAGAATACAATAAGAAATAGACTAGAATAAGAAATAAACTAGAATAAAAATAGACTAGAATAAGAAATAGAATTGAATAATAGAATAAGAAATAGGCTAGAATAAGAAATAGACTAAAATAAAAATAGAATAGAATAAGAAATAAAATAGAACTTCTGAGGGCAACTTCTATTCTATTGGTTGACTGTTCTCTGTCAGAAAATGTCTCCTTATTTCCAGGTTGAATCTCTCTCCTTGCTCAGTTTCCATCCATTATTCCTTGTCTGGCCTGCAGGTGGCTTGGAAAACAGCTTGACCCCTTCCTCCTCTCTGTGGCAGCCCCTCAAATATTGGAAGGCTGCTCTCCTGTCTCCCCTGGTCCTTCTCTTCGCTAGACTAGCCAGGCCCAGTTCCTGCCCCATAGATTCCTGGGACACAAATGGCTCTTTGTGAGATGGGTGCGCACGATGGGCTCCAGAGGCTGCCTTCACAGCACAGCCAGGACTGGCACATGCCAAGAGCGGGTGGCCATTAGCAGGGGAAGAAGAGGGATCCAAATTCTAAGCACAAGCCTGCGCGACGTTGTTTTTCTAACTCGGCTGGGTTCAAAGTTGTCGGGCACAGCTGCAGCCCTTGGAAAGCAACAGGTGACGGCACAGCTGCCCTTCTGGCAAAGCTTTTCAAGATTCAGGGAGAGCAGGTTGGGACTGTTCCTTCCTCCCATTATGCATTAACCCTCAAGGGTGCACAGGATGGTGGGACGAGGCTCCTGGGATACAGCCAGGGGTCCTTTCCTTCTGTATTTAGGGTATCGAACCTCCTGATTTTTTTTTTCCCCCTTGGAAAGTGATTTCATCCCAGTTTGTTTCCGGTCATGTCTGCCTGGCAAACAACCTCCCAAATAGTGTACATTCCAGGGGCTTGAGGTTGTATCTGGCAGATGGTTTTGAACTGCATTTGGGGAGGTTTTAAAAGGAGAAAAACATCCAACCTTTGGTAATCTTCTGGGGAAAACCTTACCGGTTGCTGAATTTGACTTATCTTTCCCTCTTCAGCAAAACTGATAGCTGGAATCCTGCAATCAATTTTGGTCACTATACTACCCAAAAAAAAAAAAAGATGTTAAGAGACTTTGGAAAAAGTTGAAAGAAGTGCGATTAAGAGGATCAAAGGCCTGGAGACTAAACCATAGGAAGAACGGCTGCAGGATTTGGATATGGCTAGTCTAAAGAAAAGAAGAATTAGGGTGACATGATAGCAGTATCCCAATATTTGAGAGGCTCCCACAAAGAAGAGGAGGTCAAATTATTCTCCAAAGCACCAGAAGGCAAGAAAGAAACAATGGATGGAAACAAATCAAGGAGAGAAGCAACCTGGAATTATGGCGAAATTTCCTAACAGGGAGGACACTTAATCAGTGGAACAGCTTGCCTCTAGAAATCGTTGGTGCTCCATCACTGGAGGTTTTAAAGAAGAGTCTAAGACAGTCACTTATCTGAAATGATATAGGTTCTCCTACTTGAGTTGGACTAGAAGACCTCCAAGGTCCCTTCCAGCTCATTCATTCTATGTAAATCTTCTTATACTTGTAGATAATGTAACAGTTCCAGACCCCTCCTTCGGGGAATGAAATCCAAGAACCATCCTTGACGGAATGCCAGTCAGTTCCTTGTCACTTGTGGCTTAACAATGAGCGTACAGGTACATTCATTTAGTGTCTGTTCAAAGTTGCAACGGCACTGGAAGAAGTGATTTATGACCATTTTTCACACTTATGACCGTTGCAGTATCCCAGTATTTGAGGGGCTGCCACAAAAAAGAGTGGGGATCAACTTATTCTCCAAAGCAGCAGAAGGCAAGAAAGAAACAACGGATGGAAAATAATCAAGGGGAGAAACAACCTGGAATTAATGGAGAAACTTCCTAACCGTGAGGACAATTAACCAGTGGAACTGCCTGCCACCAGAAATTCTGGGCGCTTCATCACTGGAGGTTTTTAAGGAGACTGCACAGTCACTTATCTGAAATATAGGTTCTCCTGCTTGAGCAGGGGGCTGGACTAGAAGACCTCCAAGGTCCTTTTCAGCTCTATTCTATTCTAAGGGGAAAGGAAGCCTAGATTTTGAATTAGACCCCTGCCATGTATTGCGGAGGCAAAATGGTGTGTGGGGTGTTTTGGAAAATGGAGGATTATCTAAAATCTCCTTGCTGCTAACCTCTAGCCATCTTTGGATCAAACTCCTGGAATTTTCTCAGCCTGCCTTATTCAATTGCTGTTGTGTCACATTCTCCTTTCCTGCCCCCACCTCTCCATCCAGCTGCAAAGCTGACTTTGAAAGAACTGAGGACACAACCAAGTTACTGATGATTCTTTTATAGTTGTTGTTGTTATTTTCCTTTGGGTGGGGAGTTTCATAACTCTCTCCCCACTCCCCAATTATTCTTGGCAGCAGCAGGAGTTGGTTGCACTAAAAAGAAAATGTGTGAGTGTGAGTGACCGCTTGAAAAACAGTAGCAAATGTTCTCTGGGGGGAAAAAAAGAGAGAGAGAAGGAAAAAAACAACCACCACACACAAACTCCCTTGGCCTCTTCCCCTGTAAACAGGGCAAGGCAGCTGTCCCTTTAAATATGAACTGGGCCTCATTGAAATGCAAATATGTTAATACCTAATGATACCATTGCAGCTGCAGCAAAGGGGTTGTCTGGGCTTTTCCAGCCTAGGATGAATAAAGCGCTAGAAATACAGCTGCAGAAGACAAGACCCCGGCAAAGGGGGGCTGAATAAGGCAATTTGTGGGCATTTGTTTTTCATGAGGTGCGTATGTGCCCCCCAAAAAGCACATTCTGTGTCTGGGCACAAAGACGTTGTACCTTTATGAAAACACGGGGCTAGCTTTTAGGGTGCAACTAAATTCTAGGTCATGAGATGAATTATCCAGGATAAATCAACTAATTTATTTTGATTATTTAAAAAAAGAAAGAGGAAACTGAAGAAATGGGCTGCTCCAAATATTTGTTGCTGTAGAAAGTTAGCACCCACCCCTCTCCTAAAAGAATGAAATATTTTGAGAAATATGAAAAAGGCAGAATATTATATTTCCCTGGATGAGGAATGGAGAAACATGCTCTTGGAAAGCAGCCCCTGCCTTCCTTAATAGCCCACAGCAGATGTCAGCACTTAAGAGATAAAGAGATAGATACCATAAGCAAATACCCTCACCCAAGATCCAACAAAGGTAGGATTAGCCCTCAGCCACAATAGGAATTGCCCAACACCCCTTCATTGCATCACCCTCAGAAACTTCAACCAAACTTAGCTCAAACACCTAGGGTTTGTACTTTGCCTATAGAGCCAGCTATGACCCCTACATGATCCCATAGGAATCTGACAACAGCCAATAGAATACATGTTCTTGCACAGGAACAGGAAGCTCATGTTCCAAGCCCAAGAGAAGGTATAAACCCACCCCTCTCTCAACTCCATGTGGTCAACGGCCCAGAACCACACATGCTTGGTGGTTCTGCTTCATCAATAAATAGACCCTTTTTCCAATCAGCCTCCAGCCTCCATTTTGTCTCCAGTATCTTTCTCCCAGCTTGGAACTGAACCAGATAGGATATTTCTTCCAATGCTGCTATCTTGAGGATCATTGCCGAAACCTACCTGCCCAGCTCTCTGGCTGGTTTGAGTTCCTGACCTACTGGGATGCTGCAGCGAATGAGATGGGGCTGAGCACTGACAGGATTCAATTTTTTTTACTACCAGTTCTGTGTTCGTGGCTTGGTGGGCGTGGCAGGGGAAGAATATACTGCAAAATCCCCCCTTCCCTCCCCACCCCACTAACCTGCTTTCCAGCTCCGTTCTCCTGGGCAGGGCAACCAAAGAAGACCCAGCCGATCAGCTGGGACTCATGGGAGGCAGAAAAGAGATGGGGTTGGCAGGGCCAGTCTGAAGTGGGATTTGCCGGTTCTCCGAACTACTCAAATTTTCCGCCACTGATTCTCCAGAACTGGTTAGAACCTGCTGAATGCCACCTCTGGAGATGAGGCTTTTGCCAAGGTTAAACTTCTGTTGAAAAGTATTTGAATATTAGTAGCTCGGGTTGGTAGTTAAGTGGTTGGTTTGAGCACCGATCTCTGCGATTTGGTGCAAATGTTTCAACCCCATTCGAGGCGACATCTTCAGTGCATTTTGGATTGTGCTTGTCTGGGAGAGCACCAGCCTTTAACTCGACAATTTACATCACACAGATGGTACTTAAAGCCAAGGTCTTTAAGGACTCAGTAACTGCAGCCAGTCAATCACACAACCTGAAATCAGACCAGAATTCAGTGAGGTATTTAAAGGCCAGGACTCCCCCAGACAAGCACAATCCAAAGCTCACTGAAGATGTCTCCTCAAATGGGGATGAAACGTTTGCAACCAAACTGCCAAGCTTGGAGCTCAAACCAACAGCTTCAACTTCTGTTGTCTGGAAGCTGACACAGTCCAAACCATCACCTTCCAAAAAATTGCATTTGGGTCAATCATTTAGGTCCCCAAGATATCCAAGAAGTAGGAAACAAACTTTGCCCCAAACAAATCTGGATTTGAAATCTAAGTTCTGCCCAGGTAACTCTTTGGATTTTTCCAGTTGCTTTGTTTTTGTCCCTACTCCACAAGTTTAGTCAGTAAGGGCTATTACAGATGTGCAGGGGGGGGGGATTCTTCCATCCCAATCCCAGTTTTAAATGGTTGTCTAGGCTACTATTGAAAACCTCCACCAATGGAGCACTCACAACTCTGCTTTCTTGCCCTGCCCTCAGATGCTTTGAAGAACAAGTCAATCTTTTCTTCCCTGTGACAGACCCTCAAGCAGAGTTACTCAGTTTGGGTTTTGTTTTGTTTTTTAAAAAAATATTCTTGGCAAGGCCTTAATCCTTTTCATCGAAACGATAGGAGCGAAGATCTTCCTTTCCACGTGCATTCCCCATTTTGTGCCTGGGTGCTCTCTTGTCATCTCTCCCTCTCCAAAAAGTGTAATTTCCCCTTGCTAGTACATCAGAACCAGGTGAGGATTCCAAAGGAGGGGAGGGATGGGGGACAAGGGGTGTAAGACGGACTCCAAGCCCAGCTTCCTCCTGAATTAATGTCTTTGAATATAAGTAGCTGGGTTGGTAGTTGGGCTGTTGGTCTGAGCTCCTGGCAATTTGGTTGCAAATATTTTTGCCACCATTCAAGGAGATACAGATGGTAAAGACCATGTCTGGGTAACAACAGCCAGCCAAGTCAGACCAGGACTCAGAAGTAGCCGAACAAACATCTATGCTAATTTGCATCATATAAAAAGGTATTTAAAGGCCAGTGCTCTGACAGACGAGCACACTTCAAAGTGAATTGATAATGTCGTCTCAAATGGTGATGAAACATTTGCAAGCAAATTGCCCAGCTCGGAGGTCAGACCAACAGCCCAATTTCCTCCTGAATTAATTTCTAGAAGGCTTTCCCAGAGTTGGAGTGGGAAAGAATGGAGAAGGCTTTCCCATCTCTTTGGAGTATCCTTCTAAAGCTGCAAGTTTGTTCACAGCTGATTTTTCTCAACAAAATCTTTTAAAGATTCCTGCGGCAGCTTTGAGTCTCCTTCTCACCTTTTCCCAGGACCAAGCAACCATCATTTCCCCTCTCCTATTGCTTTCAAGGGTCCAGAACCAAATTCCTACATAGCCACCCTCCGATTGCCCATCAATTGATGTCTGATGTGTTGGTTTTGCTCCTTGTAGGTTGATGAAATCATACCCAGCAAACTGCAGAGATGATGCCAGTTGCTCAATAACTGAATCAATGGGATTAAAAAGGAGGGATTAACAGTAGTGGATGATAAGGCATGTTGGATGAGGCCAGGATTGCTACTTCTTCCACCAGAGAAGATCCTTGGATGAATGCACTAGCCTAAATTTACAGAGAGGAAAGGGGAGGTGAGCAAAAAGTACAAAAATACACTTGCTTAATTTGGGCCAAGTTGCAGCAGAGGAAATATTCATGTTTAGCTTTTCCCATCTCGAATAATTTCTCTGTTGACAAGAGTACCTTCTCCAGATCATGCTAGATTCTGCCCTCTCCCCCATCAACACTTCCCCTGTCTCCCTGCTGCAGATAGGACCTTGGCACATTTGGAAAGATTTGACCCAACAGACTGGATGGAGGAGCATTTCCTTTGACTATTCCAGCCGGAAAAAACGCACTCTGGAGTGACATGATCTGGAAATGGCTTTATGCAATGAACACTGAAACAGAAAAATGAGGAATCAAACAAAAAAAAACCCCAAAACCACCTTTTAAGCGGACTCTGCCATAGTGCGGGGAGAAGAAGGAGACCCTTCATTTTTAATATAAAATAGGACTCACAAATAGGACTATAAAGGAAAGTGGATTTGTGGATTTAATTCTCTTGAAGCTGGAAGTTGCATGGATTAGAAGTCACTGGCCAATTAATTGCCATCCATTCTTCTTCATTCCTGTAGATAGAATTTCCTGCCTGCAATTTCAATGAAGCAATGAAGACAAGTAGCTTTAATTAGACTTGTAGATTTGACCTTCTCGCTTGTTTCAGTTTAATAAAGTTTATGGTGTATTAATCAGAGGGAAATGTTATTAGAAAAGAATGACAACTTTTTTTTTCATGTGAAACAGGTTTTCTAGATATGAAGATTTTAAATGGGATTGGTTCTTGTGTATTAGTTAGTCCCCCTGCAAGGAGAGCCAGATACCCATTAGATCTAAAAAATACATAATATACAGAATCCCTGGGACAAATTCCTTCTAATTTTGACTACTGTAAAAGTAGAAGATTTTTAAAAAGCATTTTCTGTGAATTTGAACTCTGGACATTAAGGGTGAATTTTAATGCTGCTTGTTCTAGAATGAAGCATTTCAAAAAAAAAAAAAAGGTTGGTTTATCTTAAGTTTCCCAAGAATTGGTCTTGTACTGTGCTCAAATATAAGCAGATGCCAAATAAAAATACTAAAAAATCCCAATGGGTTGTACTCACAAACCAAGCATTAATTGGTTGACCAGCAGCCCTCAATTAGATTTAAATTGCCTTTTGCAGGGGATTGTTCCAGATTTTGGTGGGAGCTGCCTCGTTTCCCCAGGGGCTGTGCTGGAGAAAGAGGGGGAAGATATCAGAAGGAAAAAAAACAAGACAAGGAAAGGAGGGGGCAGAGAAGAAATCTCTCTTCACCCTCTTACAGCAGTTACTCTCCTGCTGGTATAGTAACAACATCAACACAAGGGGGCGCCCAAGGACCTAAAAATGAAATTAAATCCTACCTTAAGGGGATTTAACTTCTCTTGTCACTTGTGTGCAAAGTAGCTTGGCCAAAATTCCTGAGCGGAGCAAAGTCTCACTAGATCTGTATGCAACCCCATGAAATCTCAGGAGGTTTTAGCCTTTTTTGCATCCAATTTCAATTTTGCATCTATGGCTTTGTAGGAAAGATATGGATGGCGCTTGAAGGATGAAGCTGACTTCAGGCAGAAGTCAGTTGAACCAACAGACTTTGGGATCCCTGGATCCAGGCTTCCACAACCTAATTTTTATAAGGTGTGTGTGTGGGGGGGGGGGGGGTATCTCATTCTTCCAAAAGTTGATGGGTGGAAAATAAGTTGTTGGGTCTTGGACAGCACTAACCTTCATTTAAGGTTACGCCTAATATGACAATTTCTGTGCAATTACCCCAGCTCTCAAATTAAACATTCAAGCGCCCTAGACAGATGTCAGATTAATTCCATGCCTTTTTCAAGAAAAATCCTCCATCTTCTGAACAACCCGTCGTTCTCCCTCTCATCACAAAGGTTACCTCCCTTCATGTTGCTGATTTTGCTAACATTTGGGACCTGTAAACTTATGTTAATATCTAATTATTGCATTTTGTGTGTCTGCACCTGGCTGATCTTTGGAAAGCTCTCTGTTCTTAGGCTAATCAGGACGGTAAGAGATGCTAAAACCTACTCATGGACAGTGTTTTGATTTTTCTCCCCATTCATTTCCAAGTAATGCTCTGAGCATCCTTTGCGACCTCAACTTCCCTACATATAGGAAAAAAACCGCAAGATTTTTATCCCTGGCCTGGTGGGCTTGAGAG
The DNA here is from genome assembly GCA_033807585.1 of Hydrophis major. NCBI lineage: Eukaryota > Metazoa > Chordata > Lepidosauria > Squamata > Elapidae > Hydrophis > Hydrophis major. Next base: position 4,737,796 of record CM066340.1, on the reverse strand, counting down.
AGTGCTGGGGGGATTGTCTCTGCTGTGAAGGATTGACAACAGAGCAGAGAATTCATACAATTCAAAGGAAGGCCAAAGACAAAACAGGGGGTAATTCTAGATCTCCAAGCTCAATTCTGCTTTGGGTCCGGCCAGTTTCGAGCTTTGAAAAACTTCTTCAGTCCTTTCAGGTTGACAGGCGGGAAGTAGGGCCCAAGCCTCTTACGGATCCACCATCTCTGCTGCTGGGCGTGCTGCCCACCTGGCCGGCTGAACTTGTACCTGAAATGCTCTCCCCGAACCCACCTGCAAGAAGCAGAAACGTTGCCATGAGAACCAAGGTCTCGCTCCTCTCCTGCCGTTTCTTCCTCATTCCACAAAACACCGCAAATTGTATTTTCTCCAGCAATTGGTGCCAAATAGGGCAAGACACACCCAGCGCCCGGCTTTTACAGGGTTGGTCCTTGGAGGAACAATTCAACCTGCTCTGCCCCATAGATCATCTTCTTTTAATGACCCCATAATTCTTTACGAGGTGGAGTTTTGAGCAACTGAATGGGCTTAGCAGGGTGTTTACTGGCCAGATGCCTTTCCTGTTGCCAATGCAGTTTTATTCAGCAGATATATTCTCACTGGGCCCAGAGAAGAGAAACACCTGCCTCTCCTCAGAATTGAACTCACAGCCTCCTGATTGTGAGGTGAGAGCTCCACCTCTAGGCTATGGCACCACTCAACCTGTCCCATAGATGGTGGGACTGAATTTGAGATAATGCAGGTAGTTCTCGACTTACGACAGTTCATTTAGCGACTGTTCAAAGTTACGACAGCACAAAAACCAGTGAGTTATGACTGTTTTTTCACACTTACGACCGTTGCAATCTCCCCACGAAAATTGTACATCAGATTCAGATGCTTGGCATTTGACTCATATTTATGACGGTCTCAGTGTCCTGTGGTCACATGTCCCCCTTTTTTAACTTCTGACAAGCAAAGCCCACAGAGTAGCCAGATCCACTTAATAACCATGTTAACGATTGCAGTGACTCACTTAACAACAGGCATTTTGGACTCAATTATGGTCATAAGTTGAGAACTACCCCTATTGTGCCTTTTTTTAAAAAAAAAATTCTGTGGGCAACTCTGGAGAAAAGGTCAAAATGAAGATAGAGAGGAAGGAATTGGGGCAGCCCCTGCCTCTGTGGAGGAAGGCTGAAAGCAAAGAAATAGAATGGAATGAAATAGAATAGAAAGTGGAAGAGACCTTGGAGGTCTTCTAGTCCAACCCCCTGATCAAGCAGGAGAACCTACGCTATCTCAGACCAGTGACTATCCAGTCTCTTCTTTAAAACCTCCAGTGATGGAGCGCCCATGATTTCCAGAGTCAAGCTGTTCCACTGGTTAATTGTCTTCCCTCTTAGGAATTCTCTCCTTAATTCCAGATTGCTTCTCTCTTTGGTTAGTTTCCATCCATTGTTTCTTGCCTTGCCTTCTGATGGTTTGGAAAATAATTTGAGCTCCTCTTCTTTGTGGCAGCCCCTCAAATACTGGAATAGTGCCATCGTGTCACCTTAATTCTTCTTTTCTTTAAACTAGCCAAACCCAAATCCTGCAACCGTTCTTCCTATGTTTTAGTCTCCAAGCCTTTGATCATCTTAGTTGCTCTTCTCTGCACTTTTTCCAAAGTCTCAACATCTTTTTTGTAATGTGGTAACCAAAACTGAATGCAGCATTCCAGGTGTGGCCTTACTAAGGATTTATAAAGCGGTACTAATACTTCATCTGATTTTGATTCTGTGCCCCTGTTTATTCAACCTAGGATTGTGTTAACTTTTTTGGCAGCTGCCCCACACGGCTGGCTCATATTCAAGTGATCATCCACTAGGACTGCAAGGTCCCTCTCACAGTTACTGTTTTTGAGCCTGGTCTCACCTCATCTGAAAGGAAAGGGAAGGGAAGGAAGATAAAAAGGAAATAAAATAAAAAGGAAAGGAGGATAAAAAGGAAAGGAAAATAAAAAGGGAAGGGAAGGAAGATAAAAAGGGAAAGGAAAATAAAAAGGGAAGAGAAGGAAGATAAAAAGGAAAGGAAGATAAAAAGGAAAGGAAGATAAAAAAGAAAGGAAAATAAAAAGGGAAAGGAAGGAAGATAAAAAGGAAAATAAAATAAAAAGGGAAGGAAGATGAAAAAGGAAAGGAAAATAAAAAGGGAAGAGAAGGTAGATAAAAAGGAAAGAAAGATAAAAAGAAAAGGAAGATAAAAAGGAAAGGAAAATAAAAAGGGAAAGGAAGGAAGATAAAAAGGAAAGGAAAATAAAAAGGGAAGAGAAGGAAGATAAAAAGGAAAGGAAAATAAAAAGGAAAGGAAGATAAAAAGGAAAATAAAATAAAAAGGAAAATAAAATAAAAAGGAAAATAAAATAAAAAGGGAAAGGAAGGGAAAGAATCGGTCTCCACAGAGGCTGATTTTGCAGCCTCCTGAATCCCTTTTGTCATGGAGGAGCAGGTTTGCTTTCTCCCAGCCTGGACGGTCCCGCAGCTTCCTCCTCCAGGCTGGGACAGCTGTGCTGCAGAGATGCCCCCCCTGTCCATCACCCCCCCCCCCACATCTTCCAACTGGGAAGGCTTGCAAAGAGGCCACATCTCTAAGCTGTTGTGGCTGGAGGCTAAAACCTTCTAGACAGGTGAAAACAGTTGTGGAGGAGGCAGCTGTCTCTCTCTCTCTCTCTCTCTCTCTCTCTCTGGAACAGATGGGATGTTTTTGGAGGGAAAAGACAAACACACACACACACACACACACACACACACGGATTGGGAGATCAGCAGGGTGGGCAAAATGTTTGCCTGCGCAGAGGTTGAGGTTTTTTTGATGAAGTAACAGTGGGAGAGAGGGGGGGTGTGCCTAGGAAGCCTCTGACATTATCAGGAAGGATCAAGTTGCACAGGGCAATTTGTAGCTGGCGACACACACAGACACACACACAACACACTATACCCTAAACGAGGCAGTGTCTCTTTTCCCGTGTGCATTGGAATCGGTTCTTTGACTCTTGCAGCTGCCTGGACAAGTTCCTGCAATGTTCTTGGCAAGATTTCAGAAGTGCTTTCGTCGCTGTCTCCTTCCTAGGGCTGAGAGAAAGCGGCTGGCCCATGGTCACCTAAGCGGGTGCCTGCCTCAAGTGGAACTAGAACTCCCAGTCTTCTGTTTCTAGCCTGAGGCCTTGAACCGCTAGGCTAAACTGGCACTCTAAATGAGAGTTGGCAAAGCCCGGGGGCTGCGTGAATAATCCAATAATCCATGCCCTACTTTAACATGGTGGCCTTCACATGACATGCTGAAGAAAGAAAATGGTGGCTTCCACTGACTTGGAGTGCTCACGGTTTCTGAAGGTTTCATTGTCCTTTCACACTTGAGCAAAGCTTTATACCAACCTTGTGGCTAAATCATTTATGAATCCTTGCAGCCAGTGGTAGGATTCAATTTTTTTTTTTTTTACTACCAGTTCTGCGGGCGTGGCTTGGTGGGCGTGGCAGGGGAAGGATACTGCAAAATCCCATTCCCTCCCCACCCCATTAACCTGCTTTCCAGCTCCCTTCTCCTGGGCAGGGCAACCAAAGAAGAGCCAGCTGATCAGCTGGGACTCAAAGGGAGGCAGAGAAGAGATGGGGTTGGCGGGGCCAGTCAGAGGTGGGATTGGCCAGTTCTCTGAACTACTACCGGTTTGAGAGAACCGGTCAGAACCAGCTAAATACCACCTCTGCTTGCAGCCCCAAACAGGAGTCTTTTAAGATTTATGAGGACTAAATGCCTGATGAACCTTGAGCCAGATCTAATGCTTTGTGCCCGGATGTTTTGCAAACGTTCCTTTGCCCAAGTCAAGTTTCACACTCAATTAGATTACTCCCACCCATGACCTCATGTTGTAACCTTTTTTTTTCTTATTGCAGAAGTGAGCCAGTCATCTGCTTTTCATTTTCTGTTTACTGCACTTGCACAGCAGCAATAACCCCACACCACAATCTAATTTCATTTTTAAGTGTCCAAAGAATGCCAGTCAACATTGTTCTCCAACTCCTTAATTCTTCTTCAGATTTACTGTCAGAGAACCTACACGAGTGAGCTGAGCTTTACGAAATGCCAGGCCCAGAGGGAAAAGTATTGGGGAACAAATTCAGTCCCGCAAATGTGCTCCCTCCTTCACAGGTCTGCATTTGGTGTGTGAACACATATGTGCCTGTGAGGGAAAGAGGGAAAAGCATTCCAGGTATAGGAACTGGGCCTGGCTAGTCTAGTGAAGAGAAGGACCTGGGGAGACAGGTAGAAGTCTTCCAATATTTAAGGGGTTGCCACAGAGAGGAGGAAGGGGTCAAATTACTTTCCAAGGCAACTGAAGGCCAAACAAGGAACAATGGATGGAAGCTGATCAAGGAGAGATTCAACCTGGAAATAAGGAGGAATTTTTTGGCAGTGGGAACAATCAACCAATGGAACAGAAGTTGCCTTCAGAGGTTATGGGAGCTTCATCCCTGGAAGCTTTCAAGAAAAGACTGGACTGCCATCTGTCAGAAATGATGTAGGATCTCTTCCTGTTTGGACAGGGGGGTGGACTAGATGACCTACAAGGTCCCTTCCATCTCTGATAATCAGTTAAGCTGTTTACCCCAATTCAGCTGTGTCCCATGGGCATACTTTACAAAGCCTTGGTAAGACCACACTTGGAATACTGCATCCAGTTCTTGTCACCACAATACAAAAAAGATGTTGAGACTCTAGAAAGAGGGCAGAGAAGAGTAACAAAGATGATTAGGGGACTGGAGGCTAAAACATATGAAGATCCATGACTTCCGGTTTGCCAGGCTTCGGACTTCGGTTTGCCAAGCTTCGGTGGCGGCAGGGATTCGCGATCCAGCGCGATCTCTGTCGCGCTAGCCGTCTTGGTGCCTCTGATCCCGACGGGTCTGGAGAATAAGGTTGCCACGTAGAGGCAGCTGAAGACAGGGGGGACCCGGATAGCGGTTTGGGGGTGTTGCAGACCCCCTCCCCATCCGGCAAAAACCCCTTTTCTCAAGGTGGTGGAGCAGCGGTCAGCAATGGCCGCCACAAAGAAGCCGGCGACTGGATAAAAATGTGCAGGAGGAAGAAGGAGAAAGTTTGGAAAGTTTTAAAGTGAAAGTTCTTTGGCTGCCAGGACTTTAAAATATATCTAATATCCTGAAAACTACGTTCTTTTTGAATGATACATTGTTTCCAGAGGAGATTCTAAAAGCGGCGAATAGTGCTGAAAGGGAAAGTTTATTCTCCTTCCCTACGGAATTAACAAATAGACATTGAAAAATCTGCTTCTCTAAAGAAGGTAAAATTTAAAGCTCTTTGTTATCAGTGGGAAGGGAGATGACCAAAAAAAAACCCCTGTATTAAGATTTTGTTGGAGGAGATGCCTTGAAGATTTTGAGACTAGAAGCTAACTGCAATAAGGCTTTAAAGTACAGACTGGGTTCTTTATTTCTTTCCTAACTGATATTACCCCAGGAAGAGAAAATGTAAAGGAAAGAACTTTCTGTTTTGCCTGGATGTTTGATGACTTTGGGACTTTGGGGAACTGTCTTTTAAGTTTTGAAACATCTTGGTTGTTTTAAGAAGAAGAAAGGTTTACAATGGCTCTATCTATTGATAAACTAAGAAAGGAATATGGAAAAACAAGGAAAAAGGACTCTTTGGAGATATCTTTCACTTTTTAGAAATGGTGCTTGCTACTTATCAGCAAATACAACAACAAATGGAGGAAACAGAAGAAGAAGAAGAAGAAGAAGAAGAAGAAGAAGAAGAAGAAGAAGAAGAAGAAGAAGAAGAAGAAGAAGAAGAAGAAGAAGAAGAAGAAGAAGAAGAAGAAGAAGAAGAAGAAGAAGAAGAAGAAGAAGAAGAAGAAGAAGAAGAAGAGGAGGAGGAGGAGGAGGAGGAGGAGGAGGAGGAGGAGGAGGAGGAGGAGGAGGAGGAGGAGGAGGAGGAGGAGGAGGAGGAGGAGGAGGAGGAGAAGAAGAAGAAGAAGAAGAAGAAGAAGAAGAAGAAGAAGAAGAAGCCATTTTTAATGAATTAAATAATTTGACTAAGAAAGAGAAGAGAAAGAGAGGAAGAAAAATGAAGGACTTAAGACCTAAAAAAACATCCAAGAAAGAGAAAAATGAGATGCAAAATCAATACAATGCCAGAAAGCAAAAGAAAAGAGGAATACAACAGAGAGGGGAAACTAAAAAAGCGGAGGTTAGGAGGGGTGTGTGTGTGTGTGTGAAAAGACTAGGTGGGATAAGAAAGGAAGGGAAAAGGGGGGAAAAAGCCACAAAGGTATAAAACAAGATGGGAAAAAGAAATTTTTCTTTAGGGACAAAGGGTAATGTATAATTTATAAAAAAAAAAAAAAGAGGGATCTGCAAAAGTACATAAGATAGTATTGTAGTATTTGTATTAGAAATAGAAAACTAGAATATTAAAGGGAACGTTTAAAATATAGAGTTCATTGACTATGTTAATGTTATTATAAATGTATTATTGTAGCATTTGTTTTTGAAGTAGACAATTGGAATATTACAAGATTTAATAAATCAAAATATTACAATGTTTAAGATTTAATGGTAGATTTTAACATTTAATATTATTGAGAATGTGTAAAATGTTTAAGATTTAATGATAGAGCTTAATTTTTTATTCTCTTAATGTTATCATAACTTTTTTTTTATTCTTCTTTTTTAATTCTTTTAGTTTAAAATGTACTATTTAAAATGTACTAAAAAAGTAGAATGGTAATTATGTACTTAATTATTTTATAGATTTATTATTCTCTTTTTTCTTTTCTTAAAATTTAATAGGTAGAATGTCCTAAGCAGAATCAGATTGGGAACTAGATATTATGCTAAATGTTAACTTAGGGGATAGAAAGGCATCATACTTTGATCAGTGATTTCAGGAGAAATCTTTGTTTATATATTAAAGAGAATGTGATAAATTGATAATTGGAAAAGAATGGACAAAAGATACAAGTACAATGATTTAAAATAAGATGAAATAAATAAAATAGAATTAAGAAGAGTGAAAAGCGGGGAGAAGTTATATAGAAGATATAGAATGGTTAATAAGATAAGTAATGATATATAAGATGAGCATGAATTTAATTGAAGTCTGTACAAAGAGAGGTATTCTGGGACCAAGCCACTTTCTAAAAAGAAGTTTTATGTTTTTGGGTTTTGTGTGTTTATGTTTGATTAAGAATTAATAAAACCGGAGGACGAGAATATTTGTAAACAAGTCAGATGAAAATATAAATATGATGGTTATAAAATAGATGAATATAGAAAAGATATGTAATTGAATAAAAGTAAAGAGAAATAATGAGAAATTTGCTAAGAGATATTTATTTGTCTATAAGGAAATGGGATAAATTAGAATTATGTTGTATAAAATAATTTACAATGGAAAAAGGTTTTATGTTTGTAATGTTTAATGATGTTTTGTTTGTCTTTAAAACTAATAAAATTTGTTTCAAAAAAAAAAAACATATGAAGAACCGTTACAGGAATTGGGTATGTCTAATCTAGAGAAAAGAAGGCCTTCCAATATTTGAGGGACACCTACAAAGACGAGGGGATCAAACTATTTTCCAAAGCACCAAAAGGCAAGATGTGAAACAATGGATGGAAAGTAACTGTGATGACCCAAAGGGGCGTAGCACAAAAGCAACTAAGTCACAAAAGTAGGTAAAGTCCCATTAATACCTCCAACTTGGCCCCCAATGTCAAGTTATCATTGTCTGGAGAAAAAAGTCTCCCAAGTACAGTTTTTAAAGGGAAGAAATTCCGTCCAAACTCAAAGTACATATAAATTATAAATAAAAACTAACCCAAGACACACTGCAGCAATTAATGAGACAGGGCAGGATAACGGATTGAAGACGTCAAAAGATAATGAAACAGACACACTTGGAAGGACGCCAGAACTCAGATAAGACTTGACAAACCAAAATAATTTCACACTTTGCTTCCAGCAACTTTGCTGTGCATAGTTTGCCTTTTTCAACAGTTTTCCCAGCTGCAGCCAATGAAGGGGATCAGGGCCTTTTTCTCCCCCGTAAACCACACAATTCACCTTGCTCCCTTATCTGTTCCTCCCTGCGTGCCCTAGGATGAAGAGCAGGTGGACCTGGGTCTTCCTCTGAATGCCCAGCCCTACTGTGCCCTTCCCAAATTTCCTCCATAGCCACCGGAGCCACACTCCCACTCCCTGTCAGCTGATCCACCTCTCCCTCAGAATCAGATTCCAACAGGGGCATGACAGTAAACAAGGAGAAAAGAAACCTGAAACTAAGGAGAAAATTCCTAACGGTGAAAGCAATCAACCCGTGGAATAACTTTCCTTCAGAAGTTGTAGGTGCTCCATCACTGGGGGCTTTCAAAAAGAGACTGGAAAGTTATATGTCTGAAATGGTATAGAGCCTCTTGCTTGAATAGGGGGTTGGATCAGTTATTGAATCTGTTATTCTATTTTTTATGACCTGGACAAGAGTCTGCCTTAGAAGGTATCCGTGCAACAGCATTGTCACAGAAAGGATCTCACTGTGTGGCTGTTTCCCTGGTCAGAAGATGTCCCTCATTTGTCACCAGAGAAACTCTCTAGAATGAATGAAGTAGTTTGAATCTTTGCTGGAAAAAGGAACATCCTGAAGGGACATTTTGTTTGGTGGACATGTAAAAAACACCAAAATTTTGGAGACAAATGCATACATTAATTCTGAAGATTTTTGTGATGACCCAGGATGGGATACAAAATAAACACAGTCACAGAAAACAGGGGAAGCCCCTTTTATTCCTTCACTTTGCTTCCAAGCTCCAAATTTCCTTGACTGGGGACAAAAAACTCACACACAAACAGTTACAAGAAGAAGGAAAAAAGCCAACACAAACCAGGCAAGATAAGGGCTGGAGGACGTCCATAGATAACACACACTGGGAAGGACACCAAACTCAGAGAGAGATATTTCCATGCTTTCTTTCCAGCACTCGCCCATACGCATGTCCGTCCTCTTATGCAGATGTCACAGCTGCAGCCCATGAAGAGGATCAAGGCCCTCTTCTCTCCAGTAGCCCACGTCTCTCCCTTATCCTCTCCTCCCTGCGTGCTCTAGGATGGAGAGGGGATGGACCTCTGACTGCCCAGCCGACCTCTGCCCTTCCCCAGCCTCCTCCACAACCTCCGGAGCCACATTTCCACTCCCTGTCCCTCGGAGTCCAACAGGGGCATGACAATTTTAAAGGTTAAAGTACAACTGAAACCAGAGGCTTTTCTTCTAGGACTGGTGGACAGGCAACTAGAAACAAGTCACGAAACTTTCTTTTTTAGCATGACAACGGCAGTATAATATGCTCAAATATGGAAAAGTTTGACAAAGCCCACAAAGGAGGAATCGTTGGGGAGGAGGATGGAATTTGTGGAAATGGCTGGATTGACTTGTTTGACCGGGGGGGGGGGGGGGGGGGGGGGGGGGGGGGAAACAAGCTCTTTATTGCTGACTGGAAATCCCTCACAGGCTCTTTTTGCATAAACTGAGGGGGGGAAAAAGGCACTTACGCTTTGTGGTTTCATGATTAGAAAAAGAAATATCATAGAAAAGAATGAGCTATTTTGTAATCGTAGATAAGAGGTGCTTTTGTAAATCTATTTATATTGCTGCAAAAGAAACAGAAAGCTTCTCTTTCCATTTCTTTCCATTCTTTCTTTCTGCACTTTTGCTTTTTCCTTGATTTTTTTTTCTTCTTTTTCTTCTTTTACTCTTTATTAATAAACTTTTATTAAGCTTTAAAAAAAAAGAAAAGATGCCCCTTAAACTGGACTTACTTGGGTGGTGCCTTGTCCTCAAATGGGTTGAAGGCCAGAAGAGACAAAGTTTCCTTCTCGTTGGCCAAGAGTTTCCCGGCTAAGTGAATCACCCATTCGTTCTGCTCGTAGGTCTTACAGAGAAAGAGAGCAAGGAGAAGGGGAGAAAACACACATTTTGAGAAGCGATGCACGTGAAGTGGATTTTAAGCCAAACAGGTCAATTGGAAACCTCTGAATAATAAAAGATAAAAGCAGTGCATTACCATACACGGAAACCCCCCCCCCCCAAAAAAAAATCTTTCATGCATTCATTATAGTTGGGGGCGATAAACTGATTGTACGTAGTTCTTGACTTGTGACCACAATTGAGCCCAACGTTTCTGTTGCTAAGTGAGTTGCTAAGTGGATTTTGCCCCATTTTGCAACCTTTCTGGCCACAGTGGTTAAGTGAATCTGGCTTTCCCACTGGCTTTGCTTGTCAGAAGGTCGCAAAAGGAGATCACACGACCCCAGGTTACTGCGAGGGTCATAAATATGAGTCAGTTGCCAAGCGTTGGAATTTTAATTGTGTGGCCATGGGGGATGCTGCAACGGTCGTAAGTGTGATGGACAGCCATTTGTATGAAATGGGTATAAGGTTTCCTGCATAAGCAGAGGGTTGGACTAGATACAGGGGTCACCAACCTTTTGGATCTCAGGGACGACCAAACTCATAATTTTAAATCCTGCGGACCACTAATATGAATTGCTGACGTCGGTGGGAAAGTCGGTCCCATATTCCAGAGCTGCAATAGTCACAGGACTAGCCCTTTGGTCATCCCGGAGCAGCTGCTCCTCCACCCGGGTGTATCGGCCTGCCATGGACTGAAGGAGATGCTCCGGGATGACCAAAGGGTCAGTCTTGTAACTACTGCAGCTCTGGAATATGGGACTGGCCCGTGATGGGGTTGGAAATCTCTGCTGTAGAGGTTGGCACGTGTAATGTGCAAATTTGTAGGTGGTGCAACATGGAATTACAGTGCAACCCTTGCCAGCCAGGAGGCCCAGGTGGGCTGAAGCGGCGATGGAGATGGCTGGAAGGGGCGAGAGTGCCATATGCTATTTGCATGGCATCAGCATTCTGCCTTCGCTCGAGAAGCCCGGCTGAAGTTTCCCCTGCCACTCGCACTTCAGCGCTTTGAAGGTTTGCGCTCAGCCGAAGGGTGGGGGCCAGCGGGTGGGCAGGCCCTGTGGACTGCGCATGTCTTCCCATGCAGCCTGGATTAACTGCTTTGAGGGGAGGGTATCCTTTGGAGGGGACAGTTCTCTGCAGACCGCTGAAATTTTCTCGCGACCACTGGACTAGAAGACCTCCAAGGGTCCTTCCGACTCTTTTATTCTGTATTCCTTCTGGGTATTTCTGTCCAACCGACTTACTTATGGAGGTGCTCAGGGGTTTTCTTTGTAGCCCTTTTCAAAGTGCTCCATTTTCAAACTCAGCTGATTTCTTTCTGCTGACTTCTCCCCACTCGCCTCCCTTCCCCAAGGGGGACCTGTTCTGTTCAATTGTGAGAGCGTTTGCCGATAAGACTCCTCAGCGTCTTCACATCATTTCTTTCCAACATTCTGCTGAGTTGGGAAGAATAAAAATGCAGAGAGTGATTATATTTTGCTGATAATAAATTAGGAAATGTTTTCTTGCAAAGTAATGGCGTGCTGCCCAAAAGACAATTAAAAGCACTTTTGGTGTAGCAATTAGGCAATGGCATTTTTCCCCCCTCCTGATGCTCTTTGGAAGTGGGTAATCCAGATGGATCCACAAGTGTATAAAACTTCCGATGTGCCAATATTCAGAAAGTCCTCATTCAACCATGACAGGCTTTAGGCCTCCTTTTCCTGCTTTCAGTGGAAATCTGGGCCCTTGTCCCAAAAGAGGAAGTTTTTCTAGGAGCCGCCAGCAGAAGAGACTGTTGCGTATCAAGCAGTGAAGAGTTCCAAAAAACAATCCGTTGCGAGAGGCTGAAGGATGGGAATGACTTCTCTCATGCTTCGAGGATGCTCTTCAGGAACCAGAGAAAAGTCGGATGGGTTCAATCATTCATTGTCTCTATCCCACAGACACCAGACCATGCTATTGAATGGAGCCTAGAAGTCATTAGGTATTTTATATTATGTTTTAATTCTTTTTTTTTTAAAAAATAAAGTTTTATTGAGTTTTAACAAAACAAATAAAACATCTTATTTGAATACAGCATGGTTCTGGGTTATCACATTTCCATACAGACACAATTTCATATGCATATTCATCTTACGTATTCAACTTCAGACCTATTACTCTTTTTCCAACTTCTCACTATTTCTCCCTTGACTTCCCTTAATTTTCTTTTATGGTTATCTCATTTTCTGCTTATTCAATTGTATTTCTTTTACCTAAATTGCTATAGCTTTTTATTCATTGTACTTATACTTTCGTCTGTCTTGTTTATAATTTCATATGTTCTCTTCCAGCATTCTTAAGAAGCAAAATTCCCCCTATGATTGCCAATCGAAGTGCAACACCTTTAAATCTTATTGTTATTATCATATGAAATCTCATTAAATATTGAATTTGTGCATCTTTGACATAACATTTAAATTTCTAATATCTGTTTTATGTCATGTAGATCTCATCATTCAGACTCTGCTTGGTACTTCCCCTTGAAAATGTAAAAAGAAAAATTCTAAAAACATAACAAAAACACTCTCTCTCCCTCTCTCTGTATATATGTGTGTGTGTGTGTGTGTGTGTGTGTGTTTTCTTAAGTTTTCATGGGTACTTAATGTATGGCATTCAGCTTTGTTCGGGTATTTTCCCACATCATAGTAGTGGTGCTTTTAAAATTGTAGCAACGTTCCAGCAGAATCTCATCTGCTATCATCAGGCTTCTGTATAGTGTTTGTCTTGAGTTAGACTTTTACAGTGGTTTCAGATTTAAATTTGGGGCAGCCTATTGCTGTGTCAGAATGGTTTTTTCTTCATCCTGATTGGTTGGGAGTCTTGGTCTGTGTTTATTGGTCTTGGAGTTTGCTGTGTTCTGCTTCTAATATCTTCTGTCTGTTTTTTTGGCTCTTTTTGTATCTTGATCTCTTGTACCTCTTGTATCTCTTTTGTATCTATTTGCATCCAATAAAGTAACACAATGTTGCCAGCCAATCAAGATACAAAAAGAGCCAAAAAAACAGATAGAAGATATTAGAAGCAGAACACAGCAAACTCCAAGACCAATAAACACAGACCAAGACTCTCAACCAATCAGGATGAAGAAAAAAAACCATTCTGGCACAGCAATAGGCTGCCCCAAATTTAAATCTGAAACCACTGTAAAAGTCTAACTCACAGACGAACACTATACAGAAGCCTGATGATGGCAGATGAGATTCTGCTGAAACGTTGCTACAACTTTAAAAGCACCACTACTATGACGTGGGAAAATACCCGAACAAAGCTGAATGCCAGACATATATATATGTGTGTGTGTATGTGTTTTCTGAAGTTCTCGTGGGTATTTGTATGTGGATCTTTGGTTATTCGGGTTTTCTCCCGCATAAGATTGGAAGTATCTAAGCAACGTTTCGATGAAGTCTCATTCATCATCTTCAGGCTTGGTCTTCAGCTCTGTGCTTCTCAGAGTGATGTGAGCTTGCAGCTGCTTCTTCCTTTTAACTGCTAGTGGGGGTGTGACTTGATTGGGTGGGGGCTTGGCTATGTTCTGATTGGGTGGGGGTGTGTTCTCATTGGTTGGGGGTTTGGCTGTGTTCTGATTGGTTGGGGGGTTGGCTGTGTTCTGATTGGCTGGAGGCGTGTTCTGTTCAGGTGGGGGCTTGGTTGTGCTCAGGTTAGTCTTAGTTGCAAGGAAGAAGCAGCTGCAAGCTCACATCACTCTGAGAAGCACAGAGCTGAAGACCAAGCCTGAAGATGATGAATGAGACTTCATCGAAACGTTGCCTAGATACTTCCAATCTTACGCGGGAGAAAACCCGAATAACCAAAGATATATATATATATATATATATATATATATATATATATATATATATATATATATATATATATATATATATATATATATTTATACACACACACACACACACATACATACAATAAACAAATAGTTATTCAAAATCATTCTAGTACTGGTATGAACCTTGTAAATCTTTCATGTTTCTTTTCAATATCTATCAATCTTTGAGAACAATTGAATTGTTAATAAGCATACCATTGGATAGTCATACAGTTTTATCTTATAAATTATTTACTATTGATAAGCAAAATAATTATTCAAATTCATTCTAATAACTGATATAAATTTCCTTATAAAACTTTCACATTTCTTTTCAATATTTTATCAATCTTTAGAAACAATTGCAATGTTTCCCTCTCTTCTTTATTATTGCTTTAACTATAAATAAACATACCATTACATAACAATACAGTTTTATCTCATAGATTATTTACTTATTTCATTTCTAACTCATTACAGTATTCTACTGTCACAACACTATCTTTTGTACCTTGGCAGAATCCTCACTTTTAATTTAATTGAACCATTGTCTCTGTGTTTTCTAGCTGAGCAAATACCTTTAACCCTAGTACGTTTCCCCTTTTTCTTTATTTCTTCTTTTTGTCCCTCATAAGTTCTTTCCCTTTCTATCTTTCCCCCCTTTTTCTCATCCCTTTTTTATACCCTTCTCTCTCTAATTTTCCCTTCTGTAGTTTTCTTTTCTGCTTGTCCTTGCTGTAATAGTCTCCGAAGGCAGCACCCCACTCCCAGATGGCCCTATTCCTGCATCGGACACAGGACCCTCATCCAAGTCCTCGCCCTGACTAGTTCCTTTTGTCCTCACTGTCCGATACCTTTGCGGTCCGCACTGGCTGCCAGAGAACCACAACAGATACTCACCTGGAAAGCGGCAAACCACATGAGCCAATCCAGGCGATAATGGTAGGGGCTGATTAGGCAGGGCCGCCTCTGCAGATTCCCGGGTTTACACTTGAATTCATATTCTTCCCAAACTGCATCAGGATCATTGGGATCCGAGCTGGAAGTCCCTTGGATTATAACCTCAGTTCTCTCTTTGGTGATGCTGCAAGATAGAAGAGTGTGGTGAACGTTTGGAAGCTCTTGAGGAGGCAACCAAGTGAAGCCCAGGGACGCGTTAAGTGCAAGGGCAGAAATATTCAAGTACTTGAGGGCCTGCCACAAAGAAGAGGGGGTCAAATTATTCTCCAAAGCACCAGAGAGCAGGACAAGAAACAAGGGATGGAAACTAATCAATTAAGGAGAAACTTCCTAACAGTGAGGAAAATTAACCAGTGGAACAGCTTTGCCTTCAAAAGTTGTAGGTGCTCCATCAGTGGAGATTTTTAAGAAGAGACTGGAGAGCCACTTGTCTGAAATGGTATAGGTTCTTCTGCTTGATCAGAGGGCTGGACTAGAAGACCTCCAAGGTCTGAAATTCTGTTCTGTTCCGTTCCATTCCATATTCTATCCTATTCTATTCTTCCCAGCGTTGCTAAATGGAAGTCCAACTTTACAACACAGTTTTAGGGGGGAGGTGAGAAAGGCTTTCTGGGTTCCGAGGAAGGGATGGTCCAGCAGAGTCCTGATTAGATATCAAGATTACACGGGACATTCACAAAATATTAGAATTGAACGAACTGCAGCAGGGATGTCAAACTCCCGGCCAGTGGGCCAGATGTGTTAGGCACTGACCACGCCCATGCCTGGTTTAGCAAGGGGGGGGGGAATATCACGATACATCATGTGATGCCTCCATAATGATGCGAGTTTAACACCGCTGATCTACAGGTAGTCCTCGATTTACAACAGTTCATTTATTGACCATTTGAAGTTACAATGGCACTGAAAAAAAAAGTGATTTATGACAAAATTTTCCCCGCTTATGGGTCACAGGATCCCCTTTTGTGACCTTCTGGCAAGCAAAGTCAACAGGGAAAGCCGGACTCACTTAACAACTGCGTTACTCACTTAACAAGTGCAGGGATTCACTTTATGACAGTGGCAAGAAAGTTTGTAAAATGGCACAAAACTCACTTAACCAATGATAACTTAGCAACATAAATTCTGGGCTCCATTGTGGTTGTAACTTGAGGACTCCCCATAGACGTACATGCTTCACAAGATTATAATCACTTCACGGCAGGGATTGTAACCAATTGCTTAAGCAAAACACATTCTCCTTTCTGTTACAACCAACATGGAAAAACAGTTGGTCAGCCTTTTTGGACCGATGGCTAAAAACTGTTAGGAGGACTGTTAAAAAGATCACTCAGGATTGTAAATCATCAGGGGTTCTTTTGCATTAGGCAAGTGCCAGAGTGAAAAGCTGTAGGACCGCTGCCTGCCAGACACGGCCAAACATGCTTGAGGCCTTGTTGGCTACGTCACAAGAATTCCTACGGAAAAAGGAAGGGATAGATTTAGTTCGTCTTTGACGGATCATTTTACACGAATCCTTTCTGAGCAGGAGATCTAGGCAGCAAGCACAGCTCCGCCCTTTGATGTTCCCCACCACAATAACTCCATGGAGAGGCTGGTCTTGAGAGCCCAGGATGGCCTCAGGTTACCTGGTTGAGGATGGAATACAAAACTGGCCTCCTTAGGATGGATGGACGGAACCTCTAAGGCAGAGGGCTCAAACTCAATTTCATTGAGGGACGCATCAGGGCTGTGGTTGACCACGAGGGGTCTGGTGGGGGGCGCATGGCCAACGGGATGGGTGTGACCAACTGGGTGGCTGTGCCCAGCTTGACACCAGTCCCCAAACTGCTGGCTGTCAGGATTCCGGCATTCAAAAGGACTTATTGGGAGTTAATATGTCCAACATTGCCTGAGTGAAGCCGACTCTTGCAACATATAATTTATTGTCACCTTTGATCCTGGTTTCCCCCCTGGGTGTATCATAATTCATATTCTCCAATGGAACACATCCATATCCAAGAGTCATCAATCATGCTCTCCAGTTAGAATTTTGTGCAGAAGAAACTTCGGTTGCCTGGAAACTATCTATGAAAACATTTATGGAATGCAGTTTTGGCTTTGCAAGCTGCTACACCGCTTCCCCTCCCTCTCTGTTGGCAATTCTAAAAGACCCTAGAAATATTTTATGAGTTGACACTGGCATGTTTCCTCTTTGCATTGGGTAGACTGGGCCGAAGCGACACTGTTCTGACCTAGGCTTCCTTAGAAAGCATCAAACACAATCTTGGTTACAGCAAAACATCTTTTATTTCCACGGCTGTGAATTACGTTCATTCACAGCCTGCAAGGCTTCGCAAACAGCCTTTCATGGCAATGTTTATAAACACCCACCTTATCCCACTTGGAAAGCTGCCAGAGAACTAATTGCCAAGCGCAGGGCAAGGCCAAACTTGACACAGAGTCAAACAGGACTTTTCAAAGCTTGAATTGATCAGATGAACTAATTGCTTCCTGCAAAAGCTCACGTCCTGTTTGCTCTTCTTTTATGTCACATGGGAGGGGCCAAGGGTGGGATCTGACCAGTGTTACTACCGGTTCGGTGATTTTACATTTTGCGTGTGCATGTGTGCTTCGCATGATATTCGCATTCATATATCGTCGTCAGCCTGGACAGCTGAGCAGCGCTGAGCGCAGGTACGCAGCAGTTGAGCAAGCACTTTTTTCCTGCTTTTTCAACCGCAGCTGGGTCGCGCAAAAAAGCTGTGGTTGAAAAAGCAGGAAATAAAGGTCAGCTAAGAGCCCGGGCAGGCAGGCAAGCCAAAACAGCAGCAGACATAGAACTGGTTCTAGGTATGTTCTCTGCCTGCTGCTCTTCAGAACTATTGGTTCTACAGAGGTGGACAGAACTGGTAGAATCCCACCCCTGGGAGGGGCCAATCACCTCCGAGGTATGGCCTTACTCCTGAGTCAACCCTGCTTTCTCAATTGTTCGCCCTGCACATGCTCAGGTTAGGAACCCGTTCCAGAAGCTCCCCTGCCTCACTGCTGTCTGAGTCTGAAGGTAGCTAATGATTGTCAGCTTGCTCTGTCCCCATCTCTGTCTCCGATACAGAGCCCTCATCCGAGCCCTCCTCAGCCTTCAAGACTGGGCCAGATTCCTCCCCAGCCTCCTCGCTACTGTACGACTCTGCTGACAGCTCTGTCAGTGTCCGGTGGGCCACAACAGACGCAGGACGGCTGCTTACATTTTCCAGGACGGCCCTGCAGGTGGATTTGACCACATCGCGGGGTGGATCCGGTCCATAGGCCTGGTGTTTTGACACCCCTGCTCTAAGATGTTCAGATTCTGAGACTAGGATGCAAGAAAGCCTATGAGTGGCCATGGCTGACTCTGGATCCAGACTCTGATCTTGGCAGAAAGTTGTGCAAAAGACATAAAATAAGAGAGGGTTGGAAGGGACCTTGGAGGTCTTCTAGTCCAATCCCCTTCTTGAGCAGGAGAGCCTATACACTTCAGACAAATGGCTGTCCAATCTCTTTTTAAAAACCTCCAGTGATGGAGCACTTATAACTTCTGGAGGCAAGTCGTTCCACTGGTTGATTGTTCTCACTGCTAGGAAATTTTTCCTTAGTTCTAGGTTGGTTCCCTCCTTGGTTAGTTTCTAACCACTGTTTCTTGTCTTCCATTCTGGTACTTTGGAAAACAGGTTGACCCACTCATCTTTATATCTTGTAGACAATAAAGAGGGGTCACGATGAAGGAATGTTTTGCATCCTTCCAGGCAAGGCTTCTTCATTGCACTTCTGGGAAGGCTCTTGTGACCAGAGATGTCCTCCTGCCCTGAAAAGGTCCTTGAGTGTTTTTAAATGGCTTTTCTTTTTTTTTGGACATTGCTCTTTCCCCTTACAAAGTACAGTGGCATGTTCTGACCCAGCTCACCAAACACGACAAACCCTCTGAAGTTAACTCAAAGATGCCTTTATTCGGAGCCCCGAGCAAAAGGTTTCTCTCTCAATGCAAACTAACAAGTCCCTCCATCTGTAAGATGAATAGGTGTCTCCCACATCTATTCATCCCCGCCCCCTGCCTTTTATCTCCAGAGCCAGGGTGCGGCCTAACTAGCAGCTCACTTAGGCTCTTCTGTCCCAAGGACCAGCCCATAGATTTCCACTGCTCTCCTCTCCTTTGCCTTCTGTGCATCCACACGTCAGGCACTGGACCCAGCCGTTCCTCTTCTTCCTCATCAGCCACCTCCAGACCTGGGGGCTGTTGACTCTCCATCTGATGGATGACCCAGGCTCCACCTCTCTCTCTCTCTCTCTCTCTCTCTGACAGCTTCATTCCCTCTTCCCCCTCAGAGCTCTCAGGTTGCCTTGATGCTGATCTCAACTCCCACGCTTCCTCTTCCTCAATTCGGCTGCTGGAGGGGCTGGCGGTCGACAGGCCACAACAGGCATGGCTCAAAGAGAGACCAAGGACACAGGCCAGATGCTCTTTGGATATTGTGGATCTTACCTTCCAAATGCTCCGTAGGTGTTGACGATCCTGAGGGGGTTGTAGGAAGTATTCATGATTTGCCGGGAACTAATCAGATTGAGAACCACTGGGATGCTGAGGAAGATGATCAGTGCCCCCAAGGATACATTCACAGCTTTGCGGATGTAGCTCCCTGCAGAAAAGACGAGATGTTGAATAGTTGAATAGAATAGAGCTGGAAGGGACCCTGGAGGTCTTCTAGTCCATCCGCCTGCGCAAGCAGGAGAACCTATACCATTTCAGACAAGTGGCTGTCCAGTCTCTTCTTTAAAAGTTATTTCTAATCTACATTCACACATGTTAGATGTGGATAATATTAACCATGGCCAATGTGTGTAACTGTACTGTGGGGACTCGATCTCTTTGGTGACTTTAGAAACTCCGTTTCCAGGTTGAGCAGAGGCTGTGTAAATGACTGCAGCCAATGCAAATGGAATAAATCTGGCTAGAAATAAACTAAAGCCTAGTTTCTCATCTCTTCTTTTACCTTCTACATAAAACTAAAGCCTTCTTTACAGAGAAACTAGTTTTTAATCTATTTTCAGCCAGCTCCAGGTCTGAGATTTACAGCACATCACATCATTTTAAAGTCTGTCTCTTTAAAATGAAATTAAAGGCTTAGTGGATTAAGAAGAAAAGTTAGGTCTGAGATGAGACTGATTGGTGGGGCCTTCATGGACACAGCTACCTTGGATAGGTTTTCCCTGACTTCTGAGTCCAGCCTAGTAGGATAAGCTAATGGTCTCCCATCCAGTCCTGCTTAACTGATCAGTTAAAGGTAAAGATTCCCCTCGTACCCACGTGCCAGTCGTTTCCAGCTCTAGGGGATGGTGCTCATCTCCGTCACGGAGATGAAGTAGAGCCAGCACTGTCCAAAGACATCTCTGTGGTCATGTGGCTGGCATGATGAAATGACAAAGGCACATAGAACACTGTTCCCTTCCCACCAAAGGGGTCCCTATTTTTCTACTTGCATTTTTTACATGCTTTAGAACTGCTAGGTTGGCAGAAGCTGGGACAAGGAATGGGAGCTCACTCCGTAATGTGACGCTGGGGATTCAAACTGCCAAACTGCTGACCTTTCTGATCAACAAGCTCAGCGTCTTAGCCACTGAATCACCGCGTCCCCTAACTGATCAGTTAAACGGCTGTAAAATATTAAAACAGGAGGAACTTCGCAAACATCACATTCCCCTCTGTTTGAAGTGGGTTAGGTATCCAATGGCAGCCTCGGTGAAGTGCTCTTATTTAGTAAGACTGCATTAATATTCTTCTTCTCATCTTTCCTATTACCTATCTCCTTTTCTACCTATGATTAGAATAGCATAGCATAGCATAGAATTCTTTATTGGCCAAGTGTGATGGGACACATAAGGAATTTGTCTCTGGTACATAAGCTCAGTGTCTAAAAAAGAAATAATAAAATACATTCATCAAGAATCATAAGATACAACAGTGATAGTCATAGGTTACTAATAAGCAATCAAATCATAGTAGGAAACAAATAAAACAATATAAATCGTAAAGATACAAGCAACACAGTTATAGTTATAAGTTGCAAGAGATAGGTAACAGGAAGGATGAGAAGAATAATAGTAATACAGTCTTACTAAATATAAATAGTTTGACGGTGTTGTGGGAATTAGTTGTTTAGCAGAGTAATGGCATTTGAGAAAAAAAATGTCCTTCTGTCTAGTTGTTCTGGTGTGCAGTTGTGTTACTTGCATCTTTACAATTTATATTGTTTTGTTTAGTTTCCTAGTACAATTTATGCTGATTGCTTATTTAGTATCCTATGACTATCACTTAGAGTTGTATCTTATGAATTATGATGAATGTATTTTTGTGATGACTAAGATCATGATTTATCACTTACAGCTTTTATTTATAATGAGAGCTTATGCACTGAAGACAAATTCCTTGCGTGTCCAATCACACTTGGCCAATAAAGAATTCTCTTCTTCTTCTTCTTCTTCTTCTTCTTCTTGTTCTTCTTCTTCTTCTTCTTCTTCTTCTTCTTCTTCTTCTTCTTCTTCTTCTTCTTCTTCTTCTTCTTCTTCTTCTTCTTCTTCTTCTTCTTCTTCTTCTTCTTCTTCTCCTTCTTCTTCTCCTCCTCCTCCTCCTCCTCCTCCTCCTCCTCCTCCTCCTCCTCCTCCTCCTCCTCCTCCTCCTCCTCCTCCTCCTCCTTCTTCTTCTTCTTCTTCTTCTTCTCCTCCTCCTCCTCCTCCTCCTTCTCCTGTAACCATCTGTGTGGATTTCCAAAGGGACATGCCTGGAAGGGACATATGTGTTGCTTTGAGCCTAGAAGAAAATAACATACCGTATTGTAAAGGCCCAGCTTTCCCTGCTGCCTCTTCTGCTTGTATCTTCAGGATGTGGTTCTTCAGAGATCCTTTGCTGGAACCCAACAAGATCCCCAAGGAGGCATCATCAAAACATGCTATGCTGGGCACGATGGTCAACCAGTTGAGGAAGCTTAGATTCCCACTTATGATCAGCAGTACCTAAGAGGAAGAAAGGAAGGGAGGGAAAATACCAGGTCAGGATTTGAGGGTTATAGACCTTCACAACAGTCTCCAAGTTTAACTTATAGAGCGAACACTGAGCAAAATGATCTGTGTAAGGACTCCAACAAATCCACCCCATTCAACTGACAAGTCTCTACCCACATCTCTCAGAGAAAAGAAAACTGATTTATTAGAAGTGGCCATGTTGGTGTTAGCTGGATGCAGCTGACACTAAAATACATAATTCCTTTCCCCCCCTTTCCCTGGTCTTCCCCCACCCTCTGGATGCATATTCTCCAATGGGACACATCCATAGCCAAACTCATCAATCATGCTCTCCAGTAATATTCTTGTGCGCTGACAACTTTGGGTTGCCAGGGCTATTATCTAGGCACTTGAGAAACGCACTTTTCTCCCACTCTCTTTCTGCTGGCAGCTAAAAAGACCAAAAGGGTATCTTTTTAGTTGACAATCCGCAGCTCAGTGGAAACTTGAGGAAGCGGCAATCTGTAAGAGCATAAATAAAAATATTGTAATTAGGGTTGGAGATCCTGTGCTGACTGTGTTAATGGAATAAACTATTGAAACAAGCCTGAAAAAAAGAGAGAGATGGACAACTCAAGGCCCCCAGATAGCTTCCATCTATCCTTATTTTTGCAACTTCTTTTACTGGCCTCTTGAGGATAAATCTGGGTTCCCAAGTTATGAAAGTGGCTGCCACAGAGAGGAGGAAGGGGGTCAAGCTATTTTCCAAGGCACCCGAAGGCCAGACAAGGAATAATGGATGGAAACCGAACAAGGAGGAGAGATTCAAGCTGGAAATAAGAAGAATTTTTTTTTCTGACAGTGAGAGCAATCAAACCATGGAACAGAATCCACCTTCAGAAGTTGAGGGAGCTTCATCCCTGGTAGCTTTCAAAAAGAGACTGGACTGCCATCTGTCAGAAATAGTGTTGGTCTTCTGCTTGGTTGGGGGGTTGGACTAGATGACCTACAAGGTCCCTTCCACTCTGTTTAATGGCTTTGGGGGGGGGGTCACTTCTGGTTGATTCCAAGCTGTAGTGTGAGGTATGTTTGAGGACAGTGCCTCCAGCCTTAAAAGAGGGGATGGTACACCTCCTCTTGAAGAGACCACCTTGCATTCATAGTTTTAAGATAACTGCTGCTCTGTGTCCCACCTTCCTGATTCGGGGAAGGTTGTTTACATGTTGATCGGACTCTCAACTCTTGTGCTGCTTCACAGTTGCCACACACTATGGGGGGAGGATGAGGGGGAAACAGCTAGACCGTCTTGAAGACAAAACAAAGAGCTCTCCGGTGGGAACCAAGGTCATCCCAACAGGTGGCAGGAGGAGGAGGAGCAGAAGTCGTGGTTGAGGAAGCCCGCCAACTGCTTTGATTGGACAATGTGACCTGTAACACCTGGGGAGGAGAAACTTTTGATCTTTTAATTACAAGGTAACCACAGGAAACTTTTAGAGTTGGTTTTCACCGGCTGTGCCAATATAATGTGTCCAATAAACGTGTTCTCTGAGGAATGTTCCTGCCTTGGTGGAACCAATGGAACAGCTTGCCACCAGAAACCACGGGCGTTCCATCACTGGAGGTTTTTAAGAAGCGTGTTCTGACCAAAGATTCTGGAGACACTAACAAACACACATTAGTCCCAAAACCCTTTTTCCTTTA
Source organism: Hydrophis major (assembly GCA_033807585.1). Taxonomy (NCBI): domain Eukaryota; kingdom Metazoa; phylum Chordata; class Lepidosauria; order Squamata; family Elapidae; genus Hydrophis; species Hydrophis major. The sequence goes on along the minus strand of CM066340.1, from coordinate 4,714,268 downwards.
TTTCAACAGCTGTGAATTTTATTCATTCAAAGCCTGTAATGAGTCTGAAGCAGTTTGTAAATAGTCCCATGGAAGTCTGCCAAAGTCCTTCAGGATAAGTCTGATCAGCACCCACCTTTATCTTCCTTGAAATGCTGCCAACGACTAAATGTCCAAATAGTTATACGAGGCCAAACGGACCAGTACGAACAAAGTTGCTTCCTACAAAGATTCCTGTCCTTTTGCTCCTCCTTTACATCTTATGGGAATCTTATGGGAGGGCTAATCACCTCCAAGCCTTACTCCCGAGTCGCCCCTTTTGTCTTAACTGTTCTTGCCTTCTGGCAGCTCTGCGCGTGCACACACACTGAGAACAGGCTCCCCCTGTTCCTCTGCCTCGCTGCTGCCAGACTCTGGAGGCTCCGGAGTCAGCACATAACTCCCAGATGGCCCTGGCCCCATCTCTGCATCGGACACAGGACCCTCATCCGAGTCCTCCCTAGACTCCCTGACTGGTCCATGTTCTTCCCCACTGTCTGACTTTGTTGTGATCTCCGCAGGCTGCCAACAGACCACAACAAAGGGATTAGACAGTCACTTATCCGAAATAATACAGGTTCTCCTGCTTGAGCAGGGGGCTGGACTAGAAGACCTCCAAGGTCTCTTCCAGCTCATTCATTCAAAGAGACCAGTTCCTTGACCATTTCATTTTAAATACCAAAATGACAAGGACGCTACTGTTCCTTAATTAGAGCAGCCACTTTTTCTAAGGAAGCCTGCTTCACTTAACTCCTTTTATTTCCAAAAAGCCACTTTTGCTTTGCAAACCTGAAGAACACTAAATAATTCTTTAGTGGCCACTCTGAGAAAGCAGCACATCACAGCTTTTCAATGCAGCAACTGGGTGGTCGGCTGCCCCTCCCCCCACCGCCCCAGGGGGTAACAGTGCCCCTCCCCTTATAACCTGGAAGCCAAAAACACGAGACTCTTATTTTATCAGCTGTCCAAAAAAAAAAAAAAATTAAAATGGAAAGGCTCAAAAAGTAATTACAGATCTAATTTGACTGTGGGTGGACTTATGGATCTGGGAAGCACATGTGATTTAGTGTGATGTGGGCATGTCTTTCAAGCAGCTACTGAAGGAGTAGAAGAATGCTGGGGAAACATCTAAAGAGATTCTCCATCATCCAGGTCCTGGTTGTCCCAAAAGGTGCGTTTTCTTCCAAAAGGCAGCTGGACTTTCTTTGTTTTTTTTTTCTTGAAGACATTTAGCTTCTCATCCAAGAAGCTTCTTCAAGTCTGACGTTTTCAAGGAAAGACAAAGAAAAGAGTTGCCTTTTGATAAAGGCACCTAGACCGATAAAGGCACAAACTGGTTTCCCCAGTTGCAATGTATGGCTGTGAAAGTTGGACCATAAGGAAGGCTGAGTGCCAAAGAATGGAGGCCTTTGAACTCTGGGGCTGGAGGAGGAGACTCCTGCGAGTCCCTTGGACTGAAAGGCGACCCAACCGGTCAGTCCTAACCTAGAGGAGATCAACCCTGAAACTGCTCTTTAAAAGGCCAGATCCTGAAGAGGAAATTCAAAGACTTTGGCCACCTAATGAGAAGGAAAGGCTCACTAGAGAAGAGCCTAATGCTGGGAAAAATGGAGGGCAATAGAAGAAGGAGACAACAGAGAATGAGGTGGCTGGATGGAGTCACTGAAGCAGTTGGTGTGAGCTGACTCCGGAGGATGGTAGGGGACAGGAAGGCCTGGAGGAATGTTGTCCATGAAGAGGAGGAGGAGGAGGAGGAGAGGAAGAAGAGAAGGAGGAGGAGAAAAAGAGGAGGAGGAGGACAAAGAGAAGGAGGAGGAGAAAAAGAAGAGGAAGAAGAAGGAGGAGAAGAGGAGGAGGAAAAAAAGGAAGAAGAGAAGAAGGAGAAGAGGAAGAAGAGGAGGAGGAGGAGAGGAGGAGGAGGAAGAAGAGGAGGAAGAGAAGGAGGAGGAGAAGAAGAAGAGAGGAGGAAGAATAGAAGAAGGAGGAGGAGGAGGAGGAAGAAGAGGAGAAGGAGGAGAAGAAGAGGAGGAGGAAGAAGAAGAGAAGAAAGAGAAGGAGGAGGAGGAGAAGAAGAGGAGGAGAAGAAGAGGAGGAGAAGAAGAGGAGGAGAGGAAGAAGAGAAGGAGGAGGAGAAAAAGAAGAGGAGGAGGAGGAGGAGGACAAAGAGAAGGAGGAGGAGAAAAAGAAGAGAAAGAAGGAGAAGGAGGAGAAGAGGAGGAGGAAAAAAAGGAAGAAGAGAAGAAGGAGAAGAGGAAGAGGAGGAGGAGGAGAGGAGGAGGAGGAAGAAGAGGAAGAGAAGGAGGAGGAGAAGAAGAAGAGAGGAGGAAGAAGAGAAGAAGGAGGAGGAGGAAGAGGAAGAAGAGGAGAAGGAGGAGAAGAAGAGGAGGAAGAAGAAGAGAAGAAAGAGAAGGAGGAGGAGGAGAAGAGGAGGAGGAGGAGAGGAGAAGTAGTTTTGCTTCTAATCTAAGAAGCTCCATTAGTTGTGATGGTAGTGGTGGAGGGGTTTGGAGGGATGGAAGGACAGTTGAGACTGGATAGTGGGGGCCTCCATCTGCCAGTTGCAAATTTGCAACAGTCCAGTTGCCTTTGGAAAGAAAAGAAAAGAAAGCACCTTTAAGACATTTTCCATACTTCTTTCAGTAGCTCTCTTCCTCCCCTTGCTGTGGGAATCTTGCCCTCAAGAAAGGTTAAGTTTCCCTTCCCATGGAGAAATACAGTGAAAACATCTGTCATTTTCCTCCCAACAGATTTGAGGGTAGATTTCAGATTTGCCTCCAGCTTTGGTGCTGATGAACAGAGAATTCTTTCTCATTCCATCCTGCAGAGGGGCAAAGTTGAGAGGCTGACCAAGACGGACAATTTTGCCTCTCCCCGAGGTGGCAGAGAAAACTAAACAGGTGTGATCTTAACAGGTACTGAGATGTATTAAGAGTAACTACTTTTCCAGATCCTGGTCTCTGGATTTCTTAATAAATAAGCATTCATAAAAGAATTTCTTTCATTAAAATATGACATTAATCATTATACTTAGATAAGAGCTGCTTCGTTACAAACTTATAGAATGTCCACTAAGTGTGGCACCAAAGAGAGGAACAATGTTTTTTTAAACCGAATCATGACTGTTTTAGGGATTCTGACTTAAGTTTCATGAAGCGTGTTATGAAATATTCTCAGTTCATGACTCTTGCAGGATTAATTTAGAACGTAACAATGTTCTGTAGGCTTTCAAATATGATTCCTTTTGTGACTCTCACCATGCCCAAGCAGGCAATTACCTGATACCACACAATTGTCAGGTAACCTCATCCAAATTCATTTTACTGAGCCAGGGAAAATCTAATAACATTACAGATGTTAAGAATTAAGACGTTCACACTCAGTCCTCGACACTTGAGATCCAAAACCCCAAAGTTGCTCCCCATAAATTCAATGGATGGAAACTAACCAAAAAAAAAGAGAGAGAGAAGCAATTCAGAAGAACTAAGGAGAAATTTCCTAATGGTGAGAACAATCAACCAGCGGAACAGCTTTGCCTTCAGAAGTTGTGGGTGCTCCATTGAGAAAATATTCGAATGTGCAGAGATGAAGAGGTTAACACTGGTAATCAAAGAAAAAGAAGAAATGGAATACCATATGGTTTGGGGTTTATTTTATCAATGGTTGGGAAATAAAACAAATTAAAATGGATGAATATACAGAGAAATAAGTTAAGGTTGTTAAAAAAATAATAGATATATTAAATAACAGCTATAAGAAAATGTGATTATTGTTGTATTGGTAAGAAAAGTATTAATTATAATTGTAAGCACAAGACATATGTACCTAGTTGACACACGGTTGAAATGAAATGGAATTGTTGTAAATATTAAAAAAAAATTTTTTTTTAAAAATAAAATAAGAAGTGGGTGCTCCATCACTGGAGCTTTTAAGAAGAGACTGGAGAGCCCCTCCTGTGGAATGGTATAGACTCTTCACCTGCTTGAGCAGGGAATTAGACTACATGTCTTTTAAGGCAGTGGTCCCCAACCTTTTTTGTGCCGTGGCCCGGTACTGGCATCACAAAATGATCTGCGGCCCAGTACCGACATCAGCACGCATGACAAGGCAAGGCGAGCCGAGCGACCGGCCAGCCAGCCGTCCTCCGCTTCCCCCCACCACCTTCAACTCCTCCTTTGTACCTTTGTTGATGGGCTTCGCTTCGGGACGGCTTCGGGATGGTCGCTCGGCTCGCCTTGCCTTGGGTGCTGAAAGAATCCTCGCGCCTTAGTTTCGTTCGAAGCCCCCCCCTTCGATGAAATTAAGGCGCGAGGATTCCTTCAGGACCCAAACGCCACTTTCTAACCGGAAAAGCTCATCCGGAAGCACTTTCTCATCAAACAAGATGGCGGCGCACAGCAAACCGGTGGCCCGGTAGGAAATGTTCCACGGACCGGTACCAGTCTGCGGCCCGGTGGTTGGGGACCCCTGTTCTAAGGCTCCTTCCAGCTCTGTTAGTCTATGTACCATGTTCCAAGGTTTGGGAGCCAAATACCCACACCACCATCCGTTTCAATACTTTCATTCTAGAATTCACAGGTTTTGTTGCACTCTGTTCTGCACTACTCCGATCCCACATCCAGAACATCTCCACCATTCAGACAAACTGGAAGACTTTCAGAGAAAAGCAACGAGGAAGATTTGGTCTGGAAACTGGCACTGAGAAGTGAGGACCAAGCACTATGGTGGCACCTTTTAAGGCAGTGGTCCCCAACCTCTTTTGTACCAGGGACCAGTTTCACGATTATTCATTCTTTGTGGCCTGGTACAAAATGCTGTCCCCTGGTTCTCCCCGCCACCTTCAACTCCTCCTTTGTACCTTCTTGTGGTCGATGGGCTTTTCGGGCTCTTTCTTAATCTCCTCCTGAGTAACGCGAGACTCCACCGCCATCGGGACGGCTCTTCATTCGAAGCCACCTCCCACTCTCTTCGACGAAACTAATGCGCGAGGAGGATTCCTTCAGCACCCAAACGCCGTTTTCCAACCGACGACCGACAAGCTCACCCAGAAGCACTTTCTCAAGCGCCGTTGAAACAAGATGACAGTGCCCAATCAAAGTAGGTGGCCCGGTACAAAATGACCCACGGACTGGTACCGGTCCAGGGCCCAGTGGTTGGGGACCCCTGTCGTAAGGTACTGAAGAAATTGACAACTTCTTCTTTGTTCTCCAAGCTTATAAGATGCAGCATAACAATCTGAGGTTACCGGAAGGCAGATTATGGCTGAGTGTTAGGACGTTAGGAAAAACATCAGAGTAGTAACTCAGTAGAAGTTCAACTGGGAACAGATTTTCGAGAGGAGCAGTGGGCTCCTCTTTGCTGGATATGCCATGGCCAGCTCCAAGGGATGAATTGCATGTGGATTCCTGCATGAGATAGGGATTTCCTGTTCCCTGCCCCAAAAAGGCAGATCTTGAATGATGATACAAGAAAGAGAGGAACAAAGGGGGGGGAAAGGACGGAGAGAAAACTCCAGTCCTAAAATTGTTGCACTCTGCAGAGTTTCCAAAAGTAATTTAAGATGAAGATGGACTCCAGAAAGTTCAGAGAAGGGATATACTTCCAGATAAATAAAAGCACATTGTTACTCCCCCTCCTCTCTCTCTCGTGCTCATCTCCTTACAAGGTACTTGTAAGTCAGTTCTAGGAATTGAGAGAAAAGAAGAGAGAGAGAGAGATTGTGAAGAGAAGGGTTTATTGCCTTATCAAAGGTAGAGCTCTTAACCCAAATTCAGCACTTGTTTCAAGTTCCAATCTGTGGCTATCCACACCACCTGTTAGCATCTTTTTCTCTGGTCTGTGCTAAAACACTGGCTTCAGCAAACCACAAAAGTGTCAGTATGTAAAGGAAGACAATCCATGGAAACCATACAGTTCTTTGGAAAGGAAAAAAAAATCCATCTCACGAGAAAATTCTCTGTGGATTTCGTGTCTCAGGCAATGTTTTCCTTCTTGGGAAACCACAGAAATTGGGTGCAGAATTTTTTCCTACTTGGAATGAATATTACTTAGACAATTGCAAACAAGGAGAAATTAAGCTATGTCTACTATGTTAGATCCCATCTTTCTCTCAGGGACTAGTATTCTATCTAGCATGAATGCTGGTTCAAAATATTTTAAAACTATTATATTTTCAAGTGCAATTTCAACCTGTCCTTGATTCAAAACAGGAGGTGCACAAATTAAATGATATAACATAGAAACACAACACTGCAGTGTGAGTTGGCAAAACTTCCCCTTTGGCCCAAATCACTAGAGCCTTCAAGCTTCCAAATTTTCAACTAACTAACAAAATTTCTCAGATTTCTCATCTAAATCACGCAAATCTCAGATGCAAGAGTCATGAGGTTGAGCCATCTTGCAAGATTTCGACTTTTCTTTGTGGAATGCAGTGGTTCAGTTTGGGGAATTACTGGAAACCATCAAGGGGCCCTTAAGAATAAATCAAGAGAGCAACGAATGGCAAAAGGGAATAGTTGTCAATGGTTTTCCCAATGACAGTTACTAGAAAGATTAAGGACAGATAAAAACACTTATGGTTTGAAGCAAGTAAGACAGAATTTGAAATTATCTAGAACCATGATGGCAAACCTGTGGCATGTGTGCCAGAGATGGCATGTAGAGCCCACTCAGTGGCCATGCCTGCTGTCGCCAGCTGCTTTTCTGGTTTCTGGCATGCTGGCCAGCTGGTCTTCGCAGATGCCAGAGCATCAGAAAATGGCCCCCAAATCACCCAAAAAGCAGGCCGCTTTTTGGGCTGTTTTGGGGCCAAAAATGGCCTGAAAAACAGCCTGAAAATGGCCCAGAAAACAGCCCCCAAAAGGGTCAAAAACAGGCTGTTTTCAGACCATTTTGGGTGCCGTTTTTGGCCTGAAAATGGCTCCAAAATGGCCTGAAAATGGCCCCAAACTGCTAAAAACAACCAAAACACAGGCATGCCTGCATCGGCTAGCTGGTCTTTGGTTTTCCGGCCCTCCAGCATGTGCATTCCAGTTTAGAAACTCAGTGCCAAAAAGGTTTGCCATCACTGATCTAGAAGGTATAAAGGCATTCCAAATTTATGCTGGAAATGGGAGCAATAGGAAGGGCCATTCAATCATGCTTGGTCAGCATGTATTTTTTTTAAAATGGCAGAAATAAATAATAGATTTGTTGCAAAAGCATTGGACTGTGGGTACATGTACACATGTATAAAAATTGTTAAGATGGTAGACGTAGGGAAGTGACTTTGTAATGCTACCACTACATTTTTTTCAAATTCAAATTCAGAATCGAGCTGGAAGGGTCCCAGAAGGTCTTCTAGTCCAGCCCCTGCTCAACCAGGACACCCTATACCAGTTCAGACTAGTGACTGTCCAGTCTCTTAAAAACCTCCAGTGATGAAGCACCCCCTCTTTCTAGAGACAAGCTGTTCCACTTGTTTATTGTTCTCACTGTTAGGAAATTTCTCCTTAAATCCAGGTTCTTTGATTAGTTTCCATCCATTGTTTCTTTTCCTGCCCTCTGATACTTTGGAGAATAATTTGCCCCCGTCTTCTTTGTGGCAGCTCCTCAAACACTGGGATACTCCTATCATGTCACCCCTAGTTCTTCTCTTCATTAGATTATATGAGGATGGGCACAAATTGGACACCACAATATCTCAGAAGATGTTAAAATCAGCCTGCAAGAACTCTACTGACACACTCGTTGTTCACATATTCCCTGAAAAATAAGTGGGACTTATGTAGTCTGCATAACTCTTCAAATCAAATGTCTATCTGGGGCAAAAATCAGCCAATATCTGGGCCAAAGGTTGGGAAAGCAATTTTGTTTAGAACTGGAACTGGAAATGATTAGTTTTTAATCAAAGACAGAACCGATTATGGAAAATGGGAAGATCTGGAAGTCATTCTAGACCACAAATGGTGTTGTTCCAAGTTCTTTGGTATCACCAGTAATACAAGAAATCCAGCATCCAGGCAGTTCTCCATTCCAGAAACGGAGGGTTATTTATAGTTACCATCTAAATTTCAATCCAAGTTTGAATTGCCGAGAATTTTAGAGAGTCTGCCAAGGAGAAACCTAGAAGAGAATGTGAGGGAAGTTCAAGGATCTATGGTTGAATAAACCGATGACAGATTCACACAATATGCTAAAATGAAAACCCATGTTAACAAAACCCAATCTGCTATATTCACAAGAACATTGGTGTGCCCAACCATATGAACCACATAATGGTTCATGAAATAACAAAGTTCAGCCAACATGCTAAAATAATGGTTAAGTTTCTACAATGCACTGAATCACAAAGCAGCCAATCCTATTTTGGGGGTGAATCCTATTTAACTTTATAAAACTAAAAACTTTTAATCATCCTAGGGTTGGGTTTTTAACTACATGCTTAACCAGGTCAATTTTCTCAAGACATGCCATATACATGGTTCATTTTAAACTTGCTCAGATTTTCTGTGCTTAGTGTATGAACCCAGAAATCAAACTTATTCAGTAAGTAAAATAACAAATCCAGTGAAAATGGTCAAATTCTGATCATTAATTCTCAACCTTTTTAACTTACCCCATGTGATATTATATTTTATTTTTTCATCTGCCCCTTGTGATTTGCCATTAACATATGCTTACAATTTTGGGCTTTATCCATTTTAAGAATCTTATAGTGAAACCCCAATAGATTATTTGAGGGGTCTGCTAAATGCTAATTTATATAATTTACTTTGGTTGTTGTTTAGGACGAAAGAAGTTTAAAGCAAAATGTTATCTCCTACATTTGAAGTTGAGTAGAAAACTTGAGAATCAAGGTTTTACTGCGCGATAGATAGATAGATAGATAGATAGATAGATAGATAGACAGACAGACAGACAGACAGACATAGACAGATTATATATAGAGAGAGAAACGCCAGAAGCCCAACCCCACCCCCCAACAACGCATGAAACAAACAGTACACAACATATCAGACAGAACCCTCACCAGAGCAAAAACCAATGTCCTTTCTCAGGGATTCAACTTTGCAGTCGCCCCCAAACGCATCCCCAGCGAAAACATTATATGCGGAGTTGAAGCTAGCCTAACCAAAATTAACCCAGATGTAGCCAATAAAATCAGACTTGAAGTCACCAAAGTCCTCTGCTCCAGCAACCCACCCAGAAGCAACTTACACAGAGAAGAACAAAAAGCACTCACCAACTTGAGGAAAGACAACAACATAATCATTCTCCCAGCAGACAAAGGCAATGCCACGGTCGTGTTGAACACATTGGAGCACCAATCCAAACTATCCAACCTACTCCAAGACCCTGCTTACAAACCTTTAAATACTGACCCCACCACCTACCTGGAAAAAAACCACAAAATCCAAAATAAAAGCCTCCCCCATTAGTGAAGAGATCCAGCAAAGACTCATCCCCAAAGAAAAATCTTCCAGATGCCCTAAACTCTATGGCCTCCCCAAGATACACAAAGAAGGAACACACTCAGACCCATAGTAAGCTCCATAGGCTGAATCTTGCCTAATCTACAGAATCTTGCCAAATTTCTCACCAAACAACTCCAGCCCTACACAGAATCCATCATGTCACACATACAAAACTCTTTCCACTTCATAGAAGCAATAAAGAAACAAAACCTACAACCCGGTGACCTACTCGTAAGCTTCGATGTCATATCCCTCTTCACCCAAGTACCTATTAAAGAAGCCTTGACAGCTATCTAAAACAAATACAACCCCCCTAAGCACATCCTAGATCTGACCAACCACTGCCTAAGCAACACATACTTCATCCCCAATGGACAAAGATACATACAGATAGAAGGAGCACCTTTGGGATCATCCCTCTCACCCATCATCACTAATTTATACATGGAACACTTTGAAACCAACGTTCTAGACAAATCCGAACACAAACCCACACTCTGGCTTAGATATGTAGATGACACTTTCGTAATTTGGCCACATGGGAAAGAAAAATTGGACAACTTCCTCACACACATCAACAGCCTACACCCCAAAATACAATTCACCATGGAAACAGAAGCCAACAACCAACTTCCCTTCCTGGACATCCTAATTTACAAAAAAACCCAATGGCTCCCTAGGACACACAATCCACCGGAAGAAATCACACACCAACCGCTACTTAAATGCACAATCCCATCATCACCCTGCACAGATCAACTCCGTAGCCAAGACCCTCATCTCCAGAACCAAACGCCTAGCCGACAAAGACCACCTGAGAACAGAATTACACACCCTCACTAACGTATTAATTTCCAACGGATTCCAAAGAAACACAATTACCAACCTAATCCTAAGGGAGACACCCCCCAAAAACTGAGACACAGAACAGGACAACTGTATCGCCCTCCTCCCCTACATCAAAGGCACCACAGATAAAATCAACAACATTCTCCACAAACACAATATCAGGACAGTCTTTGGCACTGACCAAAAAATAGCCAACATCCTAAGAAAAACCAATGACAAGATTCAGCTACAAAACCAAGGAGTTTATGAAATACTATGCAACAATTGCCCAGCCACACACATTGGACAAACCAGCAAGAGAATAAATGCACGCATCTCAGAACACAAGAATGCAGTCAGAAGAGAAGAAAATACTTCCTCCCTTTTCCAGCACCTTAAAGCCACAGGACATGAAATTAATTTTGAGGGAATCAAATTAATCTCCAATACTGAACACTTCAACAAGAGAATAATCAGGGAAACCATCAAAATAGAGAAATACCCCCATAACATGAATAAACGGGATGATACCTCCTGCCTATCAGACATCTGGAAACTAGCCTTATCAACAAATGAGTCCCAGCCACAAAACCAACACTGGACCCAAAACACACATAACGCCACCACCAATCTCCCTCACCAGACTCAAACCCAAACCGACCCCATAGAAAAAAGGCAACCACCATCCAGAAACCAGACCACAGCTGCATCACCAGCTGCCACACACCCCAACCCCCAAACCAAGCAAACTGACACACGCCATGAACACATAGCCAGGCCTCAAACTCGGAGCCAAACCAAAACCCTGAACGTCACATCACAGCCACCCGCTCAGGATATCACATCACGGAACTCAGCAGGTTTCACCACAAAACCTCAGGATGTTACAATACAGCCAACGACCCAGGAGATTACAGCACAAGACCCAGGATGTCACAGCAACAGAACTCAGAAGGTCATCACACAGCCCATTACCCAGGTCGTTACAACACAGGAGGCTGAGAGACATACATGTTCTTACGAAAAACCCAACCAATCTGCAAACATCAACTCCATCAACCAATCAAGAAATAACAACACAGCCAACCTCCCCACCAGTATTTATAGAGAGACAGCAGCTCCGATCACACTTTGCTCACACAAGCACGAAGCCGAAAGCAGCAACCTGAAGATGGCGAGTGGGACCTCGTTGAAACGTCGCCAAGATATTCTCAATTTTACACGGGAAAAGACCCAATCTATGAAAACACACAGACACACACACAGGTTTTCTTATGTTTTCGCGGGTATTTATATGTATGGTATTTAGGTTTCTTCAGATATTTTCCCACGTCTTAATATTTGTGCTTTTATTATAGCAATGTTTCGGCAGAATCTCATCTGCCATCCTCAGGCTTCTGTATTGGGTTCTTTTTAATCGTGTATGTGTCAGGCTTGGCAGCCATTTTTTGTTTGAATTTGGTGCTGGCTTTCTGCTTTATTTGAATGGTTTTTTCCTCATCCTGATTGGCTGGGAGTCTAGGTCTGTTTTTATTGGTTTCGAGTTGCTGTGTTCTTGATTAGTTGGCAACGTTGGGTTTTGTACATGGGGGTTTCTTAGTGCAGCTTGGTTTCTTGTGAATGGCCGATAATTATTTATTAGGAAGCTAGGTTTTATTTGGGTAGCTGGCTGGGGTGTGTTTGGGCTGGAGGTATTGTGGGGGGGTCTGTTTGTGTCCAGGTGCTTGCCTGGATTGTGGTATAGAGATTTTTTTTGTTTGTGAGTGCAGGCTTCCAGATGTTTAATAGTCTGGTGGAGTCATCTCTTCTGTTCAAACTATTAGGTCTTTTATCAATTTCTATGGCTTCTCTGATGATTCTGTAGCTGGGGTTTTCTATAGTAGCTAGGGTTTTGGTGTCACTGAAGTCGATGCTATGACCTGTGGCTTTCATATGTTGGACTAGCGAGGAAGTGTGTTCCAGCTTTTTTATTGCATTCTTGTGTTCTTCAAGGCAGGTACTTATCCTTCTGTCGGTTTGTCCTATGTCTGTGGCAGGACATGATGCGCAGGGTACTTCACATATGCCTCGCTTTTCTTGGTCAATTTTATCTTTGGGGTTTCTTTGGATGGCTGCTATTTTTTTGTCCGTTTTGAAGGCAGTCTTGATGTGATGCCTGCGTAGTATCTTGCTGATTATATTATAATTATTATTAACATGCTCTGATGCTAAGGAGTTCCACTCCACCTCCCCACCTGAAAAGAAATCTCTTCCAATGCAAAACACAAGCAGAGGAGTTTCAGTTTCAGAGCACCAAGCAATTTTAGTACAAAACAGTTGAGTTAAGCCATGCTCAGACTCCTTGCTGTCTTCTCACTAACACAGCAAATACTGTTTCAATTTCCAAACAGCCCTCAACTCTCTCACAAACTGACAGGACTCTAGCCAGATGAATACCGATAGATGCTGGTCGGCAGAGGCAGAATTCCACCCCCCCTTTATTTTCCTCCCCCAAAACTAAGCCTGACCACACCTAGTTTGGTAGTGAAGCATATGGGTATCGAGCTAGTCATAGAATATATGCATTTATAATATGACCTGCAACAAGACTAGAAAATATTGAACTGCCAAACAAAATGTTCATGATAAATAAATAAATTCACTTCTGACCTTGATCTTAGAAGGAAAACACACATCCGCTCATAAACAAGCATCGCGAAGCACAGAAGTCACCACGTCTGAGTGACAGAAGAGAAGGGGGGGAAAATGGCGGTGCTGGAAGATGTTTGTTCCTTGTCTTTCCCTCCGGACCTCCGAGCATCAAGGACCAGAGATATATAAATATGTGTGGTTTTCAAAGAACAATCAACAACAACAATGATGTTTTGACAGCTCAAAGAAAACCTCAAAGGGAGCCAGTCAAAACACGGTTGCCAAGGGGATTGAAGGCAAGTACAACATGTCCCAGTTTCAGACGGGTCTCTTTGGATTTCCCCGGATTTGACAGCAAGAAATAAACAAGAAATACTGATTTCTGCGCTAATGAAAAAGCTCACTGGGTTAAGTGCCACAGATGTTGATCGCTACCTCAACTTACGACCAAAATTGAGCCTGAAATTTCTGTTGCTAAGTGAAACATTTGTGAAGTGCCTTTTTTGCTGTCATTAAGTGGATCTGCATGGTTGTTAAATTAGTCACACAGCGGTTAAGGGAGCTGGGCTTCCCCATTGACTTTGCTCGTCACAAGGTCACAAAAGGGGATCACATGACGCCAGGAGACAGTGACTGCCATAAATATAAATGTGATGACCCGGAGTGTAACATAAACGTAACAAAATCCAAAATGTAAATAAATGTCCTTTAATCCTCCAACTTGGCCCCACTGTTCAATAATTCTCAGTTGGAGATAAAACGTACTTAAAAATAATTTTCAAAAGTAACCAATAGAGTCTGAACTTAATGAGCAGATAGAGGTGAAATAAAAAACTAAAACAAACTACAATGAAGGAATTTCCACAATGGACCAGGATAAGTAATTACCAACTGCAAGAAGATAACAAGGCATAGACTGTTGGAAGGACGCCAACCAAGATAACTTCAGATCAAAATAAAACAATCTTTGCTTCTGGCAACGCTATGTTTTAACCATCTCTCTTATATACTATTCTCCCCAGCTGCAACCAATGAGGGGGATCATGGCCGCTTCCTCTCTCATAAACCAAGTTGTTTCCTTCTCCGTTCCTCCCTGCGGGTCCTAGGATGAAGAGGGGAAGGGCCTGGTTCTTCCTCTGACTGCCCAGCCAGCCTCTGCCCCTCCCCAGCCTCCTGCACAACCTTCAGAGCTACACTTCCACTCCCTGATGACTGTTCTTCCTCTCCCTCAGAATCCAACTCTAACAAGGGCATGACAATAAATCAATAACTGGTCAAGGGATTAACCTACTAGTTACAGCTGTTCATAACAATCATGATTGTACCTAAGCAATCCAAACAGGGACTCTGGATGACTTACACAACATCAAAGAGTTAAAAAAAAATCCAAAAGAATCACAACAATAAAAACAATTGTGCTGGGGGAAGACAGACCCTCAATACCCAACATGTGGGTTTCACACATCATCCCAGTTCAGTGCTGGACCCCCAAAAATTTCCCAGCTAAGCCAGAGATTTGATTGATTGAGGGTTAAGACTTACTAGGACAGCCGACAGGAGTTTTCCTAAGGCTCTAAGAAAGATCTCTTTTACCCCTTGCTAACTTTCTTTTCTTTGGGGGTGGAGTGGGGATCCTACGAGTTGGAGGCGGACCTAATGCTCTTTTCTGATATGGCACAAAGAATCCTTCTCTTTGCTGTTGATATTTTCCTGCTTGTTCTGAGCCTCCTTCCGCCACGCCCGTTTTTTGTTTTGGAAAAGAGAAACAGGACAATTCTTCCAATCCAGTGAGATAGCGCATTGTCCCATTTAGCCAACCTCTCCTTCCATCCAGAGTCCAAAACATCCTGTGCCTTTTGGAAGTTGCCCAAGTCACATCGTAAAAAAATAAACCACATCCTACAACTCCAACCTCTCCGTTCCAAGACTAGAAGTAGGAGAGTACAAGTCAGAACCCTGGAGAATGCTGGTCAGGCATAGTTCGCTGGTGCAGCACTGCCTAGGGAGAGAGAGATGGGTGCAACATGTTTGCACTGACCCCCAACTTGAACGGTGCATTGGGCGCTAATCTTGTACTTTCTCCTCCTTCCCTTCCTGACAATGCTAACATACTTTCTGATTGTACTCTTTTGGAGTTCTTCATTCCAAAATTAAAAAAATGTCCTTCCATGATGATTTGAAAGGAATCGAGTGAATAAGGATCTAAGGCAACTTTTTCCAACTTGGTCTCGTCTCTCGGCTGCTGTCCAGCATGATGACTATTCATCCTGACCACCAACTATGGGAATCTGAGTCCATCAAAGTCTATCAAATCTGGAAGTCCAGCTCTAGCTTTCAGGACATTATTCCCAAGTGTGAGCAGGCAGGTGCCTCCAAGGAACAGGCCACAAGGAGACAATTCCTTTTTTTATGATAGTTGCAATTCTTTTTTTTTAATAGCCTTGGACCGTTGCAAAAATAATGGCAATATCACTTAAACTTATATACCACTTCACAGTGCTTTACAGCCCTCTCTAAGCCATTTACAATCAGCATGTTTGCCCCCAACAATCTGGGTCCTTATGTTACCAACCTTGGAAGGGTGGAAGGCTGAGTCAATAGAAATAGAAGTAGAAGTAGAATAGAATTCTTTTATTGGCCAAGTGTGACTGGACACACAAGGAATTTGTCTTGCTGTAAATACTCTCAGTGTACATAAAAGAAAAGATACATTCATTAAGAGTCAAGAATCATAAGGTACAACACTTAATAATAATAGTCATAGGGTACAATAAGCAATCAAATCATACTAGGAAACGGTCAATATAAATCGTAAGGATACAAGTGACAAAATTACAGTCATACAGTCCCAAGTGGGAGGGGATGGGTGATAAGGAGTGATGAGAAGATTAATAGTAATAGTAATGCAGACTTAGTAAATAGCACTTAGACTTATATACTGCCTCATAGTGTTTTACACCTAAGAAATTTAGAGTCAGCCTATCGCCCCCAACAATCTGGGTCCTCATTTTACTGATCTCGGACGGATGGAAGGCTGAGTCAACCTTGAGCGGGCCAGGATCGAACTGCTGGCAATCAGCAGAATTAGCCTGCAATACTACATTCTAACCACTGCGTCACCACAGCTCTAATGGTGAACAGCCAACTGCCTTCAAGATGTGTGTGGTCTTTCCCTTTTCTTTCTATGAGGAAAAAGAAGGAGGATGTGGAAGGAGGATGTGACATAACCAAAATGCTGGATCAAGCCAAAGACACAGATAGCTCAGCCTTGTGTGTTCACTGGCAGGATGGGACAACTTGCCTCAGCCAACTTTTCACAGCCAATATGCAGCGGTCAACTCACCATGGCTAATTCAGCATGAGACAACTTACCAGGGGACAACTGAACAATAAAATTATTTAAAATAATATAAAAAATTTTTTGTCATTCACATTTCATTTTGTCCCTTCTGTGGCATCTTTTCTTTAATGATTCTATTCCACCATTTCTCTAAGATGAGTGTAACTCTTGTGCTGTGGTAAGTTGGCTGAAGCAAGACCTGCTCATTGAGGTGCCCATCAAACATTCCAACAGGCAACCTTAAAGAGTAAAAAAACCTCTTTTGTCCATCTTACTCTGTAAGGGGTATCAAAATATGAAATTCAATGCAGAGGAAAGTAAAGTCTTACACTTACGCAAGAAAAACCAAAAGTACACGTATAGACTGGAGAAACTAGGCTTAATAGCAGTAACTGTGAGAGGGATCTTGGAGTCTTAGTGGACAACCAGTTATGAGCCAGCAGTGTGAGGTGGTAGCCAAAAAAGTCAACGCAATCCCAAGTTGCATTAAGAGAGGGATACAATCAAGATCAAGGGAGGTACTAAGACCACTCTGTAAAACCTTAGTAAGGCCACATCTAGAGTACTGCATCCAGTTTTGGTCACCACACTATAAAAAAGATGTTGAGACTCTAGAAAAAGTGCAGAGAAGAGCAACCAGGATGATGAGGGGACTGGAGGCTAAAACATATGATGAATGGTTGCAGGAACTGGGCCTGGCTAGTCTGGTGCAGAGAAGGACTAGGGGAGACATGACAGCAGCCTTCCAATATTTGAGGGGCTGCCATAGAGAGGAAGAGGTCAAGCTATTTTCCAAAGCACTTGAAGGCCAAACAAGGAACAATGGATGGAAGCTGATCAAGGAGAGATTCAACCTGGAAATAAGGAGAAACTTTCTTGCAGAGAACAATCAACCCAGGGAACAGAAGTTGCCTTCAGATGTTGTAGGAGCTTCATCCCTGGAAGCTTTCAAGAACAGACTGGACTGCCATCTGTCAGAAACGGTGTAGGTGTAGGGTCTCCTGCTTGGTGGGGAGTTGGACTAGATGGACTACACACACACACACACACACACACAATTTCTCCTAATTAAAACAATGATGGGTATCCCTAAATCCAATGGGAGGCTCTGAGGGAAGAGGGCCCTTCTGCTTCTTTGTCCGGAATCTTCTGTCTTCCCTGGGTGATTCTCCTTTCCAGCACTGGAAGGTGGGGGAGGAAACTGCTCCTAGGGCAGAAGAGGTGGCCCATGAGAGAGACAGCATCCAGATGTTGAGAGGTTAGCCAAGAAGGAAGAGGATGTGTTTTCTGTAAAATCCCCTGCAACATGTCACTGAGGTCTTCTCTCAAAACACATGTTAGGGAATCACAGGTGGGGATGGAAGGCAGAGCATATGCAGCCTGAAAGAAAGCTGGCTCTTTTTTTAAGCCTCCAAATTGCTCCGTCCACCAGGGACAGCTGGAAAAAGTAGGGTTTCTGCCACAACTGGAGGACGGGTGAAGTGGTCTGGACCGCCCAAAGTGCGATGTAAATATCATGTTTTGTAACTGGGAGGCTAGGAATCAGTTCACAACAAGCTCTTTGCTTCCAGAGTTTATTTACTCAGGCTTATTATATGCTCCTCCATCTTAAAATGATGCCGACTGATTTACAGGCATCATTCTGGTAATACACACAATTAAATTAGCATAATTGACCTTAGATCATGCAAAATTAATCCTCATTTTATCAGATATATATCACTGATCAATTGATCAATTGACACTAGTTCTGCGCAGATCCTTCAAACATCTGTCTGCCTGCAAAGACTTTCTGGAAAAAAGCAGGTCTTAAACAAGTTTAAACAATTAAAATAATTAAACAATTTGCCCCAGAGAGGAGGGAGTCAAGCTATTTTCCAAGGCACCTGAAGGCCAGACAAGGAATAATGGATGGAAACTGAACAAGGAGAGATTCAACCTGGAAATCAGGAGGAATTTTCTGACAGTGAGAACCATCAACTCATGGAACAGAAGTTGCCTTCAGAAGTTGTGGGAGCTTCATCACTGGAAGTTTTCAAGAAGAGACTGGACTTCCACCTGTCAAAAATGGAGCAGGGTCTTCTGCTTGGATGCATGGTTGGACTAGATGACCTACAAGGTCACTTCCAACTCTGTTAATCTAATCTAATCTAATTTCTAATTTAGTAGCAGTGATGGGCCAACTTAGTCTTTGAGGAAAACATTATTCCTGAAGACATGACTGCTGTGGAAAAGGCTTGCACCTGGCCTCTTTGGTGACATTCTCCAGAGATTGAAGAAGCTGCCACAAAGAACAGAAAGTCAACCTATTCTCCAAAGCCCCTGAAGGCAGGACAAGAAGCAATGGATGGAAACTGATCAAGGAGACAAGCAACCTAGAACTAAGGAGAAATTTCCTGACAGTGAGAACAATTAATCAGTGGAACAACTTGCCTCCAGAAATGTAAATGCTCCAACAACACTGGGAGTTTTTAAGAAGAGATTGGACAACGATTTATCTGAAGTGGTATAAGTTTTGTTGCCTGAGCAAGGGGTTGAGCTAGAAGACCTCCAAGGTCCCTTCCAACTCCGTTATTCGGGCCTATGGCAAGATTTTGCTACTGGATATTACTAAGTAGATCAAATCTAATCGGAGAAGAAATGCTGACTTCATTTTGAGGCTATTTGTAAATCTAATCTGCATTTTGGATTTCTCCATCCGCTGCTTTTTTTTTAAAGCTGATCAGGGAAAAAATTCTTGACAATTTAAGAGATGACCTCCAGTTTTTGTACGTGTCAGTCAAGATCCTACTCTCCAAGTCAGAGTTTTAAAAAGGGACTGGATAAATTCATAGCGCATTGATCTGGCAAACAGCTTTGAAGGCTCATGGATTAGTCCAAATCGCAAACAGCAGATATTAAAAGCCCAGTTTTGGGGAGTCACAAGGAGAGGCAGTCAACCCATTCCTTTACATGCCAGAAACCTTCCTGGACCCTCTGTTTTCTAGACTATATGTTGATATAAGTAACTCCTCAATGCACGACCATTACGGAGCCCAACATTCATGTTGTTAAGTGAGACACTTGTTCAGTGGAGTTTTGCCTGATTTTACAACCTTTCTTGCCACAGTCATTAAGTGAATCATTGCACTTGATCAGTTAATCACCTGGTTGTTAAGTGAATCTGGCTACACCACTGACTTTTGCTTGTGAGAAGGTCGCAAAAGGAGATCCCATTGATCTTGGGACATAGCAACGGTCATAAATACAAGTCAGCTGCCAAGCACCTGAATTTTGATCACATGATCATGGGGATAGTGCGAAAAATGGTCCCAAGTCACTTTTTTCTGCGATGTTGTAGCTTTGAACAGTCACTAAGTGAATTGTTGTAAGTGGAGGACTACCTGTACAATTACTCCACTAAGCCCTGTCTCTTCCTGAGGCACACAGGGTATTACCCTGGCTATCATCATCATCATCATCTTAGCCATTGTCTATCCACTACAGGATGAAGGCCTCTTCTGCATGTTTCCAATCCAAACGGTTCTGAGCTTCCTTTTGAAAGTTGGGCCCACCGGTGATGACCCAAAGGGGCGTGACACAAAGGCAACACAGTCACATAAACAAGAAGTGTCCCTTTAATACCGCCACCTTTGCCCCCAATGTCCAGGTTACCTTTGGCTGGAAAAAAAAACTCTCCCAAGAACAGTGGAGGAAATTCAGTCCGAAAACAGAGTATATACAAACTGTAACTAAAAATCCAAACAAACCAAGCTGCAGTAATTAACTTGACAGGGCAGAAAAAGGAATTTCAGACTTGAAAGCAAACACAGTTGGCAAGACACCAGGAATACAGGTAAGCCTCAACAATACCAGATAATTCACATTTGCTCCCAACAACTTGCTGTGCGCAGCTTCCCTTTTTTAAACGCTGTGTTCCCAGCTGCAGCTAATGAAGGGAATCAGGGCCCTCTCCTCCCCCGTAAGCCATGTAACCCATGTTGCTCTCTTCTCCATTCCTCCCTGCTTGCCCTAGGATGGGTGGGCCTGGGTCTTCCTCTGAACTCCCTCGTTCTACCTCTCTCCTGCTCTGCCCAGCCAGACTTTGCCCTTCCCCAGTATCTTCCACAGCCAACATAGCTACACTCCCATTCCCTGTCAGCTGTTCAGCCTTCTCCTCCGAATCATATTCCAACAGGGACATGACACCACCCTACTTGAAGATGTCATCTCTTTCATGGGCGCTTTTTATCGGATCCATTCTTTGACCCGCCTTGGTTTGTTCTCTAATCCATGTGCATGTCTTTCTGTCTTGTCTTATGATGCCAAGTGTGGATCTTTCTATGACTTTTTGCGCCTCTCGTAGCTTTTGAAATGACTGTGGGGTTAGTGTACGAAAATTTTTCTCTTCAGGCATAGAGGGAGGAAGGTTGTTGTTGAAAAGTACACTTAGCTTGACGAATGCCTGCCAACTACATTTAACATGCCATTCAATTTCCTTTATTATATCACCTTCCATTAAGTTCTATCGGGTGTATGTAGTTTATCTCTCTCTTTCTCTCTCTCCGTTGTCTCTGTCTCTCTTCTCTCTGTCTTTCCTCTCTGTCTCTCTCGCTCTGTCTCTCTTCTCTCTGTCTCTCCTCTCTGTCTCTCTCTGTCTCTCTCTGTCTCTCTCTCTCTCTGTTGCCTCTGTCTCTCTTCTCTCTCCTCTCTGTCTTTCTGTCTCTCTCTCTGTCTCTCTCTCTCTATTATCTCTGTCTCTCTTCTGTCTCTCCTCTCTGTCTCTCTCCCTTCTCTCTGTCTCTCTCTTTCTGTCTCTGTCTCTCTTCTGTCTCTCTCTCTCTGTTGCCTCTGTCTCTCTTCTCTCTCCTCTCTGTCTTTCTGTCTCTCTCTCTCTGTCTCTCTCTCTCTCTATTGTCTCTGTCTCTCCTCTCTGTTTCTCTCTGTTCTCTCTGTCTCCCTTCTCTGTCTCTCTCTTTCTGTCTCTCTCTCTCTCTTGTCTCTGTCTCTCTTCTGTCTCTCCTCTCTGTCTCTCTCTTTCTGTCTCTCTCTCTCTCTCTCTCTTGTCTCTGTCTCTCTTCTGTCTCTCCTCTCTGTCTCTCTCTGTTCTCTCTGTCTCCTTTCTGTCTCTCTCTTTCTGTCTCTCTCTCTCTCTCTCTCTTGTCTCTGTCTCTCTCTGTCTTTCTGTCCCTCCGTCTCTCTCCTTCTCCCTCTGTCTCTCTCCCTCTGTGTCTCTCTGTTCTCTCTGTCTCTCTTCTCTCCTCTCTGTCTTTCTCTCTGTCTCTCTCCCTCCCTCCCTCTCCCTCTCCCTCTCCCTCTGACAAATATGTTCATCAAATCAACAGAGTAGATTTGATTTCTACTAAGTGTTGAAAAAGCCTGTTACCAACCCCCTGGCTTCATGGCAGCACACAGTAATAATGTGAGAAGTAAAGAAAGATAATTGCCCTCCTGTAGCTAAAGTTAAACTGATGTTCCTTCCTGCAATGATTTTATCACCGTGAGACTGGAGTTGGCAAGAAGACAAGATCACCTGGGGAGTATAAAAAAAAAAAAATAGTCAAAGTGACAGCCATAATCGCACCGTCAAAGCCCCCCCCCTTTTAACCTGCATTTTCTGTGAATAAAAAAAGGGGGAGAACTTCACTTGGGGCTGCCACCCAGATTTAGAAATGTGGTGTTGGAAGGGATTTCGGAGGTCTTCTAGTCCAACACATACACACACACCCGGCTCAAGGCAGGAGACCTTATTTAACTTTTTGGACCTTCCTCTGGGGTCACCCCTGCAAGAAAGGAAAATCAGGGGATGCACCTTAAGACCCAGAGGACCTTTGAGCTTTTGTTCTCCTCAGAAATGTGGCTGCTTTGGGGGAGGTTCCTAGCACTTGGGCCACAAGAACGGCCAGCTTGGGGTGAAGAGCCACCCTTGAGGCTGCATCTTGGAGGTAGATGAGTGTTTGCTGAGCTCATCAAACTTATCCGGTGGTCCTTGGTTGGAAACCAAGACATGTTTCTGCAGAGCTTTCTCTGTTCTGTGTGGAGAGGAAGCCCTGGATAGGGGCCAAGCTTGACGTCCAGTTAGGAGGGTGGCCAACTCAGTGACTCATGGAGAACCCCAGGATCTACAACTAGGGATGAAAAAGCAATTTTTTGTCTTGGCTTCTAGGTGCTCACTAAGAAAGGATTTTTCCAAATGACCATCAGAGCATTTGTATTTCATATATTATTATTAACATGCTCAAGCTAAGGAGTTCTACTTCCCCTCCCCACCTGGAAAGAAATCTCTTCCAAATGCAAAACACAAGCAGAGGAGAGGAGTTTCAGTTTAAGTTTTAGACCACAAAGCAGCTTTAGTACAAAACAATTGAGCTAAGCCACACCCAGGCTCCTTGCTGTCTCCTCCTTGCTCATGCAGCAAATACTGTTTCAGTTTCCAAATAGCCATCAACTCTCTCACACAGAGAGAGGATGACAAGATGTTAGACAGGATGCTAGACGGATGAATACCAATGGATGCTGGTAGGCGGAGGCACAATTTCCCCCCCTTATTTTCCTCCCCAAAAACTAGGCCCGACCACATATTTTCATAGCACAGGTATTGAGCTAGTTTTTATATAAACTTACTCAATTTACACAAAGACTAAATTAGACTTGAGCACAAGAAAGCAGCACGTTTACGGAGATTCTCAGCCATCCAGTCACGGTTGTCCCAAAAGTGCTTTTGTTTTCAAGAGGCAACCGGACTTTCTGTTTTTTTGTTGTTGAAGACCTTTCGCTTCTCATCCAAGAAGCTTCTTCAGCACTTTTCAGATTTTGGCACGATGGACTTCAACTCTAAGAATACAAACAGGCACTTCTTAAAGAAAAGCACGGAGACAGAGAGAGAGAGAGAGAGAGACGGCCTCTTGTTTGTAAAGTCCACATGAAGATGGGTATGGATTTTCATTTGTAAACGAAGATCAACATTGGCAACAACCGAGCAGCAGTTGGAAAAATAAACTCTGCAAAATGCAACAGGCAATTTCCTGAATCTTAACGTAAAGCGTACCACAGAAGTTCTAGCAACGCACAGAAGAGCCTCTAAAAAAATGCAACCTGAAAACTGCTCAGCTGAAATGTTTGTAATGACAAGTCGTAGGTCTGGCTTAAGCTACATTTGCTGCTTTCTATGCGTGACGTTTGAAACCTTTTTAATGAAAGGATGAAGCAAATACCCTTCCCTCAAACCACAGTTTCGAGTTCTAGCCAGCTGAACTTGACGAGTAATCACATGTGATTTCCCTCAGTTACGCTCAGATGCTAGTAAACATTTTTTAAAATGTAAAATCAAAGATTATAAATTCCCAGCAAAAAGAAAAAAAGAAAAAGAAAAGAAAAATCAACTGCATAGTCTGTGCCTAAACAGAGTTATTAGTGGTGTCTTCTGGGAGGGCAGATGCAAGTTGTAGCACCAACTTCTTCAAGCTGCTTGAATCTGATGCATTTAGGAAAAAGAAATCAGGAGTCTTCTGACCCAGGCTTCGTCAAGCGTAATTAATCACAAACTCGTTTTGAAAGCAAAACCTACTTTATTGCAATGCTGGGCATTGTTTTCATTCCCAGCCAAGAACTAATTTTAAACAGTTCCCCAAGATCAACACACACCTTCTACTTCTGTGGGATGCTGCCAAAAACAGAAGTATCCAATTAACTATAAAAGAAACCAATCAAAGTACCAGAAAAAACAACAACAACCAAAATACACAGAGCTTCAAGGAGGACTCGGAACTGATCGGATTACCTTGCTTCCTGCAAAGGTTTCGTCATTGAGGTCTGACTTTTATCCCTTCTGAGAGGGGAAATCACCTCCCAGCCTTACTCCCGAGTCGCCCCTTTAGTTTCAGCTGCTCTCACCTTCTAGCAACTCTGAGCACACACACACTGACTCCCCTGGGTCCTCAGCCTCACTGCTGCCAGATTCAGAAGGCTCCGGAGTCAGCACCCCACTCCCAGATGGTCCTGGCTTCATCTCTGCATCGGATGCAGGACCCTCGTCCGCGTCCTCTCCTGATTCTCGGACTGGTCCCCTTTCTTCTCCACTGTCCAATTTTGCTGCCATCTGCACAGGCTGCCGGCAAACCACAACAAGGAGATCCAGACAGTTCAAATAGCTACAGGTAGCCCTTGATTTATAACAGTTCATTTAGTGACCATTCGAAGTTACAATGGCACTTTAAAAAAGTGACTGATGGCCGTTTTTCACACTTGCAACTATTGTGGGCCTCCCCGTGGTCAAAATTCAGATGCTTGGGAACTGACTCATATTTATGATGGTTGCAATGTCCTGAGGTCATGTCATGTCACCCCTTTTGCGACTTTCTGACCAGCGAAGTCAACTATTCACTTAACGACTGTGTTACTAACTCAACATCTGCAGTGATTCACTTAATGACTGGGGCAAGAAAAGTTGTAAAACGGGACAAAACTCACTGAAACAAATGACTCGTAACTTGAGGCAACTTTTGTTCCATAGGTTGATTGTTCTCATTGTATGAAAATTTCTCCTTATTTCCAGGTTGAATCTCTCCTTGATCAGTTTCCGTCCATTATTCCTTCTCTGGCCTTGGGTACTTTAGAAAATAGCTTGACCCCTTCCTCCTCTTTGTGGCAGCCCCTCAAAGATTGGAAGATGCTCTCCTGTCTCCCCTGGTCCTTCTCTTTACTGGACTAGCCAAGGCCAGTCCCTGCAACCGTTCATCGTAGGTTTTAGCCTCCAGTCCCCTCATCATCCTGGTTGCTCTTCTCTGCATTCTTTCTAGAGTCTCAACATCTTTTTTTCATCTCTTCTTTGTGGCAAGCCCTGAGATATTAGAAGACTGCTATCATGTCACCCCATCCTTCTTTTCCTTAAACTAGATATGTCTTTTGTCCATCCATGGTTTGCTCAGATGTCTCTTTCTTTCTTTCTTTCTTTCTTTCTTTCTTTCTTTCTTTCTTTCTTTCTTTCTTTCTTTCTTTCACTTTCTCTTTCTCTCCTTCCTTCCTTCCTTCCTTCCTTCCTTCCTTCCTTCCTTCTTTCCTTCCTTCCTTCCTTCCTTCCTTCCTTCCTTCCTTCCTTCCTTCTGCTTTGTAGAATAGCTTGACCCGCTCCTCTCTGTGGCAGCCCTGCAAATATTGGAAACTGATCCAGGAGAGATTCAATCTGAAAATAAGGAGAAACTTTCTTGCAGAGAACAATCAATCCATGGAACAGAAGTCGCCTTCAGAAGTTGTGGGAGCTTCATCCCTGGAAGCTTTCAAGAAGACTGCCATCTGTCAGAAATGGTGTAGGGTCTCCTGCTTGGGCTAGATGACCTACAAGGTCCCTCCAACCCTGTTAATTTGTTAATCGGTAAAGGGAAGAAGTCCCAGATGACACTGCAGAACACTGTTAGCCATTCAGAAGGCAGAACACCCCTTATATTGTACTTCTGGATAGCGCGCATGTGTGAGCTGAACAGACTCGCCATCTTAGGCAGTCAAACAATTACTCTGTATTAACATTGTACTCTCCTAGTTAATGTACTATACCGTATGCTAAATAAATAAACTTGTTTCTTTTTTTATTTTTCACTAACCTATAAAGATCAGTTCCAATTTTAACTCTGCTTTTTGGGAGTATATTCCGTCCTCTTTTCATCAGTTCTAAAATTCCGTTTTTACTTTGTCATTATGGGGGTACTGAGTGTAGATTAATGAGGGGGGAGGAAATGAATTTCAAACAACTGTAGAATCAGGCTGCAGCATAACAAATTGGACAAAAGTGTCTGCATGCTTTCTGAATGCAAGTGTATATCATTGTTCATCCATATTTTAGGATTTTTTTTTGGGGGGGGGGTCTGTTGAAGACAATGGCCTGGAAAATGGAGTCAATGCAAAACCTCCGGGATTCTGTTTTAGATTACTAGTTTCTCTGCTTCAACTGGATAGCGAGATATCCGATTTTGACTTGTCTCAAAATAAATAAATAAACTAAGCCAGGTTGAGCCTGGTTAATACTTGGAAAGAAAAAGCACCAGCGAAGCCCAGGGCTGCAGGCTAGATGGAGAAATCTAAGGATTCTTTTGGGAAAAGGCAATGGCAGGGTTCCATATTTCCCGCCTAGAAACCCAATGAAGTCACTCGAGTTTTACTCAAGGAACATTTCACAGCCTTCAATGGACAGCATTGATACATTCAATCATTTCAAATGCTGAACCATCCTTGGGATGAGGCTCCAGCTTTGGTCAACTGCCGCCCTCCTCCTCCTCCTCTTTCCCCCCTGAGCTCCAAATTACAGATGTAGCCCTGAGTTCAAAATTCTTTTATTTCTTTGATAAATAAGAGAAAGGAAGAAAAGGGGAAGGGGAAGGAAAGGAAAGGAAAAGAGAGGAGAGGAGAAGAGAAGAGAGAAGAGGGGAGGGGAGGAGAGGAGAGGACAAGAGAGGAAAGGAAAGGAAAAGAGAGGAGAGAGGAGAGGAGAGAGGAGAGGGGAGGGGAGGAGAGGAGAGGAAAGGAAAGGGAAAGGAAGAAGAGATTAAGAGAAGGGAAGAAAAGGGGAAAGGAAAGGACAAGAGGAGAGAGGAGGGGAAGAGAGGAGAAGAAAGGAAAGGAAAGGAAAGGAAAGGAAAGGAAAGGAAAGGAAAGGAAAGGAAAGGAAAGGAAAGGAAAGGAAAGGAAAGGAAAGGAAAGGAAAGGAAAGGAAAGGAAAGGAAGAAGAGATTAAGAGAAGGGAAGGGAAGGAGAACGGAAAAGAAAGGATAGGAAAGGAAAAGAGAGGAGAGAGGAGAGGAGAGGAAAGGAAAAGAAAGGAAAGGAAAGGAAAAGAGAGGAGAGAGGAGAGGAGAGGAGAGGAAAGGAAAGGATGAATCAGAAAAAACACCCACCCTACTTCTGTCCATTCTTGAAAACTAAAACTTCTGTTCTCACAAAGTGACTGATCTGAGCTCTTAAAAACGATCCATTTTGATATGTTATATGAACATGGCTGGTATATCTTATGTAGCTGATCAGATGCCAAGAAATCCAGCTCCCAAAGGCCACAAGAAAAGCAAAATTAAGCCCATTTTATTCCTCCAGTGACTTTCCTTTTTCATTTTTGGAGGAGAGTTCCACAGTCATTAATGGCCGTGCCAGAGTTAATGCAGTGGTTGTTTATCCACCCATTTTCTTGATCCTTTCCAATTAATTGAGTCCATGCCATGATTAAATAAAGTGTGAGTCATATCTTGGTTAGATGTTGTTGTTTTTTGAAGCAAACAAGGCTGAAGGTTTCAGAGAGCTCAGTCCTCCCTTCCTTAATAAATCCCTTTCTCAAACTCTGTTTTTGAGAAGTTGAAATGTTCCCACCTCAACAACTAATTCAAGTTTCTTTCAAATTATTTTTATAAGTAATAAAACAATTTGGTTTTTATTGGAGCCTGTCAAGACTTCACACTGGGTTTATTTTGAAAGAAACTACCATTGGTTGAGGGTTGGAACGCTATTAAGGACGTTTCTGGATTGTTCCCAAAGGGCTTCAAGCAATCACAGTTAAAACAGAGTTTTTGGCTTCAGGTTATAGATACACATTTACACAATTAAAACATAAATTAAAACATAAATTAGGAATAGAAGCAGAAGAGAAGAGGGCCTTACACCAGAGGAGAAGGAAATGTCTTCCTCCTCTGTCGTCACCTTGATTTCTGCCTAATGCAACACCCTTCTTGAAAAACTGGTGGGAGGGTTGCAGTCACACAATACAACTCGGGTTTGCCTGCACTCTGCCCCATGGCAAAGGCAGTGGTAGGGAGGAGATGGCTCCTGGTGGAAAGCTCTAGAAGGAAGCTCACAAAGACACCTTTTACTCAATGGCTCTTTTTCTTGTGCCATATTCATCATCGGACGTTGGTGACCATGTTGGCAATCCTATTTTTATCAACAGCCACACGAAAAAGGGCTGCTGAGTTTTGTCCAAACTGATCCCTTAGAATTTGAAGCCCTGATGTTCTTCTTCTGCCTGGACCTCGTTTGCCATCCATCTTTCCTTGGAGGATTAAGTGAAGGAGGCCGTTATTTTTCTGGGTGTCGCATCACATGTCCAAAATATTCTGTTGCTTTTTAATGATTTTGATGATTTCCCTTAGCTTTCCCAGGCGGCTTATCCCCTCCTCATTTCTGATTTGGTGAACCCAGCTTACAACAACTCAATGGATAGGCTCACTCAAACTCCTACAATAAGCTGCCCCCTAAAATGGTGGTTCAGTTGCATGGTGGTAATTCTCAATTTTCAGTGTTACACAAAGCATAAATCCAGGGTTTAGTTTCCATCTTGAGCAGCTATAAACAAACCGTCTTCAGACTGCAGCTGGCTTTCCAGACTCAAATCTAAAGGGCTTGTGGCATGTTCTGTTTTATTTTTATTATTCATGTGATATTACTGTCTAGCCATTCTGCTTATGTAAGCCTCATCATTACCTCAGTGAAACATCAGCTTAATAGATTAATTGTGGGGAGGAGTATTTGCTATAGCCTGTTCAATTGGAAAGTTTGACATTTCTGGGATCTATGTCATTTGAGTGATGACATAGCAATAGCACTTACTTATATACTGCTGTTCTGACCCAAACCGGTTTCCAAGAGAGCAAATACAAGACAAAGGGAGCAGCCCAACCTTTTAATGTTTCATCTATGAATTCTGTTTCTTCACAGATAAAAGGCTGCTTCCAACTAATTAGCTCCGACAAAAAAAAGCCTTGCCAAGTTTTTGCAAGGCTGCCAAAAAACAACAGATAAGAAATTGTTTACAACACAAGAGTTTTCAAATACCAACTAGAATGTCCACGAGACTGAGTTTCAAAACGTCTTTGCTTCCTACAAAGAACGTTTGCTGCACAGCTGGCTTTTATCTTCTTGAAGGAGGGGCCATTACCTTGCAGCCTTACTCCCGAGTCACCCATGCTGTTGTAGCTACTCTGTGAGCAATCCTGCGTGCGCGCACACTTGTCACAGTCTCCTCCGGAACCTCCTCCTCACTGCTGCCAGTCCCCACAACCTCTGAAGGCAGCAGTCCACTCCCTAATGGTCTTGGCCCCTCATCTGAGTCCTGGCTCTCCTCAGCTGTCCTCACCTGCCGCCAGCTAACCACAACAACTGCTTCATGGTGCTTTACAGCACTTTCTGATTTACAAATGTCAGCATCTTTCCCCCAGCAATCTGGATCCTCATTTTTACCAACCTGGGAAGGATGGAAGGCTGAGTCAACCATGAGCCGGTGACAATCGAACTGGTGGCAGTGGGCAGAGTCAGCCTGCAATACTGCATTCTAACCATTGTGCCATCACCTTGCTTCCTTTCTCCCTTCAACAGCTCCATGTCCAATCCACACTTTGCTCCCCTTTCCTAAAAACCTCATCCCCTCCAGTTGCAATACCTCACTGCAGCAATGTCCCATACCCATCATAACTTTTCTTGCCTCTCCTGATTATTTTTCTACTCTTCCCCTTAACCCTGGAATTATGTTTCGGTCCATTCTTGGGACCCTACAGCTCTGTTTCCTTCTGTGCCTGGACCAAGAGGCATCTTTGGGTTCCCGCATAAATCATTTGGAAAGAGCTCTTCTATCTCTGGAAGGGCTCAAATAAAACCTGCTATGCTCATCCCTTATACGAAGCAAGCCAGCTATTTATTGAATTTTATTGATTTGTTTTTATTTAACAGGGAGCATTTGAAGTCAGTCCTAGTGAGTAGATTACAGATTAACAGGATTGGAAGGGACCTTGTAGGTCATCTAGTCCAACCCCTCCCCACCCAAGCAAGAGACCCTACACCATTTCTGACAGATGGCAGCCCAGTCTCTTCTTGAAAGTCTCCAGTGATGAAGCTCCCACACTTTCTGAAGGCAACTTCTGCTCCATTGGTTGATTGCTCTCATTGTCAGAAAAATTATCCTTATTTTCAGGTTGAATCTCTCCTTGTTCAGTTTCCATCCATTATTCCTTGTCTGATGGCCCTGGACTCTTAAAATTTCTTACTTTTGGGGCATTAAGTATATTATTTTCTGTTTTAGTTGGATGAAAAGGGCCATTCTCTCTGAATATTTTCATTGCAATACTTTGGCAAACTTTCCAACATGCATTTTTAAAGGGGCCACTTTTCTACTACAGCATCCAACAGCATATATGTACTTGCAAGGATTTTTTGTGTGGGTATGTACGCACATCACACCCACACTTTATAAAACAAGGGAAGAATTTGTTCTTTAGACTGGAAGACATGCACGCTTCTCACAAAACCCCACTTCACACAATGAATTTTGAAAGCAGAAAAACATCCTCCTTTCCGGGAAAGTATGCATGCATGTGTCTGTGCCCACGTGCAATTGGTTGCGATAGAGGGGAGCTAGAGAATGCATTGGGCTCAACATATTTTATCTGGGCCTGTTAAGTGATAATACCAAAAGGTGCTTTTTCAAGAAGCAACTGGAGTTTCTGGTTTTTCTTTGAAGATGCTTCGCTTTTCATGAAGAACTGACTGGAAAGTGGGGAATGGTAGGATTTATACTGACACAGGACAGAAACCATTCTCCAGCCAAGAAGGCTCCAAAGGCTCATTTGCCCTACTCAGGTCATCCCGAGGACACAGATAAACCTCCAAGTGGCCTCAACATCTCTCTAAAAGGATGCAAATGACCAGCTGTCTGCAAGGAATAGAAATCCTTCCATTCCCTACCATCCAGTCAGAGCTGAAGAAGCTTCTTGGAGGAGAAGCGACGTCTTCAAAGAAAAAACAGAAAGTCCAGTTGCCTCCTGAAAAAGCACTTTTAGGACAACCATGACCTGGAGGACTGAGAATTTCCATCAACATTTGCCTAAAAATACCTTACAAATCAAGTGGAATATTGACATTAAACTCGATTGTTCCCGTTCCCCCCCCGAGCTGAGGTTCTGCCAATAAAAGTCATTTTGGAATGAAGAAAAGAACAGTAAATGATCAATAAACAGAAGTGTTTATCCTCCAACTGCCAAAAAGCAACACTGGGACTAATTCTTGTTCATTAGAATGAACAAGGGAAAGAAAGTCAGTAACTAATTGCCGTCCAGCCATGAAATGTTAACTAAAGAGCAATAAGAGGGATGTATTTAGCGGCAGGCCATTATGAGCTGCTACTGAAGACAATTTCTCTTTTCAGAGCCCAGCAGATCCTCAGTTGTAACTTAGGAAACACTGTAGATGTGTAAACAGCCACTGGAGCACATAGAAGTCCTGCTGTTGAGGCTCAAGAGATTTGAGGTTGGTTTGTTCTTAAGTGCTTATGGATCGACTATCCCAGAGTAGTGGTCGCCAACCAGTGGGCCGGGAACCACCGGTGGTCTGTGAGAAAATGTTGGTGGTCCACAGAGAAATGTCACCTCCAAAGCAATTAATCCAGAGTGCGTGGGAACACAAGGCTGTGCCGCCCACATGGCCCACGGGAACACAAGGATTGCATCACTTACACTGTGAACAACACGAAGTAGTGAGAGGAAGAGGGAAAGGGTGGAGGGGAGAAACTTGCCCCACCTCGCCTGGTCACCGGGCTGCTTCTTTCCACTTCTTTCTTCTTCTGCTTTTGGATGCATGTAAGGAAAGCAGCAAAAGTCTTTCTTTCTCTCCCCCAAACTCCTCCAGAAATGAGTCTTTGGGATCCTGCAAGGCCTCCTGCTCCAAGAGGCTGTGCTGGCAAAGACTCATTTCTGGCGG
The DNA here is from genome assembly GCA_033807585.1 of Hydrophis major. Classification (NCBI taxonomy): domain Eukaryota; kingdom Metazoa; phylum Chordata; class Lepidosauria; order Squamata; family Elapidae; genus Hydrophis; species Hydrophis major. Next base: position 4,682,303 of record CM066340.1, on the reverse strand, counting down.
AGTTTAGAGGAGAGAAAGAAAGACTTCTGCTGCTTTCTTTGCATAAAGCCCAAAGTCTCTCCTCTCTCTCCCCCCCTGAGAACGGAGCTGAAGACGGTATCCTGCAATCCCAAAAAAATGGGGAGGGGGATTTCCTTGCAGACTTTTCTGGGGATTTTCCCAGGATCTCTGGTCCGCAGGATTTAAAATTATGAGTCTGATGGTCCCTGAGGTCCAAAAGTTTGGCGACTCCTGTCCCAGAGGGTTTCGCCATGGGTCCCCCAGGGAATCCCAGCTCAGTCACGTAGGGACCTGCACATCATACAAAAATTCAAAATGCCTTTTGAAAAGTAGCATCGGCCAGTGAAAATTCAGTTAGGGAGACTGGAGGAAGCATCCAAAACGGTGGTGGCCTTTCTATGCGCATGACTTCCATTACGTTATCAGAAGTTTTCTCGCGGGCGCCAAGGAAAAAAAGAAGCACAAAATGATACGTTTCAATAGGAGAGAATATACTGTATGTAGCTCAGCGTTGAACCATAGAGTTGTTGCCGCTATCCAAGCTTGGTTGCTTGCAGATGTTTCATTATCTAACTAGAGAACATCTATTAGCTAACATCAGTGTCTGATTCTTGACAAAAGGAATCCGGCTTGTTTTGGAGAGATACCCAGAGGTTTCTGTCTGCGCATGGGACAAACCAAATTGCAGGCCCAGCCCCCTCAATCTGCATGATCCCACCACATCAGATTGTCACAATAAGCTCACTTTCAAGAGCTTGTTATGAATTAGCAGCATAAGGTAAATCAAAAACCCTCCTCTATCCCTTTTGGGGAGGAGTACCAGGGTTCCAAGTAACATACCCGTAGCAAACAAAACTCTGAGGCAGGCAATTTCCTCAAAGAATAGGTCTGTTGGATATGTCATATTTGCACAGGCTGGTGGAAAACTGACTCTAAATATTCCTGCAGTTTCCCACCTAACTAAAAGTGAAACTTTGTCACTCTCAAAACAGTCAGTTACATAGTCCAATCAGGATACTGCCCAGTTGCTAGGTGACTCCAGTCCCCTCCTTCTGAGCACCTGCAGGAATGTCCTTGGTTCCCATGAGAAAGTATTTCGTTTTGGCTATAACATCCCAACTGTCTCTTTTTTTCCCCCCTCCCTATCTCTCCTCCCTGGTGTGTCAGCTCTGAAGTCTCAAAATGGCTTCAGTCAGGATTGATAGGGAGACTTGGTTGCCAAGGGCCTCTGTGGTTGGATCAAATTAAAGGTAGGGCTGTGACTGTACAATTCATCATTTGGATATCCTGTCCATCGACTAGTTATCATTTATGATCCTGATATTTACCAAGAGGATCTGCAACCTAACATTTGTTACCTTTTGCTTCACACTGTTGTGGTCTGCCGGCAGCCTGCGGAGATGGTAGCAGAATCCGACAGTGGGGAGGAACATGGGCCGGTCTGGGAGTTTAGGGAGGACTCGGACGAGGGTCCTGTGTCCGATGCAGAGATGGGGCCAGGGCCATCTGGGAGTTATGTGTTGACTCCGGAGCCTCCAGAATCAGACAGCAGCGAGGCAGAGGAACAGGGGGAGCCTGTTCCCAGTGCGCATATGCATAGAGTTGCCAGAAGGCAAGAGCAGCTAAGACAAAAGGGATGACTCAGGAGTAAGGCTTGGAGGTGATTAGCCCTCCCATAAGATATAAAGGAAATGCAAAGGGACAGGAACCTTTGCAGGAAGCAACGTCATTCGCTCTGTTCAGATTAAATCTTGAAGCTCTGTGTGGACTTTGTACTTCGTTTGGCTTTTTACAGTTAATTTTGCACTTTAGTTGTTGGCAGCAATTCAAAGGAGATAAAGGTGAATGTTTATCTCGAAGGACTGTTTAAAATAAAAAGAGAGTTGTTTGAACTAAGCATGTGATTAATTACGGTCTCAGGAAGCCTTGGTCAGAACACACATGTTAGGCCAGACTTATCAGGAAAAAAACCATGAGGTAAATTTCAGAGTGTAGTAAGATTTTTTAAACTTTACTACAGGTTGGTGTGTACAGGACGTACAAGAGTTCATTTAGCGACTGTTCAAAGTTACAACTGCATTGAATAAAGACCATTTTTCATACTTATGAACATTGAAGCATCTCCATGAAAAATTCATCAAAATTCAGATGCTTGGTGACTGGTTCAGATATACGATGATTGCCGTGTCCCGGGGTCATGCGATCATCTTTTGAGACTTTCTGACAAGCAAAGTCAACAGGAAAGCCACTTAACAACCCGTGTGACTGACTTAACAATTGCAGTAATTCACTTCAGAAACGGGGCAAGAAAAGTTGTAAAATAGGCAAAACACTAAGCAAATTTCTCACTTAGCAACATAAATTCAATTGTAATTGTAAGACGAGGACTACCTGTATTTAGCAGACAGGGGAACCAAGCCATTTTTTTTTTTACTTTAGTGTACTGTGAGAATCCAGAAAAAGGTTAACTCCCGACCTGTGATGAAAGCTGAAGAGTCCAAAGCAAGGAGCCTTCCTATGCGCTTACCTGGAAGAAGATCTGAAGGACGCCGTGGGCCACGCACATGCGCCGCCCCAGGAAGACAAAGAAAGGCACAACCAGCTCAATGAAATGGTTGAAGAGAGTCTCAAATGCATGGAACCACCAAGGCGACCGGTGCATGAAATAGGCCACAGGATTAGGAACTGGCTGGGTCTAGAAGAGAGAAAACAAGAAGATAGCAACAGCACGTAAGATTTATACGCTACAAATAATGACATGTGCTGAAATGGACAAATTGACTTTAATGGTACATGAGAAAGAGGAGTCTGAATACTACAGAATTTGGGGGAAATGGTATAATTGGATCCAATTAAGATAGATAGAAAATGAAGGAATTAAAGATGAGCAACTCATAGATTAAATGTATATATTTGCACAAAATATATTATTATATTTTATTATTATATATTTGTAAATATGCACAAAAGATAGAAAGGGATGAGATGGATGTCACAAAACTATTAACGTCATGATTTTTATTTTTTGTTTTCTTTCTAAAATATATAAAAGACTAAATAAAGTTTATTTTTTTTTAAAAAAGATTTATATGCTGCTTCATAGTGCTTTAAATTTCATAAAATTGTTTATCCTCTTGCTCTCTAATTTCAAATGTCAATCTACTCATCTCAGCACATTCCAATATTTTCTTAATAATTTCTTCCTGCGATGGTATTTTCTCATTCTTCCAATTTTTAGCAAATACAATCCTAGCCACTGTTAATACATTTACAATCAGGTATTTCAAATTTTTACTATATGTAACAGGTAAAATTCCCAATAAGAAGATCTCTGGTTTCAAGTCTATGTGTTTCTTTATCATTTTTTCCAACCACATGCGAATTTTAGTCCAATATTTTCGAGCGTCCTCACAAGTCCACCACATATGGTAATATGAGCCAGGTATCTGATGACATTTCCAGCATTTTTCAGATTTGTTCTTGTACATTCTTGCTATTCTTGTCGGGAGAAAGTGCCACGTGTAAAACATCTTATACAAATTTTCTTTATATGCTGTTGACATTGTCATTTTATAATTTTGAGACCACAATTTTTGCCATTTCTCTAGATCAATCCCATATCCAAAGTTCTTCCTCCAAACAATCATAGTTTCTTTAACTTGTTCTTCCTCTAGCTTAATTCCCAGTAGATAACCATATAATTTTTTAATCACCTTCTCCTCAGTACCCATCAAGATCTTATCTAGATCAGTCTGTTTATCATAAAATCCCTCTGTTTTAGAATCTTCATCATACCTTGAATGTATTTGCGCATATGAAAACCAATTCATCTTTATACCTTGTTCCTCTAAATTTTGTATCGATTTAAATTCACCCTTTTCATCCAATAGTTCCCCATATCTAACTGTTTGTTCCTTCTTATAAATTATAGGATAGGAAAATGCCAAACTGGAATTTTCAAATAACATTGTCTTTTTATCTTCTCCCAGTTTAACCACAAAGACTCCCGTATATAATGTCTTCTAAAATAACCCTGTTTTAGTTCCCTTATACCATAAAAAAGAGTGCCAACCCAACAGCAAATCATGACCTTCTAGCGTCAACAATCTAGTCTTTCTTAATGTTATCCATTCCTTGACCCACATCAAATTTGCAGCTTGGTAGTACAATTCCCAATTGGGCAGGCCAAAACCTCCTCTAATTCTAGCGTCTTGCAAAAGCTTTAGCTTTATTCTCGCTTTCTTACCTTGCCATATATACTTCAGCATAATTTTATTTAAATCTTCAAAATCGTCTTTTCCAAGCCTAATTGCTATTGTTTGAAACAGAAATAAAATTCTGGGTAAAATATTCATCTTGAATGTTGAAATTCTCCCTATTAATGACAATTGTAGGTTTTCCCATTTCTTCAAATCTAAAGCTATCTGTTGTTTAAGTTTAATATAGTTATTCTCTTTTAATGTGCTACATCTTGCTGTCAAGTATATCCCCAGATACTTGGCCTTATTCGTAACTTGAGTTTTCAACAGGTCTGCCAGTTCTTCTCTCTGTCTCAGTAGCATGTTCTTTGTCAAAATCTTTGTTTTGTCTTTACTTATTTTCAAACCAGCCACCTCACCATATGTCTCTATCTTTTCCAATAACTTAGGAGCTGTTTCTAGCGGATCTTCTAGAATAAAAGCTAAGTCATCAGCAAAAGCTTACAGTTTAAATTCTTCCTTTTTAATTTTCATTCCTTTTATGCTTTTATCATCTCTAATATTTCTGCTCAACACTTCCAAAGTCAATACAAATAGCAAAGGAGATAGGGGACATCCTTGTCTTGTGCCTTTTCTTATATTAATAAAGTCTGTAAGTTCTCCCTCCATCATTACCTTTGCTGTCTGTTTATTGTATATGGCTTCTATTGCTTGGATAAATTTTCTGGCAAAACCCATCTGTTCCAATAATAACAGCATAAATCTCCAGTTCACATTGTCAAATGCCTTTTGAGCATCTAGGAATATCAAAGCCATTTGCTTTTCAGGGTGTGCCTCATAATATTCCAAAGTATCCAAAATTACTCTCATATTGTCTCTAATTTGCCTCTTTGGCAGAAATTCATTTTGATCTGGGTGAATGAAATTATTTAAGTATTTTTTAAGACTTTCTGCTAAAATTGAAGCAAAGATTTTATAGTCTGCATTTAATAAAGAGATAGGTCTATAGTTCTTAATTTGCAGTGGATCAGCCTCTTCTTTTGGTATAAGTGTAAAATAAGCCTCTGACCATGTTTTGGGTATCATCTTCTTTAACATAACTTCATTCATAACTTCTAGCAATGGAATACTCAATGATTCTTGTAATGTTTTATAAGATTCTGCTGGAAGCCCATCTGGACCTGGTGCTTTCCCATTATTTTGTTTCTTAAGTGCTTCAGTTAATTCCATCATTGTTATATTGCTTTCTAAAATTTCTTCAGTCTCTTTAGGTATCTTCGGTAGATTAGCATTCTGTAGATACCGTTTGACTTTTTCCTCATCGAAATTCTCTTGTTTATATAATTGCCCATAGAAATCTCGAATAATTTCTTTTTTCTCCTTATTACCATAACAAACTTGGCCTTGGTCATCTATTAACTTCAATATTTTTCTTGATTCTTTCTCCTTTCTCAATTTATATGCTAGCCATCTACCTGGTTTATTTGCATCTTCAAAATAATTCTGTTTAGCATTTCTAATTTTCTGTGCCAATTCTTCTTTCCCTATTAATTCCATTTTATGTTTAGTTATATCCAACTTCAATTTAATATCCTTTTTCTGTGGCGTTTTCTATAATTCTTTTTCAAGTCTTTTATGCTCATCTTCCAAGGCCTTAGTGGCTTGCCTTTTCCTAATATTCTTTTTTCTTATATATTCTATTATCAAACCTCTAGCATATGCCTTCATTGTATCCCAAACATTCTGTGTTGAAGTATCTTCTTTTTTATTTTCTCTAAAGAAAAAAGCCAATTCTTTCTCCATTGTGTAAAATCTTTTTCCTTTAAAATAGTATTGTTTAATGTCCATTACATTGTTTAATGTATTGTTTAGTGACCGTGAAGGGCACACTCTCTGGATCCCAGGGACATCGCAAAGTTCCTGGTTTTATCCTTTTGCTGGCGGCGGAGAGGCAGCCTCCATAGCTGCTGAAGTCGGGACAGCTCTGGAAAGGAAGAGGCTGGAAGTGAAAGTGTGTCGGCTGGGTGAGAAAGTCTTTTTGTTGTTGTTGTAAATTCGCTGAGATTTGAAAGGACACTCTGAATATGAGAAGAAACCTGTGAGATTTTTTTTTTTTTTGACAAATCTGTATAAGCAGCGTATTTTAAAGGGACGTCAAATTGAGGCTTGGGTCTTTTTTTTTTCTTTCTATTATTTTTTCTTTGGATTTTAGCGTGATTTTGTAGTTAACCAGACTGAATTTTCCCTTATATATATTCTTATGCTCCTTTTTGATTTTTTAATTTTCTTTTAGGACAGAGGCTCCCTTTGGCTATTTTCTCTTTTTATATATATATACATGTAAATGCCTTTTCTTTTTTCTTAACTCAAACTAAGTTTTTCTAGCTGGGGGGGGGGAAGTGCATTAAGAAACTTTGTAACACTGCCAACTAGAGGCTTGAAAATATTTTATTTGAATTGGAGAGAACTGTGAAAAGACTCCTTCTCAAGGACATTTCAACTTGATAAGATAGAGGGAAGAGCGCAGCAGAATATTATTCCAGGTGCTTTCCTGAACCCTTATCAACATTTCAACACTTGAGGCTTGGCTTTGAAGCTTGTGGAGAAGAAGTCATAATAAGAGCCTTGGACAAATAAACAAAGTGCAGTGTTTTCTTATTTTTTTCTCAGTTGTGGTACCCCATCTTACCAGCCCCTCAGTAAATTTTAATTTTAGTAATATTCTTATTTTTGTTTTTTTATTTTAAAGGGAAAGCCTCAGAACTTTTTCTTTATTTTTCTTTTCTTCTTCTTCTTTTTACTGTTTTTTTTTTTTTTTTTGCTTTTTCCATCCATGTTTTTGGACCATTCTGCCTTTTCCTTTTTATTATTGAAATTTCCCAATTGGATTAAGGTGTGGAGAACCTGAAGGAATTTTTTCTTTTTCTTTTTGTTCCTCTTCTTCTTAATTATTATTATTATTTTGGGGCTTTTTTCTTCTTTTTATTTTTCATTTTTTATTGTGGATTACTTTATAATTGGATTAGGGTTTAGAAGAACCTGAAGATTTTTCTTCTTCTCTTTTTTCTTTTTCTTTTTTGCCATTGGGCCTTTTACTATTGGATTTTCCCATTTTGGATTATAATTGGCTACTTTACCAGTTGGATTAAAAGTTAAAAAGAATTTGAAGATTTTGAAGTGTTTAAAATGAGCAGGAAACCCGTATCTTCTGGCGTTTCTACTTCTACCTCTGCCTCCCCACCAGCTGGAGGACAACGTTTAATTCAGACAATGTTGAAGCAAGACAAAGAACAAGAAAAAGTGACTTTACAGATGATTATGCAAGGAATCCAAGATCTCAAGATAAAAAAATATACTATTGAACAAAGAACAGAGAAGACTGATGAAAAAGTAGAAAATATTCAACAAATGATAGTGAAGTATGATGAGAGATTCCAAAAAATTGAGGAAGAAAGTAAACAAAGGGAGGAGAAATTGGAAATATTGACAGCAGATTAACAGTGGTTGAGCAAGATAAAAGTGGGATGTTGAGGTGGGAGATGGAGAGGTCAGAATTCTATCTCAGATTTCAAAATATAGAAGAAGAAAAAGGACAAAACTTGGCTGCAATAATGATAGAATTGTTGGTGGATGCTTTGGAAATTACAGAGGAAAAGATGATGGATGGAGTAGATGAGGTATACCGAGTTTATACAAGATATGCGATGAGAAATAGCTTACCAAGGGAAGTCCATTTCAGATTTACCAAAAAATCCATCAAAACACAAATATTACAAGCTGTAAGAGAGAAGATGTTGAAATACAAAGGCAAAGAGATTGTGGTTTTAAAACAAATACCCAGAAGAGTGAGAGAGATGAGAAGAGAATATCGATTTTTGACCAAAATGTTATTGAAAAAGGAAATGAATTATAGATGGCTGTTCCCAGAAGGATTAATGTTTACGTGGCAAGAGCAGAGACATAGAATTGATTCAATTGAGAAAGCAGAACTTTTCCACGCAGAATTTTTTGGAAGGAGAGAAGAAGAGGCAGAGAAAGAGGTTTCATTAATTGAGTTTCAAGAGGAACAACTGGAGATTGAAAAAGAGGAAGGCGCAGTAGGTGGACAGGTGGATAGTAAAGAACAGCGTGAAGTAAAAAAGATCTACGAGAGCTGTTAGACCTAAATATAAAGCATAATCATGGAAGAAAAAAAGTTTATTACAATGAATATATATGGACTCAATTCAGCTGTTAAAAGGAAAACTTTTCATAAATTAGAGAAACTAAAATTTGATATAATTTGTCTGCAAGAAGTACATATTAAAAAACAACATGAACAATTATTAGTACAGCCAAAATTAGGGAAAATATTTACTTCTTTGACTCAATGTAAGAAAAGAGGAGTGGTTCTATACATTAAAGAGGCCATCCCAGCAAAATTGATTTATACTGATGAAGATGGAAGAGTATTAATGGTGGAAATAATGGACAACAATATAAAAATACTTTTGATTGCAATTTATGCTCCGAATGATAAACAAGAAGAATTCTATAAAAAATTACATATGAAAATAACTGGACTGGACTATGTTAATATAATTATGATGGGAGACTTCAATGGAATTGTGGACAATAAACTAGACTATATAGCAGCAACAACAAAACAAAATAGAAAGACTCTCCCTAAAGCTTTTTTTAAAATGACAGACGAATTAACTTTAAAAGACATTTGGAGAGAAAGAAATGTTAAAACTAAACAATACACTTTCTACTCAAATAGACATTTATCATGGTCCAGACTGGATATGATTTGGATCTCAACAGAATTGATATCTAATATTCAAGAAGCAAATATTGAAATAAGTACTTGGGCAGATCATAGCCCAATGACAATTAAATGGAAGGGATGCTGCTTCATAGTACTTTACAACCCTCTCTAAGCGGTTTACAGGGTCAGCATATTGACCCCCAACAATCTGGGTCCTCATTTTTACCCACCCTGGAAGGACGGAAGGCTGAGTCAACCTTGAAACAGTCAGGATCGAACTGCTGGCAGTGGGTAGAGTTAGCCTGCAATACTGCATTCTAACCACTGTGCACTATGGAAAGAAGGGAAGGAGGGAGGACCAATAACACTTAGACTTATATACCACTTCACGGTGCTTTACAGCCCTCTCCAAGCAGTTCACTGAATCAGACTCTTGCCCCCAACTCTCTGGGTCCTCATTTTTACCCACTTCAGAAGGATGGAAGTTTCTCCTTAATTCCAGGTTGTGTCTCTCCTTGCTGCATTTTCCCTTCGTTTCCCCTTGATTAGCTTGGATACTTCAAACAACTTCTTAAGGGAAGAGATGGGTTTCCACAACGGCCAAGCCTGAAGGCTTGGGATGGCATGCGAGCTCAGCGACACTGACGCCCAGGGGTGGGCTACTGGGGGTTCGGGAGAGCCCCTAGCTAAGATTCTGCAGAGTTCGGAGAACCCCCAAATCCCACCCCTAGCTGGTCCCACCCATCCTGCCCCACGCAGTTCCCACGCAGCCTGTTTTGGGGAGGGCAAAAAATGGGCCTCCTGGAAGTTTGGGAAGGCCAGAAACGGGCCCATTTCCAGCTTCCAGAGAGCCTCCGGAGCCTTGGGAGGCCATTTTCACCCTCCCGGAGGCTCGAGGAAAGCCTCCGGAGTCCGGGGAGGGTAAAAACACCTTCCCCCATCGTGGTGCAGGAGGCCAACTAGGCCACGCCCACCCAGCAACCGGACAGAGCACCCTTTGCTAAAATTTTTGAAGCCCACCCCTGCCAACACGCGAGTTTTGGCCTCCCTGCTGCTTGGCTGAAATGCCTGCAGAGAGAAGCTGCACCTTCTGCAGCCGCTTCCTATCCAGATCTGGTTTCAGCTCCTCCGGATTTGCACCTGTTCTCAGGGGTGGGTTTCTACCGGTTTTGTCTCTACCTCTGTAGAACCGGCAGCTCTGAAGAGCAGCAGACATACCGTGTTTCTCATATAATAAGGCCAGGTCTTGTTTTTTTTTTTGAGCCCCGAAAAAATGGCTAGGCCGTCTTTTCGGGGGTGACTTAATTCCCCGCCCTCTGAATCTTCGGGTGGGTGGCGACGGCTTGAATGTTGACCTCGGCGTTGGTGGGGCACTTCATATCGGGGTCAACGCAGGCAGCACCATATCCAGGTGTGCAACAAAAGTACTTCCTAACGGCAAGCTCCCCCCCCATTCCCCCCCATTCCGCATGTTTTAATATAGGCCTTAATTTGGGGGGAGGGGCTTAATTTCATTTCATGCCTATAAAACATGCTGGGACTTCCTCTTGGGGGAGGCCGTATTGTTGGAGAAACAGGGTAGAACCGGTTCTATGTCTGCTGATGTTTTTGCCCACCCACCCACCAGGGGTCTTACCTGACCTTTATTTCCTGATTTTTTTTCAACTTCAAGCTGCTGTGCAAGACACAGATGCAGGAAAAAAGGGCTTTTTGAAAGGCTGCTTCTCTGCACGCAGCATGCTGATGACGATTTACAGCGTGCAGGGAAGCACGTCGTAAATCACCGAACCTCGTAAATGACCGAACTGGTAGTTAACCCTGTCGGATCCCACCCCTGCCTATTCTGGAACCCGCTGGTAGCCAGCGCCTTCCAGCCTCGCAACATCTGCCGGAGAATGGACAGCCGAGGCTACACAATCCACACGGCCCCTGAAGACCTCAACTGGCCCCTTTTTAAGATGTACAGGTTAGTCCTCAACTCACAAGAGTTTGTTTAGTGACCGTTCAAAATTGCAACAGCACTGAAACACCGTCATGGGTTATGACCGTATTTCACACTTTGTGACCACTGCAGCACCCCCAAAGTTCACGCGATCAAAATTCAGACACACACACACACCCAGCAACTGACTCGTATTTATGACGATTGCAGTGTCCCGCGTTGACATGATCCCCTTTTGTGACCTTCTGATAAGCAGCCAATGGGGAAACGTAACAACTGCAGGGACTCACTTCACACGTGTGAAGGTCTTAGAATCGGCCCAAGCTCGCTTAACAAATGTCTTCGCTTAGCAACGGACATTTCAGGTTCAATTGTGGTTGTAAAACGAGGACTACCAGTATACAGGTGTGTATTTTTTGGGGGGGGAGGGGGAATCTTTTATGGGTTGCACACACTATCAGCAGCTCCTTGTCACCACACCTGTCCATTGCTACACACTTGCTTTTCAGAATGCAGGATTGTCCCAAAGATTTTTCATCTTGGAAAGGAGATGAGAGAGGAAGGAAGACAGGCAAATGGCAGAGAAACTGAGAGCCAAATAACAAAAGTTTGAGGCTGCGGGCATTTTAGCACATCGAATGCAAATTAGACTTCCAAACTTTTTCCAATCTTCTGACAGTGAAGCAAAGGAGGTGGGAAAGACCAATGATAATTGGAAGAGACGCAACACATCTTTAAGCAGTTTGCAGCAGAAAGGGAGAAAGGAAAAGCCAAAACAACGAGAGGGAAGAGCGTGCACAAGAGAATGGCCTCCCCCTCTTCCCTCCGCCAAACCCTGGAACGAATGCAGTGCCATTATTAGCATAGCTGGAATTAATCATGTTGTTGCTTTCTATTGGTTTTGGGCTGGATGGAATTCCCTCGGGACAACAGACCGCATCCTTCCTTCCGCTGACAGAGGGGGCAGGACGGAACGAGCGGAAGGGTCATGGAGCACAGCCGAGGCCCTGCTCTCAGGGTCAGGAACAGGGGATGCTGCCCCCCACCACTCCCAGCCCCTATGGGGACTGGTTTGAGTTAGCCTCTGAGGGAGGCTGGGCCAAAGTGTGTGTGTGTGTATATGTGAGAGAGAGAGAGAGAGAGAGAGAGAGAGAGAGAGAGAGAGAGAGAGAGAGAGAGAGAGAGAGAAAGAGAGAAAGAAAGAAAGAAAGAAAGAAAGAAAGAAAGAAAGAAAGAAAGAAGAGAAAAAGAGAGTGAAAGAGAGAAAAAGAGAGAGTAAGGGAGGGAAGCAGGGACAGGGACAGGGAGAAAGAAAGAGAGAGAGGAAGGGAGAGAGAAAGGAAGTGAGAAAGAAAGAGAGAAAGGGAGTGGGAGAGAAGAGAGAGAAAGAGAAAGAGTGAGTGAGTGAGTGAGAGAGAGAGAAAAAGAATGAGAGAAAGAAAGAGAGAGAGAAAGAGAGAGAGTAAGGGAGGGAATCAGGGACAGGGAGAAAGAAAGAGGAAGAGAATGAAAGAGAAAGGGAGGGAGGCAGGGAGAGAGAGAGAGAGAGGGAAAGAGAGAAGAAGAGAAAAAGAGAGAGAAAGAGAGTGAGAAAGAGAGAAAGGGAGGGAGGGGGAGGGATAGAAAGAGAGAGAGAGAAAAGACAAAATATGTGGGCTTGGTCCTGCTTTACTCAAAGCACAGAAAGGATACACAGAAGATGCATCCAATCGGTGAGGAGAAAATGCACACCAAATTTCCCAGAGCTCAGCCAACGTGTTTCCTTTTCTTCCCAAATCACTTGAGTTTTTTGCTTTAATGTGACAACCCTTCAAGTAGTAGAAGATAACTATCATGTCACCCTTTGTTAGACCAGATAATTAGTTCTGTCAACTGTGCATAATACAATTTAGCTTCCAGCCCCATAATCATCTTTGTTGCTCTTCTTTTCACTTTTTCTAGAGTCTTAATATATATATATATATGTATTTTGGGGGGGGGGGTCAAGGCCAAAACTGGACACAGTATTCCAAGCATGGTCTTACCAAAGCAGTACAAAGCAGCCTTAACTCTTCACATGATCTTGATATCAGGGTTCCAAGTAACAGACCCATAACAAGCAAAACTCTGAGGCAGATGGAAAAGAACAGCTTTATTGGATATATCATATTGGCACAGATCTGGTGAAAACCGATTCCGAAGCTTCCCACGCTTTTCACCTCATTAAAAGTTTGTCACTTTCTGAAAAAAAAAAATCAGTCACATGGTCCAATCACAGCGCTGTCTGGTTGCCTGGTGACATCATTCCGCCTTCCTCGGACCAGGTGTGAGAATGTCCTTGTTTCCCAAGAGAAAATATTTTGTTTTGACTACAAACTCCCAGCTATCTCAAATTCGCCCCCTGCTCCAGTGTGGCAACACTGAAGCAGTTAAAAATGGCTTCGGTCAGGTCAGCTTCAGGATTGGCACTTGATGCGATTCTGGTGTTGATTGGCCTTTTTAGAGGCTACAGCATACTACTGGTTTGCATTTAAGTGTTGGTCCATTAGGATACTCCTTAAGCTGTTATACATAGGTAGTAACCAGTTAGGAATTATCCAAAGGATAATTATCCAAATTGTCCTGAGGTGAATCTGCAGGAACATGGTGTAACTCCTATAAAATGAGTGATAAAGCTTTATGGGCTTATGTTTCCCCAGTGCCTGAATTCCCTCAAACCCCAGAGATTGCCAAAGCCATTGTATTCACCAGGTATGAAGCTGCTGTTCTTAGAATTCGTTCTCTTAAGAGGCCAATCAACCTGGTGTGTTGTTTAGCATTGGCAAACCCTAAAGCAGGGGTGTCCAACCTTGGCAACTTTAAGGCTTGTGGACTTCAGCTCCCAGAATTCCTCAGCCAGCAAAGCTGCCCTAAAGGAAGAAAAGTGTAGCAACACCTGGATTTCATGGATTCCATTCAGTGGATTTTGGATGGAGAAACGGGGGTCCTGTGGAGGTAGATGATAGAGAAAACTTTGCATGGGTAGGTAATCCAGTTGACCATTTGAAAAGGACATGTCCAATGTCCCAAAGTTGCTTTTTTTTTTTTCTTTCAGGAGGATCCTGGACGTCCTTGTTTTTTCTTTTGAAGATGTTTCGCTTCTCATCCAAGAAGCTTCTTCCGCTCTGACAGGGATGGAGAATGCGATGAACACACTTGGAATTGGTATGGAAGGGATTTCCAGAGGGAAAAAATGGCAGGTGACAGGAATCCGGGAATGCTGATCCTGAGGACAGAGATAAACCTCCGAGTGGCCTCAACAACCCTCTAAAACAGGGGTGCGATTCTACTGGTCCGGACCAGTTTGGGCGAATTTGTAACCAACCAGCTGGGCCCTCCCACTCCACCCCTCCCAGGAGTCTCCACATGGCCCATTTTGGATGCAAGAAAGTGCAGGGTCCGCGCAGAGGCTCTCGGAGGGGGGAAAATGGGCCTTCCAGAAGTATCAGAAATCCAGAAACGGGCCTGTTTCCGGCTTCTGGAGGGCCTCCAGAGCCCGGGGGAGGCCATTTTCACCCTCCCAGAAGCCTGAGGGAAGTCTCCAGATCCTCGGGAAGGCCAAAAACAGCCCACCGGAAGTTCCGGGAGGCCACACCCACTGGGCAGCAAACCGTTGCCCACCCCTGCTCTCAAAGGATGAAAATTATTAGCTGTCTGCAAGGAGTATCAATCCCTCCATTCCCCACCATCCAGTCAGAGCTGGAGAAGCTCCTTGGATGAGAAGCGAAACGTCTTCAAAAGAAAAACCCAGCTGCCTCCTGAAAAGTCCCCTTTGGGACAACCGTGTCTTGGAGGATGGAGAATCTCTACAGACTTTTAGCCCTGTCTAATGCAAGTGAAGTATTTGAGACAGCGTATTTTAACATGCAAAAGGGGGGGGGGGGAAGGGGTCAATTTATAGCATTTTCAGCGAGTTGCATCATTTACATACTGACATTACACCAACGATGCCATTAGTAGAAATGATGTCATTTTGTAACTTAATTGTAACTTAACTCCCATTTCCCCTGTGTCTCTTAAATCAAGATTTCACTGTGTCTGGACTGAATCTTAAAGGAGTAATTGAGGGTGTGTTTAGGCAGCTTGACTCAGTCCCATGCTGGAACTAAAAAAATTACCAACAACATGCAACCACTTGGAAGATCTTGGTAATTGAGAGAGCGCCTTGCCCCCTCCCCCAGCCTCCCCACATCACACACTTTCTTGCAGTGCCCCATGATGGGCCTCCCCAGTGTAGCCCCCCTTTTATCGGGAAGATTTCAGAGGGCACTGCAATATGGCTTCCATTAAGCCTTGAATGTCAAGAAAACCATATATACGATTAACATCTAGCTCAACTAGGAGCTATAGAAAACCGTGTTCCCACAGTCCCAGATGTTGCCAAAATAGGAACAGCAGTGCTTCCCGTGGCTCATTTTCTTCCCCATATGAAGTGGTGAAAGATGGGTTGGTTGGGAGGGCAGAAAGGGTAATCTGGTCTTACCCTACTGGCGGTAAGAATGGAATGGAACGGGGCAGGGTGCGGTGGGATGGAAAGGAGTGGAATGGAATAGAATAAAGAATAGAGAATAGAGAATAGAGAATAGAGAATAAAGAATAGAATAGAATAGAATAGAATAGAATAGAATAGAATAGAATAGAATAGAAAATAAAAAATAGAATAAAGAACAGAATAGAATGAAGAATAGAATAGAAAACATGGAATAGAATAGAATAATGTAATAGAATAGAAAATAAAAAATAGAATAGAATAAAGAACAGAATAGAATGAAGATTAGAATAGAAAACATGGAATGGAATAGAACAGAATAGAATAGAATAGAATAGAATAGAATAGAATAGAATAGAATAATGTAATAGAATAGAAAATAAAAAATAGCATAGAATAAAGAACAGAATAGAATGAAGAATAGAATAGAATAGAATAGAATAGAATAGAATAGAATAGAATAATGTAATAGAATAGAAAATAAAAAATAGCATAGAATAAAGAACAGAATAGAATGAAGAATAGAATAGAATAGAATAGAATAGAATAGAATAGAATAGAATAGAATAGAATAGAATTAGGAACAGGATCTTCTCCACCACCTTGCGTGGAAAGCTCACATTCAGTCAATCCTACATTTTAGGGGATTCTGGCTCCGATTCAAGGAGATCCATGAAATCTAGTGTTCTACCTCTCACAGTTGATTCCTGCCCCATCATTAAAGCTGAATATGGCAGATGAGTGGGAGGGATAAATGTC
Source organism: Hydrophis major (assembly GCA_033807585.1). Taxonomy (NCBI): domain Eukaryota; kingdom Metazoa; phylum Chordata; class Lepidosauria; order Squamata; family Elapidae; genus Hydrophis; species Hydrophis major. The sequence goes on along the minus strand of CM066340.1, from coordinate 4,666,146 downwards.
ATAAAAAAAGTCATTGTCCCACACTGTAGGGATGGGACAAATTAATTACTGTAATGGTTACAAGAACTTTTATTTTTTAAGAGCTCTTCCTTTTTAATAAAAGTTCTAGCTAATTAGTTAGGGGACTCCTTGAAAAAAAGTATCAGGATTGTTCACCCATTAATTTAATGCGGTCTTTGGAAATGTGCCAACATCCAGAAGCCAAAATTAAGTATATCTCCCTTTTCACTTACAGCTTTTGACAACTCTGCACTACAACCACAGAAATCCAATAACAATTTGGAGATGTGTAACTACATTGTTTACATCAAGCACACAGAGAAATCTCATTTTGGGGGTTGTATGCAGTCGGGTTAGAAAGAGGTTCATTGCAGAGGTGGGATTCAGCCAGTTCTGACCCGTTCTGGAGAATCAGTAGTGGAAATCTTGAGTAGTTCAGAGAACCTGCCAATCCCACCTCTGACTGGCCCCGCCAGCCCCATCTCTTCTCTGCCTCCCATCGAGTCCCAGCTGATCGGCTGGGTCTCCTTTGGTTGCCCTGCACAGGAGAAGGAAGCTGGAAAGCAGGTTAGTGGGGAGGGGAGGGAAATGGGGATTTTGCAGTATCCTTCCCCTGCCACGCCCACCAAGCCACGCCCACCAAGCCACACCCACAGAACCGGTAGTAAAAAAAAAATTGAATCTGGTTCAAGAATTTGGTTTATTGGTAGTGAAATGTTACAATAATTAAGCCTCCAGAGAAACTTGCCTTTATTATTTATTTCCAAAAAAGGTGGCCTGAGACACGATATTCAGTTTGATAAAATACTTGCCAGGAACTGCTGGAGTTAAGAGGACCAGAGATGAGGACGAATATCTGTTTGCCTTGGGTGATTGCACAAGATTGGCCACTGGCCATCACACCACTTTCCCCAAAAGAAACTTCAGATATAAATGTGTGTGTGTGTGTGTGTGTGTGTGTGCATAAAGGCTCATTTTTAATCCTTTCCTGAAACTTGTCGATGGAAAAGTCTTAATTTTAAAATTAGAATTCTCCTTCCACTTTAGACTGGAAGGCAAATTGTTTAATTCATGGGTTTTTTTTTAAAGTTTAACATCTTCCTTCCTATTAAGCCATAGCTTTAAAATAAATAGTAAACAAAAGGGAGCTGAAGGAACATACATTTTAAGATTCAAAATATTATATAGAGCCCTTCTGTATCTGCTTAATGGCTTTTCTGCTCAAACTCAAACTCACAGGCTGCTCAGGAATTCTGGGAACTGAAGCCCACAAGTCATAAAGAGACCATCGTTCCCCACCCCTGCATGAAAATATGTTTACATGGATGATACTTCGGCTGTAAAATCATGAACAATAATACATCTTCACTGCATTCTATTCTATTGCATGCTCACTTGGTTTTGAATATGGGAATGTGCTTGAGTGTCATCATAGTTTCATACAATCAGAAGGTTCTACAGAATCTGAATTACTTCCCCACTCCTATGACAACTAATGAACACAACAGGACTACCTACAAAACCTTGGCTGTAGATCCCAGGTCCCCTTCACCACCTAAAAGAATAACAGAATAACCTGAAAGGATCAGTTTGATTCCACAGCCATCATCAAATTCCATGGTGGCCCTGACTGAATTTGCATTCTATAATTTGTTTTATGAGCATGTATGTTTGTGAGCATGAGAGATGTTTAAGACACGTGGACAGATAGGATACGGAGCAAAATCTCTCCTATCCTCCTTTATTATTTTCTTCCAGCAAAAATTAAAAGTGATTGAGAAGTGTCAATCTTTGTTGTCTAGCTCCAATCTATAGGTGGATCAGCAGCTACCATAATAGCAATAGCACTTAGACTTATATACCACTTCACTATGCTTTTACAACCCTCTCTAAACAGTTTACAGAGTCAGCCTCTTGCCCCCAACAATCTGGCTCCTCATTTGACCCACCTCGGAAGGATGGAAGGCTGAGTCAATCATGAGCCAGTCAGAATCAAACTGCTGGAAGTTGGCAGAGTTAGCTTGCAATACTGCATTCTAACCACTGTGCACCATGGATGGATGGAAGGAAGGAAGGAAGGAAGGAAGGATAGACAATAGCACTTAGGCTTATATATACAGCTTCACAGTGCTTTAAGCCATCTTCTTAAGCAGTTTACAGATTCAGCCTCTTGCCCCCAAACAACCTGGGTCCTCATTTTACCCACCTCAGAAGGATGGAAGTCTGAGTCAATCTTGAGCCGGTCAGGATCGAACTCCTGGCAGTGAGATGGAGTAAACTGCAATACTGCATACCATGAAACAAAGGGAGGAAGGGGCATAGCAGTAGCCCATAGACTTATATACCACTTCACAGGGCTTTCTAGCAGTTTATATAGTCAGCCTCTTGTCCCCAACAATCTGCGTCCTCATTTTACTAACCTTGGAAGGACAGTCAAGATCAAACTCCTGGCTGTGGCCAGAGTTTACCTGCAATGCTGCATTCTAACCACTGCGTCATCATGAAGATGGATGGATGGATGGATGGATGGATAGATAGAGGGATAGAGGGATAGATAAATAGAGGGATAGGTGGAGAGGGGTGGGGGAAGATAGATACCAATAGCACTTAGATTTGGGTATATACCACTTCACAGTGCTTTGCAGCCTTCTCTAAGCAACTTAAAGGGTCAACATATTGTCTCCAATAATCTGTGTCCTCATTTTACCGATCTTGGAGGGACGGAAGGCCGAATCGACCTTGAGCTGGTCAGGATCGAACTCCTGGCAGTGGGCAGAGTCAGTCTGCAATACTGCATTCCTGCAATACTGCATTCCATTCCATTCCACCATGGCTCTACTAATGGCCAAGAAGTGACTCCCACCAAGATCCTTCTGTTGTTGGCTTCACTTTTCCTGCTCCTGACAGGTGGAACGGTAAGGAAATTGAACCAGTTGCATTACATAACACTCCATTTACATTCAAAAAGAGTGGATGCTGGACAACCTTCCCTCCTTCCTGTGGATACTCTGTTAGTTTCCAATCAGATAAGTTCTAATATATCCTGATTTTGCTTGCCACTTGAGTGTTTTTGTTAGCTTTTAACGCAATGTATTGTTTTCTGCGGCATTGTGCATGGTTGATGATTCTTCTTGCATTGCTGAAAAGTCATATGGTTTGATTTGGGCATGCTCTACATCAGGGGTTGCCAACCTTTTGGACCTCAGGGACCATCAAACTCATAATTTTAAATCTCACGGACCAGAGACCCTGGGAAAATCCCCCCAAAAGTCTGCAGGAAAATTCCCCACCCTGTTTCCTACCGATTGATTTATTTGGGATCGCAGGATACCATCTTCAGCTCTGTTCTTAGAGAACAGAGAGAGAGAGGGAGGGAGACTTTTGGCTTCATGCAAGGAAAGCAACAGAAGCAGCAGAAGTCTTTCTTTCTCTCCCCCAAACTCCACCAGAAATGAGTCTTTGTGGGACTTGTCATGCCGGTGCAGCCTCTTGGAGCAGGAGGCCTTGCAGGGTCCCCAAAGACTCATTTCTGGCGGAGTTTGGGAGAGAGAAAGAAAGACTTTGGCTGCTTTCCTTGCGTTCAGCCAAAAGCAGATGAAGAAAGAAGTGGAAAGAAGCAGCCTGATGGCCTGGCCAGGCGCATGGGGCAAGTTTCCCCCTCTGTCCTTTCCCCCCTCCCCTCACTACCTCGTGTTGTTCACAATCCAGTGAAACAACCCTTGGGCCATGTGGACAGTGCAGCCTTGTGTTCCCACACAGCCTGGATTAATTGCTTTGCCGGGTGCTTTGGAGGTGACATTTCTCTGTGGACCATCAAAATTTTCTCACGAACCACCAGTGGTACCCAGCCCACTGGTTGGCGACCCATGCTCTATATCAGTGTTTTTCAACCTCAGCACCTTGAGGATGTCAGCCTTGATGGATGGGGAATTCTAGGGATTGAAGTCCATCCTTCTTCATGATGCCAAGGTTGAGAAACGCTGCTCCAAATAAATACATAAACAGTAAAAAAAAAAAAAAATCCTCCTCATCATCACTGGGATAGGATGGTTCAAGAATGTCAGGTTTATGCCAATCTCAGCCATCTTCTACCAGCTCTTGACTGCATTCCCAAAATGTTCCATGCCATTTTCCCACTCAACTTATTGACACAGTTAGTACAGAAAAAAGTTTTGGCAGCCCTTGCTCTGCACATAGAAATGACATTACAAATATCACCTATTTATTCTGGGCATTCCTGGGGAAGCAGATCTAAAATTACACCAGAAACCATGGGTCCATTCAGGCTATTTATTTATTCAGAATCCTTGCAAAACACTGAAGTGTTGGCAATACCTCTGAGGTGTTATGACTACCTGTTCTGTTGGGATCCCCTCCCAGCTTCACCCCCATTAACTGACAGACCCCAAATTACAGAAGGGGGGTCTGTCAATTAATAGGCATCCCAAATATTTGGGTGTCCTGGTGGACCACCACTCAAGTTTGAGTCAGCAGTATGCCTCAACGGCCAAAAAAAGCCACTCCTGGGCTGCATCAACAGAGGGAGAACATTAACGTCATGGGATAGTACCACTCTATTCCACACTGGTGAGGCCACATTTGAGATACTGCATCCAATTCTGGTCACAACAATATAAAAAAGATGCAGAGACCCTCGAAAGAATAGTTAGAGGAGAACCACTGAAATGATATGGAATCCGCACAATGAATTGTACAAGGAATGGTTAAGGAAACAAGCTTAATGGAGAGGAGACTGAGGGGAGACACGATGGAAGTCTTCCAATAGGAAGTCTCCAAGGAGTATAAATCCTTCCATTCCCCACCATCCTGTGTCAGAGCTGAAGAAGCTTCTTGGGTAAGAAGCAAAAGGTCTTCAAAGAAAAAACAAGTCCAGTTGCCTCTTGAAAAAAGCAACTTTGGGACAAGTCTTCCGATAGTTGAACGGCTGCTACATGGAAGAGAGGGTTGATTTATACTTTGTAGATGTCATGCCTCTGGTGGAGACTGACTCTGAGGAAAAGGAGGAACAGCCAACAGGGAGTGGAAGTGTGGCTCTGGAGGTTGTGGAGGAGGCTGGGGAAGGGCAGAGGCCGGCTGGGCAGTCAGAGGAAGACCCAGGCCCATCCCTTCTCCATCCTAGGGCACGCAGGGAAGAGAGGATAAGGGAGAGACGTGGTCTACTCGGGAGGAGAGGGCCTTGATCCTCTTCATGGGCTGCAGCTGTGACAACTGGATTAGAGGACGGACATGCGTACGGCGAGTGCTGGAAACAAAGCATGGAAATCTCTCTAGCTTATGGTGTCCATCCCAGTGTGTGTTATCTGTGGACGTCCTCCAGCCCTTCTCTTGCCTGGTTTGTGTTGCTGTTTTTCTCCTTCTTGTAACTGTTTGTGTGGGAGTTTTTTGTCTTTCATCAAGAATGTTCAGAGCTTGGAAGCCAAGTGAAGGAATAAAAGGGGCTTCACCTGTTTTCTGTGACTGTGTTTTTTTGTATCCCATCCTGGGTTATCACAGTAGAGATGGAATAACCTTCATCCTGGGGAACATTGTCCTATTCCCCCCCCCCGCCGCCCCAAGGACAGAACAAGCCATAATGAGTGGAATCCCATCAGAGGGAGATCCAATCTGGAAATAAGGAAAACTTTCCCGACAGTGAGAAGGATTCAGCGAAGGAAGAGCTTTCCTCACAGAGTTGTGGGTAGTTCCATTGAGGAGGCTTTCAAGAAAAGTTTGGACAACCATTTGTCTCATATGGTATAGCAACTTCAACCTTGGGCAGGGAGTTGATCAAGAAGACCTTCAGATCCCTTCCAACCCTAGGGTTCTATGATTCTACAGGGATGGTTCCATTTGACCAAGTTTTTGGAAGCAAAAAGCATGGCAAAAGAAAGGCCACCCCAGAGAAATGTGTCCCCAACATCCGTTCTGGAGGTCAATAGAAACGACTTCCCTCCCATCTACGGCTGGATCTACGTAGGAAGGACCCACTGAACCTTTGGCCCAAGTTCTGCCTTCAATAAGGACAAGGGTGCACATTGTAAACTCCCTATTTGGCAAAGTTATTTTAGGTGGGCCTATCCAAGTGGGACAGTACATTTCCTTGAATGTGGCAAAATCCGGTGATAGTGTCTATAAACCTTACTGTTTGCCTTGATGGCCTCAATGCTGCAGTTATCATTTTATGTTTCTATTTTATTTACGTGAAATTAAAAAAAATGTTTGTTTTGTTGATCTGCAGAATTCTGTTCAGCGAAAGCTATTAAACCAAGTAACTACAGAAATGGGAGCGCCCAAGACTCCTGCAACTGTCAGAATCTATGGAACAGCCACGAGTATTTATCATTTGTCTCCTATTTTCATCACCACACTATAAAAAGATGTTGAGACTCCAGAAAGAGAACAGAAAAGAGCAACCAGGATGATTAGAGGACTGGAGGCTAAAAACATACGATGAACAGTTGCAGGAACTGGGCCTGGCTAGTCTAGGGAAGAGAAGGACCAGAGGAGACAGGATAGCAGCCTTCCAATATTTGAGGAGCTGCCCCAGAGAGGAGGAAGGGGGTCAAGCTATTTTCCAAGGCACCAGAAGGCCAGACAAGGAATAATGGATGGAAACTGATCAAGGAGAGATTCAACCTGGAAATAAGAAGACATTTTCTGACAGTGAAATCAATGAACCAAATGAACTGCTTCCTTCAGAAGTTGTGCGAGCTTCATCACTGGAAGCTTTCAAGAAGAGACATCTGACAGAAATGGTGCAAGGTCTCCCAGTTGGGCAGGGGGTTGGACTAGATGACCTACAAGGTCCCTTCCAACTCTGTTAATCTGTATGTGTATCTACTTTCAATGTTTCCACTCTAACGTTAATGCAAAAAAAAGGAAAAAGACATTTCATGGTTCATCTGTAATAAAATAGCTTTCAAACTAGGGGAGAAAAAACAGATCCAGTTCCCTTCATGGGGTTTTCCCTGGCCACTTTCAAAATCTGCTGGGCAACCATTTTCTCTCTCTGAATTATTTTTGAGCAGTCATAAATAAGATGCATGGAAAAAGCCAGCCAAAGAATAACAGGACAAGAAAAAAAAAAATCACAGGGCGGGTTTATTTAAGGGAAGCCAACGGCTCGTGCCTCTGTTTATACTGCAGCAATTTGGGATCTGGATAATTTTCCCGCAGGAGTTCAGTAAAGAGATGGAGGAACAGCAACTTAGTTTATAAAAGTGTGTTTCACAAAGAGCAAATTGTACCGCCAGGAACTTGCTACCTTGTTCAGTGCTCAATTCCCTGATCTGGAACACTGCTTAATTTTAAAGTCAAACTTGCAAATGAAAGAACCGGGCTGGGCTTGGCCGAGACAGGGAGCCGAATTGAAAACAAACACCGTTGGCTCTGTAATTTTAAAGAGCCTTTCATTCAAAGCTAAGGTCATCTCTCTCAAAATAAGGCCATTCCAACGGCTGCTATTGTACAATAAGCAAAGATTTTTAAATGGAGTTGGTACCCATTTGTAATGTTCACAGGTTGGTTTTAATTCCAGACCTCTGGATACAGCAACACGTTTTAAAAACTCAGATAAGTCTGTATGAGCAAAGCTTGTTGCATTGGTGTATTTTTAGCATACTCAGTGACTTTGCAGCATTGAAGGGGAATGGAAGACTAAACGTGGAAGAATGAACTGAAGCAGCCAGAAAGGAAAAGGAGCTGTATTCACTGCAAGGTTTTTCTGGAATTCAGAGATGGTCAAGGGGGCTGGAGACAAGGAAAATTGGACGGAAACTGATCAAGAAGAGATTCAACCAGAAAATAAGGAGAAATTTCCTGACAGTGAGAACAATAAACCAGTGGAACAGAAGTTGCCTTTGGAAGTTGTGGGAACGTCATCACTTGAAACTTTAAAGAAGAGACTGGACAGAAATGGGGTAGGGTCTCCTTTTTGGATGGGTGGGGGGTTGAACTAGATGACCTACAAGGTCCCTTCCAACTCTTAATCTGTTAAAAAAAAAACTTTGCTAACTTTGTTAAGATCATTTATGTAAGTGGCCACTCAAAGTTTTTACTGTCCTTCCAACCATTCAACAAGGAATTTCTATGCATTACCTGTGTCTAAGAAAACCAGCATTTTAACAAGCTTAGTCTTACAGCATATGAAACACTTTGGCCTTTGTGAGTTTTCATTGAAGGCCATTAAAGCAGGGGGCAGGATCTTCCAGAGGGCCTCCATCATGGCAGAGAATGCTCTTGTCCTAGACCTTCATCCCTGGAGGCTTTCAAGAAGAGACTGGACTGCCATCTGTCAAAAATGATGTACTATCTCCTGCTTTGGGGGAGGGTTGGACTAGATGACCTACAAGGTCCTTTCCAACTCTGTTAATCTGTTATCGCCTGGCCCATGGATCGGATATATCTGGGCATGTTCGGGTCTTTTCCCATGTAAGTTTGTGAGTACCTATCTTGGCAACGTTTTGACAAGGTCCCACTCGCCATCTTCAGGCTGGTGCTTTCGGCTTCGTGCTTGTACGAGTAAAGCGTGATTAGAGCTGCCATCTCCCTATATATACTGGTGGGGAGGTTGGTTGTGTTACACCTCCCCGCCAGTATATATAGGAGACGGCAGTTCCGATCACACTTTGCTCACACAAGCACAAAGCCAAAAGCACCAGCCTGAAGATGGCGAGTGGGACCTTGTCGAAACGTTGCCAAGATACTCACAATCTTACATGGGAAAAGACCTGCATACTTGTACCCGTGATAATCTACGAAAACACACACACACACACATATATATTGCTTCACAGCCCTCTCTAACCTTCATTTGTGTGTGTGTGTGTGGTTGTGTTTTCTTAAGTTTTCGCGGGTATCTATATGTACGGTATTCAGCTTTGTTCAGGTATTTTCCCACGTCATTATAGTTGTGCTTTTAATATCCAAGTGCTGTTGCTATTTCTTGTTAAATGAATCACTGCAGATGTTAAATTAGTAAGATGGTTCTTAAGTGAATGAATCTGACTTTGATTGTCAGAAGGTTGCAAAAAATAAGTGATCACATGACTCCAGGATATTGCAATCGTCATGAATATGACTCAATTTCCAAGAGACTGAATTTTGATCATGTGGCTACAGGGATGCTACAATGGTCGGAAGCATGAAAAATGGGTCATACGATAAAAGTCACTTTTTTCAGTGCTGTTGTAATTTTGAACGCCACGAAACAAACTATTTTAAGCCAAGGACTGTACTAGGAAGGGTTTAGCCCTTATAACTGAGCAAAACAAAATTAGAATTCTTTATTGGCCAAGTGTGATTGGACTCGCAAGGAATTTGTCTTGGTGCAAATGCTCTCAGTGTCCATAAAAGAAAAGATACATTCATCAAGAGTCAAGAATCATCAGATGCAACACTTAATGATAGTCATAGGGTACAATAAGCAATCAAATCATACTAGGAAACAGTCAATATAAATCATAAGGATACAAGCAACAAACTTACAGTTGTACAGTCACAAGTGGGAGGAGATGGGTGAAAGGAACAATGGGAAGATGAATAGTAATAGTTGTGCAGACTTAGCAAATAGTTGAACAGTGTTGAGGGAATTATTTGTTTAGCAGAGTGATGGCTTTCGGGGGAAAAGTGTCCTTGTGTCTAGTTGTTCTGGTGTGCAGTGCTCTATAGCAGTGGTATCCAACTTTGGCAACTTTAAGACTTATGAACTTCAACTCCCAGAATTTGAAGCCCACAAATCTTAAAGTTGCCAAGGTTGGACACCCCTGCTCTATAGCATCATTTTGAGGGTAGGAGTTGAATCAGTTTATGTCCAGGATGTGAGGGGTCTGTAGATATTTTCACGGCCCTCTTTTTGACTCGTGCAGTATACTGGTCCTCCATGGAAGGCAGGTGGGTAGTAATTGTTTTTTTCTGCAGTCCTAATTATCCTCGAATGACAAAGGAGCAAGTCTAAAATCAGAAAAGACTGATTCACAAAATCTGAGCATCCAAACGTTTGGCTGTTAAAATCTTGAACTTATTTCAATGTTTGTTCTGCCTAACAGAAGCTGGAAGGCCATCCAGCTGGATGAGTAACAAGAATATAATTACCAGGTCCAATTGTATATTTCCCCAAGAAATTTCCTGTCATGCTACCTAAGCCAAGTTAATCTTTTCTGGGTCCCATTTCCATAAAGCAGCGCATTGCATAATTCTCGTCCTTCCCCAACTCTTTGCAGGTAAAATTGAGAGAAGAATGGCCTTTTTCCCCCCACAAGAGGCTGGCCTGGAGACAAATGACTTTCTGAACCTCCTTGCCCTGATGGGCTCCTTATTAAAATACCGTTCAGCTCCAGAGGTGGGATTCAGCAGGTTCTGACCAGTTCTGGACCAGTAGAGGAAATCTTGAGTCATTCAGAGAACCGGCCAAAGCCACCTCTGACTGGCCCCGCCAACCCCATCTCTTCTCTGCCTCCCATTGAGTCCCAGCTGATCGGCTGGGTCTCCTTTGGTTGCCCTGAACAGGAGAACGGAGCTGGAAAGCAGTTTAGTGGGGTAGGGAGGGAAATGAGGATTTTGCAGTAACCTTCCCCTGCCACGCCCACTAAGCCACACCCACAGAACCAGTAGTAAAAAAAAAAATTGAAACCCACCACTGTTCAGCTCCTGTCTGACTTCTAGTTAAACCCAGGGCCAAATGTAAAGCTGGCACAAGGCACTTCTTGAGGAGTTCAAACAGTGCAAAGTTGAGTCTGCAATTGAAAGACACAAAGGCAATCCTCAACTTACAACTGTCTGCTTAGTGACCGTTGGAAGTTACAACAGCAGTGGAAAAAAAAAGGACTGATAACCGTTTTTCACACTTTATGACCACTGCAGCATGCCCACGGTCACATAATCAACATTCAGATGCTTGGCCACTGACACATATTTATGAATATGTTTCAGGATCCAGTGATGCATTTTTTGCAACCTTCCGACCAGCAAAGTCAATGGGGAAAGCCAGATTTCACTTCACAACCGTGGTCATAATTTAAAAACGGCAGTGATTTGCTTAACCGATGTGGCAAGAAAAGTTGTAAAATTCCCCACTTGGAGGGAAATCCTCGGTATTCAAAAGGTCTTGCAAAGGAGTGACGCTGGAGCAATGCAGAAGGGCCGTCGTGCAATCTGGTCTCTGAACGGAAATGCACCCAGCTCCGATTGGGGAACAGAATTTCCAGCTTTTGAAAGTTGATTCATGACAATTAATGGGAAGCTCCTTGCAGTTAAATTCTTTAAACGGTCCAAAAGCACTGAAGTTGGCAAGGAAGAAAAAAATGACCTTGTGTTGTGGTTCGTCGGCAGCAGGTGTGGACAGCTGAGGTTTCGGAGAGTGGGGACTCAGGTGAGGGGCCTGCGTGTGATGCAGGGATGGGGCCAGGACCATCAGAGATGGTGGAGGCTGGCAGCAGTGATGAAGAGGTCCCCGAGGAGCCTGTGTCCAGTGTGCGTGTGCACAGGGCTGCTCGAAGGAAAGAGCAGCTGCAGCAGCACGGGCGACTCAGGAGTAAGGCTGCAAGGTCATGGCCCCTCTCTTAAGAGATAAAAGCCAGCTGAGAAACCGGAGTTCTTTGCAGGAAGCAAAGAAGTTTTTGCACTCAAGTCTTGTGGACGTTTGGAGTATCTTGGTTGGTGTTTGGAGACTGTTTGTGTTTGAACTATCTCTTGGCAACTTTATCTAGTGTTCTTGGCAGCCTTGCACAACCTTGGCAAGGCTCGTTCTTATCAGAGACAATTAGTTTGAAACCTTTTAACCGAGAAGGAACGGAATTCGTGAAGAATCATTAAAAGGTTTTGCTGTCACCTCCGTTTCATGTTTGTTTTCTTGGAACAAGGTTTGGGTCAGAACACCTTGTCATCCTTTGGAGAAAAGGCAGCCTTGGGTTTTTGAGAGATTGCACTTCATCCTACAGCTATGGTGGCCAGACTACCTCCTGCGGCCCGTGAGTTGCGCAACTTGTCATTAACTGGCCAAAAGTTAGAAATGGTAATAAAACGGCTACTGCTTCTTTTTCTCAAATTTAGAACTTGCCACAAAACACCCATTGAGGAGACCTTTCTCCTCCCTAAAGACCATGTGAAGCCTTTCCTTGCCGCACAAGAGGAAAATAAACAGCCAGGCATGTGCTTTTTTTAAACACACAAACTCCATGCACACACATAACTGCTTGCAGAAAATATTTGCACTGAACACCCATTGGGACTGGAGAATATTTCAAACCTGTTGATAAACGTGCATGTGTCAGGAAAGCAGAGGTAGTTTAAAACCATTTTATTCTCCTTTCTTTCTTTCTTTCTTTCTTTCTTTCTTTCTTTCTTTCTTTCTTTTTCTTTCTTTCCTTCCTTCCTTCCTTCCTTCCTTCCTCTTCCTTCCTTCCTCTTTCTTTCTTTCTTTCTTTCTTTCTTTCTTTCTTTCTTTCTTTCTTTCTTTCTTTCTTTCTTTCTTTTTCTCTTTCTTTCTTTCTTTCTTTCTTTCTTTCTTTCTTTCTTTCTTTCTTTCTTTCTTTCTTTCTTTCTTTTTCTTGTTTCCTTCCTTCCTCCTTCCCTTTCTCTTTTCTTTCTTTTTCTTCCTTCCTTCCTTCCTTTTTCTTCTTTTTTACTTTCTTCCTTTGGCAACCGGTTCCTACTTATGACCGTGGTGTGTCCCAAAGTCAATGGGGAAGCAGAATCAATGGGGAAGCCAGATTCACTTAAGAACCGTGTTACCAACTTATCAACTGCAGTGGTTCACTTAACAACTGTAGCACATAAGGTAGAAAAACAGGGGAAAGTTGATTTAACAAATGTTTCACTTAGCAACCAAACTTTTGGCCTCAATTGTGCTCGCAAGTTGAAGACTATCCTAGTGAATTTCCCACCAGATTTATTTTGTGCAAAAGAAGGGGTTTTGCTGGCAGAGGCACTGCAGGCCGGTCCTTCACTATTTCCAGGGGCCCCTGCAGGCCAGATCGAAGCCCCCCATGGGCAGGATCCAGCCATGGGCCTTGAGTTTGACATCCCTGTTCTAGAGTCTCAACATATTTTTTTTTGATAGTGTGGTGACCAAAACTGGATGCAGTACTCTAGGTGTGGTCTTACTAAGCCTTTATAGAGTGGTATTAGTACCTCACTGGATCTCGATTGTATCCCTCTGTTAGTGCAATTTAGGATTGTATTTGCTGCTGCTGCACACAGCTGGCTCCTATTTAGCTGGTTGTCCACTAAGACTCCAAGATCCCTCTCACGGTTCCTGCTATTAAGCCTGGTTTCACCCCAGCCTATGTGTGTCCTTTTGGTTTTTTTCTTGCCTAAGTGTAGGATTTTACTTTTCTCTGGATTGATTTTCATTTTGTTAGATACGGCCCAGTGCTCTAGTCTGTCAAGATCCCTCTGGATCTTGAGCCTATCTTCTAGAGTACAGGTTCCCAGAGTTCTGACCTAAGCTTCCTGAGCCACAATTACGTACACAGTGATTTTAAAAACAAGACTTATTTTAGTGCAACGCTGGGAATTGTTTTCATTCCCAGCCAGAATTAATCTCAAACAGTCCCCCAAGATAAGCAAACACCTTTCAGTTCTGTGAAGTGCTGCCAAAAACAGAAGTATCCAATTAACTAGAAAACCAACCAACCGAAGTACAAAGAGTTTTCAGGGATGACTCTGAACCGAGCGAACGACTTTGCTTCCTGCAAAGATTTCATCATCTTGGCCTGACCTTTATATCTTATGGGAGGGGCAATCCCCTCCCAGCCTTACTCCCAAGTCTCCCCTTTTGTCTTAGTTCTCTTGTCTTCTGGCAACTCTGCGCGCACACACACTGAGAACAAGCTCCCCTGGCTCTTCTGCCTCGCTGCTTCCAGACTCCAAAGGCTCCGGAGTCAGCACTCCACTCCCAGATGGTCCAGGCCCCATCTCTGTATCGGATGCAGCATCCTCGTCCGAGTCCTCCCCAGACTCCCGGACTGGTCCCCGTTCTTCCCCACTGTCCGATTCCGCTGCCGTCTGCCTAGGCTGCCGGCGAACCACAACACCCAGAGACGTACTGGTTCTTCCCATGTTTTGCTGAGCCCTTGGGGCTCTGGGAGTTGTCCTGGCAGCAGCCCTTCCTCTCCTCTATTTCATTTCTGCCAAATTAAAGCTAAGTGCTTGGTTCCCTAACCATGAACACCGTAATTAAGATAAACCAGAGACAAAAGGAGTTACCATCCAGCACTGCCAAAACCAAAGTTACCGCTGCTTAATTCAAAAGTGATTTAACGGGGACTTTGATAAGAAGGATCCCAGTTGCCTCCAGATGTTTCCAATAAATACAATGTTTCCCCTCTCTCCAGTTCAGCCTAATTAAAACCACCCCTTTCCCCACCCTGGCAGCAATTTGAGAATAGCTGGTTGTCCTCACTTGTGGTTATTTCTTGGCTAGGAGGAGTTAGGAATTCATACTAGCAGTTCTGGTAAGTATTGCATGAGACTTTTATATAGGATGGCCTTTCTCACCTGTTGTTTTGTTGTTGTTGTTTAAAATTGATTTGGTGAAAAGGAATGGCCATTCCAAAAAAAGTCAGTTCAAAAATAAGCATCCTGCAGAGGTTGGTGATACAGCCAGAAATTAGTCCTTGTTCAAAATGTGGACTATTTAAATCAATTAAACCACCAGTTAGGGAGCTACCATCTAACTTTAAGCTTACTTTAAACTGAATTATGATTCACCAATGAACTCCACGCCCCACCTCCTCCCACAAACCAGGTTGCTGGAGAAATACAACCCACGCAAATATCTAGAAACTACAATTTCTCATTAGCTGCAATTGTTATAAATCCTGTCGAGGTTTTGTAGAAGCAAGCCCGTACTGGGAAAAAAAAAACAAAAACCAGGATTAATTTTGAAACCCAGCCTAAGCAGTGATTGAATTGTAATGTCAAATCCGAGCCAGTAGTTTAGTTTTAATGAAGAGCCCAATGATTACAGATATCGAATTTAAGTCTGTAATCCAACACTGAAGCTCCTGAGATAGCTTTGGATAAATATCTTGTAAAACCGTGCTTTGCAGGATAAAATTGAGGAAAAGGCATGTGATGTTGCAAATGAAAGAAATATAATGGCTTTTCCCCTCCGCTTTTTAAAATGCATGCATTTTTTAAAAGATCAGGGAAGGCATGTTAGTTGGGTAATCCCGAGGAAAAAATATTGTAGAGGTACTCCTTGACTTACAACAGTTTGTTTAGAGACTAGGACGGCACTGAAAAAGGTGACTTATGACCGTTTTTCACACTTATGACCATTGCAGCATTCTCCACGATCACGTGATCAAAATTCAGTTCCTCGGCAACTGACTCCTAGTTATGATGGTTGCAGTGTCCCGGCCTCACATGATTGGTCAGAAATGGTGTAGGGTCTCCTGCTTGGGCGCGGGGGGAGGGGGGGTTGGACTAGATGACCGACAAGGTCCCTTCCAACTCTATTAATCTATGATCCCCTTGTGCGACTTTCTGACAAGCAAAGTCAATGGGGAAGCCAGCCAGATTCAACTGAACAACCCTGTTGCTAACTAAACTTGAATGATTCACTGA
Source organism: Hydrophis major (assembly GCA_033807585.1). Lineage (NCBI taxonomy): Eukaryota > Metazoa > Chordata > Lepidosauria > Squamata > Elapidae > Hydrophis > Hydrophis major. The sequence continues at coordinate 4,650,576 of CM066340.1, read as the reverse complement.
ACAACGGTGGCAAGAAAAGTCATAAAAACAACCAATGCCTCACTTAGCAAAAGAAATTTTAGGCTCAATTGTGTGTTGTGGTTCTCCAGCAGCCTGTGCAGATGGCAGCGGAATCGGACAGTGGGGAAGAACAGGGACCAGTCTGGGAGTCTGGAGAAGACTCGGATGAGGGTCCTGCATCCGACGCAGGGATGAAGCCAGGACCATCTGGGAGTCAGGTGCTGCCTCTAGAGCTTTCGGAGTCTGGCAGCAGCGAGGCAGAGGACCCAGGGAAGCCTGTTCCCAGTGTGCGTGTGTGCAGAGCTGCTAGTAGGTGAAAGCAGATGAAACAAAAGGGGCGACTCGGGAGTAAGGCTGGGAGGGGATTGCCCCTCCCCTAAGGGACAAAGGAAAAGCAAAGGTAGAGAAACCTTTGCAGGAAGCAAAGTTGTTCGCTCTGTTCGGATAAAACCTTGAAGCTCTGCGTGGACTTTGTACTTCAGTTGGCTGTTGTTGTTTTCAGTTAATTTGGCACTTTTGTTGTTGGCAACAATTCAGAGAGAAAGGTAGGTGCTTATTTTGAGGGATTGTTAGGGACTCATTACTGGCTGGAAATGAACATAATTCCCAGCGTTGAAATAAAACAAGAGTTGTTTTAATTAAGCATGTGCTTAATTACAGTCTCAGAAATCTTGATCAGAATAGTGTGGTTATAAGTCAAGGATTACCTGCATATCCTTTATAACCTCCACTCAAAACTTTACTCCACTCTGATTTAAAGCCGCTTTTTCCAAATCATGCAACCCACAGAAATAAGTATATATTCTTATGCACTCATGAATTCATCATTAGATTTTTATAGTCCATGAAGTCTTTTACATTAACAATATGAACAAAGGGATGTTTCTATATCCATAGAATTATGCCAAAGAGAAAAAAGAGGACAAATATTAATGAGAACCTGTTCGTCGCAATATACTGTCTAAACCAGGGGTCTCCAACCTTGGCAACTTTTAAAACTTATGGACTTCAACTCCCAGAATTCCTCAGGGAGTTGAAGTCCACAAATCTTAAAGTTGCTAAGATTGGACACCTCTGTCTACATTATTTTTGTTTATATACAAACCAGGTTACGTTATAGCCTTCCTCTTTATAGTCTTCAAACTAGCTACCACAACAATTGAAATGGCTTACAGAAATGAAAACAAAAACCCATCCAAAAGGGAAAGTGGATGGGAGAACACTAACACATGATCAAATCAAATTACACTAAAATTGAAGATAGGAGGTTGTTGGGTTGGTTTTTTTTAGTTTGGCTAAAGAAAAGTTTTAAACATAACGACAAGACATCTCCTGATAATGTGGGAGAGGATATTTCATCCCATTCACTTCCAAAAGTAGGACAATGGAAGATGTATCAGATGCTACAAGTACCAGATAAATAGGTGTTGTGGTTAGCTGGCAGCAGGTGTGGACGACTGAGGAGAGCGAGGACTCAGATGAGGGGCCAGGACCATTAGGGAGTGGACTGCTGCCTTCAGAGATTGTGGGGGCTGGCAGCAATGAGGAGGAGGTTCCCGAGGAGCCTGTGCCAAGTGCACGCTCACAGGAAAGAGCAGCTGCAGCAGCATGGGTGGCTTAGGAGTAAGGCTGCAAGGTAATGGCCCCTCCTTCAAGAAGATAAAAGTCAGCTGTGAATTGGACGTTCTTTGCAGGAAGCAAAGACATTTTGAAACTCAGCCTTGTGGACATTGCAGTATCTTAGTTGGTATTTGAAGACTTTTAAACACATTTTATTCAGTTTTTCACATTAAAAACAAAAATCTCTTTTTAGTGGACAACATATTTCTGGGTCATCACCTTTACATACAAATATGACAGCAATTATACATTCATATATGCATACTTAATTATATTATAATCTTTTCCATTCCAAATTTTCAGTAAGGAGAGAAACAAACACATTAATTCTAGCTTCTTTCATTGATCTCAATCGAAACATCTTTTTGTTTCATTTCAATTATTTCAAATATAATCCTTTAATATTTATTTTAAAAATAAAGATAAACAATGTGTTTGCCTAATAATAATAATTATAATAATAAAAAAGTTACCAATGTCTCTCCTTGCTTCTAATTGTCTGTAGTAACATATTAATTTAATTTATTAATATTAATTGGTTCTTTAGTCTGTCATATTCCCTTTCCATTACACATTCTTTTTATAAATTCTAGATTAATACAAATTTTAACACTAAAGAAAAAAAAACAAGTACAGGTTTCCCCCCTTTTACTGTTTTGAGTATGATCAGAATATACCTTTATTCCCTCATCTTGATTCCCAATAAACCATTATTTTTAAGAAGTTACAATAATAATCATTACATCTTTTCATTTGGATTCGGCAGCATATTTTTCCCCCTTGATTTTTAATAAGAGTTATCAGTATCTATATAACCTATTTTCTAAATATTTTTAATTGCAGAAATATTCTTATTACCCCTTGTCACCCTGCAGATCCCCTTTTTAATTCATCAACTATTATCTCTGAAAAAACAATTTTTCAACATTTTACTATTTCTGTATTTCTTTATTTCATGCACCTGCTTCTTACTGCTTCTCCTCCCCCTCTTTTCCTCATATCTTTTCTCATTCCAGTTTATATCCCACTCTTTCTTAATATCTTCCTTTCCCCTTTTTTTCTGCTGGGACTTTCTGCCTTTCCTGACTTCACAGGTATTCCCCCTTTTGATTGCCTTCTTAAATCTCCACTTTTTAACCTTCCTTCTTTCCCCACTTCTTTGTAGCATTCTTTGTCTATTTAAAATGTCTTCTCCTTGAGTCGACTCCTCCTCCTCTGAAGCTCTTTCTTCGTGTTCTTCAATCGCCATTTCCATTTTTTCTAACACAGAGCAAAGTGATTCGCCTCTTTCCTGTCATAATTCTCTCATATTTTTAAGTTCCATTTTTAATTCCCAAAGAGATATCATCATTACATACTCTTTTATTTTATGATCGTTAAAGTCCACACAAAAAACCATTTTTACTTTCCTTCTTTCTTCTTTCAATTTTCTCAAGTTCTCAGTTATTCCAGCCCAGGGTCTATAACAAAAACATCAATCAATCCCACAGTCAGTCTTTCCTTGCTTTTTTCTTTATTCTGGTTCTGCTTTCACTTTCTAAGATTCTTACTTTGTTTCAATATTTCTTTAGTGTTATATCCACACAAGTTCATTCAGAAACAGGATGCTTTCCCTTTTGCTTGAGATCAAGGTTTTGTCAAAAGGTGGCATTCTCCATGATACAAAGTCTTCACCTTTTCCCCCTATTTTTTTATTTAGGGTTTTTTGAACCTTAATATTCCAGCACAATCCAGTCTCCAATTTGTGAACTTTATTATTATTATTTTTTGACAATCTTAAATCCAGCTTTATTTTATGCCTGTTTATTCCCAAAATATTTTAGTCCAATTTAGTTAAATCTTTAGTTCCAGCTTCTTCCTTTCCCGGTTCGAAGCCCCGCTTAGCTGTCAAAAATATTTTCTTTTTTTCCCTTGTCCCTTTGTAATTTCGCCACTCACTTTTCTTTTCTTAAAAATTTCGTGTTACCTTAAAATCCCGGGATACTTTTGTTTAGTTGTATTGCCCAGTTGTCCCGGTTCAGATGTTATCCACCTCTTTCTTCCCTCCTGCACGAATCTTAATCCAACTGAGTCCTCCTCTTCAGGGTGGCCATTTTAAACCACCGCTGCAGTCGTCTTCGGGGGGGAGGGAAGGCCAAGCCCAGGGGGGGGAGATGCGGCTCCCTCAACCTGGCTTACAGCTTCTCCTTACTCCGCTGCCCCTCCAAGGCAGCTTCAGCCCCTAATCGTAATGATCAGGGCTCTCCAACGAAAGAGCATGGACCATAGCCACAGAGAGTCGCGATCTACGGCCCGTCAGCGAGGAGGCTCCGCCTTCTTCCCCCGGTATTTGAAGACTCTTGTGTTGTGAAATATTTCTGTGATTCTTGGCAGCCTCGCACAGTTTTGGTGAGGTTTGTGCTTATCAAAGTTAATCAGTTTGCAGCAGCTTTTAAACCGGGGATTCGTAAGACTCATTAAAAGGTTTCTGTTCCCTTTGGTTATTGTTTGTTTTATTAGACAAGGGTTTGGGTCAGAACAATAGGTGGATTCTTGCAGAAATGTGGCAGTTTTTAAAGTACCCTGAAACTCCTTCTTTTACACAAAATACATTTGGGCTACCGGTAGTCCTTGACTTAAGGCCACAATTGAGCACAAAATTTTGGTTGCTACATGAAACATTTGTTAAGTGAATTTTGCCCGTTTTACGACCTTCTGTGCCACAACTGTTAAGTGTTCTTAAATTAAGATTAAGATTTCTTAAAAATAAGAACTGGAGTTCTTAAATTAGTAACCTGGTTGTTAAGTGAATCTGGCTGTCAATTCACAAAACATTCCTATACCTGTTTTAGTAGCTGCCATAAAAAAAAGGGTGGGGGAGAAATCTGGAAGAGCAGTGCAGCAGTTTGAAAGTGAAAGTACATTCCCACTCTTATCTTTAAAAGATTGTAACTAAACTACCAGAGCTTTTGCCTGTGAATATATTTAATTGGAGAACGTGAATGAGGGAACATGATGATCCTGTGAAGGTGCTCAATTGGAGAGTCTGCTTTATGAGACACCCAGGAGGGAGGGGAGGGGAGGAACAGGGTCACAGGGGACTGTAAACGACATAGGCCAGAGTTGGCTTCCTACAGGGCAGTGCCAGTATGTCATCTCTAATGAATCCTTTGAAGTTTTTTGAAGTTTGGCTTAAGAATCATGATTTAATTAGGGCAATTGCTGGAATCCTAACACCAGCTTCCCCATTGACTTTGCTTGTCAGGTCACAAGTGGTGATTACATGACATTGCAACCGTCATAAATACGAGTCAGTTGCCAAGCATCCGATCACATGGCCATAGGGATGCTGCAATGCAGAAGTGGTATTCAGCAGGCTCTGACCGGTTCTGCAGAACCAGTAGCGGAAATTTTGAGTAGTTCGGAGAACCGGCCAATCCCACCTCTGACTGGCCCCACCAACCCCATCTCTTCTCTGCCTCCCATTGAGTCCCAGCTGATCGGCTGGGTCTTCTTTGGTTGCCCTGCCCAGGAGAACGGAGCTGGAAAGCAGGTTAGTGGGGTGGGGAGCGAATGGGATTTTGCAGTAACCTTCTCCTGCCAGGCTTACCAAGCCACGCCCACAGAACCAGTAGTAAAAAAAATTGAATCCCACCACTGTTATGAAAACAGTTTGTAGTAATCGCAAGATAGGATAAATTTGCTCTCTAAAAAGAATAAATGAGTATAATTTTTCCTGTTTATTAGGGGAGAAATATTCTCAGATACAACTTTTTCTAAGTCTCTCCTAATATTCTCAACTTTATCCTGTCTCCCAATTTCAGAAAAGACACTAGTTGTCTCATGTACTCAAGTGATTTAAGTATTATATTTCTCAAAGGAGAGATTTACTTTTTCACTTCTCACTTCTATCTCCAACAATTTGACTTTAATGCATTTAGGAAAAAGGCCAATTATTCCTTGCTAATCCATTAGTCTGCATAAAAATCTCTCTACTTACCTATTTGAAATTTGCCACAGAGCTTTGAACAAAACATGCTCTATTTTTTTCTGCAAATTTCATTGACTTCTGTTTCAAAACAAAAACCAAGCAACGGCCTTAAAAAGAAAGAACCAAGTAATGGCCTTAAAAAGAACTTAAAAATTCTTCTTTCTCTTTTAAACTTTCGGCAGTTTTCATACTCTTCTAATTTTTGAAAGCAAAAATAAATTAAAAAAAAACCTGTGGTATTTTTCCATGTTAAAGACAGAGGTCCCATTTTTTAATCTATCTACTATTTGAATTTACATTCTGGAATTCAGACAAGTTGGAATGGTCTAACCCTCAAGGTAGACCAAATATTTGCTGACCCAGAAAATCAGACAAAAATGGCTAGCATACAAATTGTGGAACACACATTTTTATCACCTCCCAGTCATTTCAGCCCACCGAATAAGTCTGGTAGGAAAATCATTTTTCAATTCTCATCCTTAAGGAAGGATTGGCATCAGGGATTTTGGAGACCCTTCCTTTTCTTGGCAGTAGATTCTATGATACACCTCAACTAGTTTCTAAGAACCTGCCACTAAATAATCCAATTCCAGATTAAAGGGGGGAAAGTTAGAGAACAAACTCTTACAGTTGTGATGACCTGAAGGGATTCCTATCTACCCCTTATTATTAAAAAGGGATAGAAATGTCACAGATACTACTGGCTCAGAGTTAAGGAAGCCACAGTTGGAAGTTGAATACAAGAGGCATTTTGGAAAACAAAAATAATGTCCCTATTTCTATCCACAAATCTTTATTCCAATCCTCTCATTCAGCCAAAAGAATATTCTGTTTTAAGGATATTTCTTAATAAATAAAAACAGAGGAAAATATCAACTTGTCCTCTGCCATTTAGAATTCCTCCCCTCTTTCTGTTTAGTTTCAATGTAGAAACAGATGCCAGAAACCCAAAACGGTTCTTATGTAAAATAAAAGAGGTGCATTATTTCTAAACTGTTTCCTCTCTGCCAAACAGGCCCAGAAGGCAGGGCTGGGTTCTCCAGCTTCAATTTAAGGGGCGGCTTCATACACGAAAGCCATAAATAAATCAACAAACAACAAATAAATACATAATCTGGATTAAGACAGAAACCCCAGCTGTTCCCCGAGAAGCTCTTTCTCTGACAGTGGCAATTCAAATAGGGTGAAATGAAAGAGGCTTCTCACTGAGCTGCTGCAGATTCGTCTTATTGTCCTTCTCCCAAAAGTATTTGAAAGTTCTGGTTAACATCAGGAAAAACAGGGGAGTCAAATTAAACATATACTTGAATTTAGGTTAAGACTGCAGAATAAAACCACCAAAGATGTTGATAGCATCTTGAAATTTATAGATTTATGATGACAAAGAACAATTACAAGTCCATCCTCACAAGTCTTGAAGTAAGTCCTTCTAACTAACAACCATTTGGCGGGTGAGGCCATCACTGAATCTCCACGCAAAACACATGTTTTACTGTGGTTTTTATGTCCCTGCTGCAAACACTGCAAAGAAGTTGAAAATGCATGGAAATTTTCCCCCATCAATAGGAAGAGAAGACGACTGGCAGACTCCAAAAAAAAAGGGGGTGGGGGAAATGCCACAGCTCCTCACAATTCACCCTGAATGCCAACACTCAATGCATACCAACTTCTCCCGTGGTTTATTATTTGTGATAAATTCCCCCGTGGCCTTCGGAAAGTCATTTCTGCACTAAATGGATTCGATCCGGCTTAGAGAGCCAGGGTTTTCTTCTTCTCAAGTTGCACAGCAAAAATGAAAAACAGGAAGGTGAAGGAGAAGAAAAATTTTCTTCTGGACCCCCAACAAGTCATTGACAATTGCAGGATTTGGGTTTGTCTCATTTAGGGAAAAGAAGGACTCGTGGGGACATGAGAGCAGCCTTCCAGTATTTGAGAGCCTGCCACAAAGAAAAGAGGGTCAACTTATTTTCCAAAGCATCAGAGGGCAGGGCAAGAAACAATGGGTGGAAACTCATCAAGGAACCCAGATTTGAAGAGAAACTATGAGGACAATCGATGAGCGGAACAGCTTGCCTACTTCACAGGGTAGTTGTGCCCAAAATAAAATGAAAGCTAATATGCACTCCCCACATGTACTGCCTTGAGCCCTTTAGAGGAAAGCAACGTGTAAACAACTCTGACTATAAAAGCAATCCTGTGAATAAACAATCCAGAAATTAAGACTATATATGTACAGAAGGTTCATCGTTTTCTTCCTTTGAAACTAACACATCTCCAGCTGATCTTTAAGTAGTTTATTTTAGTTCTCATTAAGCGTTTATGGAGATTCTTTTAGATGCCGCCCGAAAATCCTCTCCATCTAGATCATAGAATGATAGACTTGGGACCTTGGAGGTCATCTAGTCCAAACCCCACCCCACCCCGCTCGAGCAGGAGAATCTATTTCAAATATTAGCATCTACCTAGCCTCCTGATTGTGAGGCAAGAGCTCAACCTCTAGGCCACCAGAGAAGCGAGAGAGGCATCTATCTCTTGGTGCCATGGGAGGAAAAAGAGGAACATCTCACCAGATGTGAAAAGGAAGGAGAGGAAAGGAAGGAGGAGAGCGTGAGAGCAAGCAGAGCCGGAGAAAGGAATGCCCTCCCTCCCTTCCTCCCGCTCTCTCTCTCCCTCTCTCTCTCTCTCTCTCTTCCGTCCTGCCCTTAGGTAAGTCATGTGCAGTTCCTGCTCCGAAGCGCCTCGGGGGCCCTTAGACAAAAAAGGCCTTCTTCTGCCACAGAGAGAATGTGCTCCGTGATTAATGCACTTGGTGGCCACAATGACTGGAGACGATCTCATGATGTTGTGACATGGGCTTATTTGCAGGCACGTCTTCCCCCTCCTTCCCAGCACAGACAGGAGAGCTGGCACCGGCTCATTACTCCTGAGGGCATCCAGGGGGGCTCTTTGTTTTATCTTGCAGGTTAAAGCCAGGCGCTTCCCTTCTTGGGGCTTCGACAGGACTTTTGCCATTTTTATTTCTCTTTTAAACATGCGGTGCCCCATTCGAGGCACCCAATTGAAGGCATCCTTAGCAAGATCACACGGTCAAAATAAAGACAATCCTTTGTCACATGTCTCCTAGCATGTTTTCCAAGGAGAGAAAGGTGGGTGCTTTCTCGCCTCCCCCCCATTTTCAAACAGATGGAAATTAGTCCCAAAGGTGCTTTTTTTTTCAGGAGGCAATTGGACTGTCTTGTTTTGTTTTTTTTCTTTCTTTTGGAGACGTTTTGCTTCTTATCCAAGAAGCTTTTTTTGGCTCTGACAGGGATGGAGGATGGGATGAACACCCTTGGAATGATATGGGAATAGGAAGGGATTTCCAGAGAGAGAAAATAGCATACTACAGGAACCAGGAACACCACTCAGGTGACCCTGAGAACACAGATAAACCTCCAAGTGGCCTCAATGACCCTCTAAAACAGGGGTCTCCAACCTTGGCTCCTGGAAGCCTGGCGGACTTCAACTCCCAGAGTTCCACAGCCAGCAAAGCTGGCTGTGGAATTCTGGGAGTTGAAGTCCGCCAGGCTTCCAGGGGCCAAGGTTGGAGACCCCTGCTCTAAAAGGATGCAGATGACCAGCTCTCTGCAAGGAGTATCAATCCTTCCATTCCCATCCATTCAGTTGGATGAGAAGTGAAACGTCTTCAAAAAACCAAAAAAAACCAAAAGGAAGTCCGGTGGCCTCCTGAGAAAAAAGCACCTTTGGGACAAGTGTGATCTGGATGATGGAGAATCTCTACAGACTTTTAGCCAGAGATTAGGTTGAGGGAGCAAATAGTTCAAAGAACAAAGATTGTGCTCAGAAAGAAAGCTTATTCGTGATTTATTTCATTTGTTTTATTCACTTACTTCAAGCGTTGCTTAGCCTTGGTGGCGAGTTTAAGATGTCTTGCTCAGCTGGCTGGGGAATTCTGGGAGTTGAAGCCCAAACATCTTAAAAAGGCCAAGGTTGAGAAGCACGGAATTACTGAATTCAAGTAGCTCAATTTTCTGCAATCCCAAGATACAGCAAACCACAAATGAACCAATGCAGGATGGCCAAGAAGCTGTCTGGATAGATAATTTCTGAACTCTTAAAGTCTGCTTCACCGCTAGAATTCATGCTCTGAATAACTCAGGATGTCTTCTTAGACTGGGATTCAAAATGTCTGTTCAGTTTTAACTCTGTTCTGCCACAGCAGGGCTCTCATGACACAGGCCCTTCAGAGGTGGTCTTCAGCCAGTTCTGGAGAACCAGTAGTGGAAATATTGAGTCATTCGGAGGACCAGCCAGTCCCGCCTCTGACTGGCCCCGCCAATCCCATCTCTTCTCTGCCTCACATTGAGTCCCAGCTGATCGGCTGGGTCTCCTTTGGTTGCCCTGCCCAGGAGAACGGAGCTGGAAAGCAGGTTAGTGGGGTGGGGAGGGAAGGGAAAGGGGATTTTGCAGTATCCTTCCCCTGCCACTCCCACCAAGCCACACCACCAAGCCACGACCACAGAACCAGTAGTAAAAAAACTGAATCCCACCACTGATGCCCTTCGACACAACTGCATCACAACGGTCAAAGACAAACGTAATTTTATTAATATCTCTGGAAAGGAGAGAAGAATTCGGATCGAATAAAGAGGCGGAAATACCATGATACGTTTCAAGGTTTCAAAAATTTAGTGTAACTTTGTTAATGATTTTTTAAAAGTTTATTATTATTTTTAATATATAACTCAAGGTAGCAAACATACCTAATACTCCTTCCCTCTCCTATTTTCCACACAACAACACCTTACGAAGTCGGCTGGGTTGAAAAAGAATGATTGGCTCAAAGTCACCCAGCCAGATTTCATGCGCAAGAAGTAGAAGTCCTTGTCTCCTGGTTTCTAGCCTGTTTCCTTTACCACCAGGCCAAACTGGCTGGCTGTTGGGATTGGGGGCCAGAAGCTCCAAAGACATATTTTCCACAGGAAAGAATTTGAATCACAGAATATTACATGCATGAAACATTTAAAACTATGAATCCTGGCTTCTCAAGCATTTGGGTCTCAGAACAAACATCCTAAACTTTTATCTTAAGTTGTGGACAAATCTGGGTATTTTATTTCAAGGATGCATCACACAGAGAAGTAGGAACAAAACACAAAAATAGTTTTCTCATTTTTCATCTTAGGACCAATAAAAGCAATATACCACTCATGCATCATCACAAGATCTCCAGAACCGTAAAGCCTACAAACTTGAAATTTGGCCCGTAGGTTCCTCTTGGCTTCTAGGTGCTCGCTAACAAAGGATTTTTCAAAATGACCATCAGAGCATTTGTATTTCCTATATTATTTTTATTAAGATGCTCTGATGTTAAGGAGTTCTACTCCTTCTCCCCACCTGAAAAGAAATCTCTTCCAAATGCAAAATACAAGCAGAGGAAAGCAGTTTCAGATTCAGAGCACCAAGTAGCTTTAGTACAGAATAGTTGAGCTAAGCCACGCCCAGGCTCCTTGCTGTCTCCTTCTTGCTCACACAGCAAATACTGTTTCAGTTTCCAAACAGCCCTCAACTCTCACACACTGACAGGACGCTAGCCAGATGAATATCGAAGGATGCTGATAGGCAGAGGCACAATTTTTCCCCCTTATTTTCCTCCCCAAAAACTAAGCCCAACCACATAGTTTCATAGCAAAGCATGGGTATAGAGCTAGTAAAAATATACAGTAATCCATCCAGAGTGCTAACTATCACCACGCCCAGGGAAAAATTGACCAAGCAAATCACTTTCAAATCCTATGTGAAATTAGGGAGCAAGAATTAACAGCAATAGCACTTAGAATTTAGAGTCGGGGCTAAAAAGGAGCCAACAATGATGCCTTAAGTTTTCCAGAGCGATGGAGTAATCAATTCATTCCTTAAAATTACTAATATTATCCCAGCGGCCCAAAATTGGGGTGAAAATGATAGGCTAAAAGTCTGTAGAGATTCTCAGTCATCCAGGTCATAGTTGTTCCAAAGGTGGTTTTTTAAGGAGGCAACTGGACTTTTTTTTTTTTGAAGATGTTTCGCTTCTCATCCAAGAAGCTTCTTCAGCTCTGCCACAACCCACAGGGAAGCTACAAAAATATTGTCCACCATGAATTAAATCCGGCAAAGAATCAAACCAGGAGATATTGCAGGGAGAAGGGGAAAAACTTGAAATGGTGTAGCACTATAACAATAGCACTTAGACTTATATACTGCTCCATAGTGCCCCTAACAATCTGGGTCCTCATTTGACCGATCTCAGAAGGATGGAACACTAGTCAACCTTGAGCCGGTCAGGATCGAACTCCAGACCGTGGGCAGAATCCTGAACCACCTCTGAACCACCAAGGCTCTTCATTCAATTAAACAGAAATAGGGACTCTTTTCCCATCTATCGTTACTAAGTTTAGTTTAGTTTTTTTAAAAAAAATGATAATAATTGTAGCCACATTTTCTGTAAGCTCACTAATGAGTAGCATGCTGTCGTGGGTGAAGAGTAGTGGATGCTAGGCTGAACATCGAAGTGTCGAGGGCTTGGCAGCCAACACCAACCAAAAGAAGAAGGGTTCTCTTTGCAAGATTTGATGAAAAGGCATGGAATTGGAATATAGAAGTCTTAGCAACTGGGTCACGTTCACCTTATAACCCGACACATCCCTCAGCTTGCTCAGCAGGTGACTTTCTCCAACTGTAGGAATGGATTCTCTGTGTCTGCAGCAGGCAGGTAATCCTCTCCCTGATAGCTAAGGAATGTGCAGGTGGCCAGGATGGGAGCGTATCTCTTCTGACCCAGCTCCCCAAACACGACAAACCCTCTGTAGTTCTAGCCTTTATTAGGAGCCCCAGCAGCCCCAGCCAAAAGTTTCTCTCTCAATGCAGGCTAACAAGGCCGTCCGGCCAGAAGATGAATGGTTGTCTGCCACACCTATTCATCTCCGTCCCCTGCCTTTTATCCCCACAGCTAGGGTAGGGCCTCACTAGCAGCGGTGGCTCTTCTGTCCCAAGGACCGGCCCATAAACTTCCACTGCTCTCCTCTCCTCTGCCTTCTGTACACCAGGCACTGTATTCAGCTGTTCCTCTTCTTCCTCATCAGCCACTTCCAGACCTGGGGTTGTTGACTCTCCATCTGAGGGCTGATGGACGGCTCAGGCTCCACCTCTGTTTCTCTCTCTCTGCCAGCTCCACTCCCTCTTCCCCCTCGGAGCTCTCAGGTTGCCTTGATGTTGATCCTGACTCCCACACCTCCTCCTCCTCCTCTGAGTCAGCTGCTGGAGGGGATGGCAGCCAATAGGCTTCAACAGTATCTTTACATCAAAGAACGAGAGATTTGTCTTGAGTTACCTTTGTTCCGAAGGCTCAGAGCATCTGAAGTTCCACTGATGCACATTTTCTAGCAGGACTATTTTATTCCAAGCATGAAACAAAACGTATTTCTTCCACTTTTTCCCCATTTCTGTTCCTGAGCTTCTTGTGTATCAATGAAGTGAAGAGTGAGGAAGGAACTGGGCATTTTGGTGTGAGAGAGAAGGGAGCTCGGATGTTTGCAGAGCTGCACTGCTTCACAACAGTAAAACAAGCTCATTGGAAAATAATGGAAAGAAGTTCTCAAGAGATTGAGAATATGGTAGCAGGAAGAAAGTATCTCCTTTACAGAGGAGGAATGGAACATAGAAAGCCAGATATTGGCAGAGCATTAAACACAGCAGGGGTGGCTTTTCTTACAGGAAATGGGGGGGGGGAGGGGAACCACCATTGTCAAGGCACAACTCAGCTTTGGGTGTCCTATAACATCTTTGAAATCTTAACCTTTCCCCTGGGCTTGAATTGAATTCCATGAATATCAGAATCAGAATAGAGCTGGAAGGGACTTTGGGGGTCATCTAGTCCAGCCTGCTATTCAATCAGGAGATACTACGCCATTTCAGACAAGTGATTATCCAGTTTCTTCCTAAAAAGCACCCATAACTTTTGAAGGGAAACTGTTCCACTGGTTAATTGTCCTCACTATTAGGGAGTTTCTCCTTAATTCCAGGTTGCTTCTCTCCTTGGTTAGTTTCCTTCCGTTGTTTCTTGTCTTGCTCTCTGGTGCTTTGGAGAATAAGTTGACCTCCTCTTCTTTGTGGCAGTGCCCCAAATACTTGAATACTGCTATCATCTCACCCCAATCCTTCTTTTCATTGGGACAGAGAAATAAACAAGGAAAACACATGGAAAGAACCAATTAATGTTGACCGAGGTACCACTGTAATACTATTTAATTTCCCTCTTGTATTTTCACTCCACAGATATTTATTTATCCTAATATTTATATCAGGATATGATATAAATGTTGCATAATTCAAGGTAGGATCATAACACACCCTCTTCTTTTCCTCCCCAACAACCTATCGCCATGAAGTGGGTTGGGTTTAAGGTCTACGGTAAATTTTATTTTACGTGGCAGAACCTTCAAAAGAATTAAGGAATTAAGATAGTGAACCCCCCTTTATGAACATTCGGGAGGACTGAATGGGGACTGAAATGTAAAGCCAATTGATGAAGGAAGACTGAACGGGTGGAGAAGAAGGGCAAGACTGGGCAAACCCTGGTTGAATGGACTGATGAGATCTTCAAGAAACCAACGAAAGGATAAAGAACAAAAGGACATATGCAGAGCAGTGCATGGAGGCAGAGAAAGCAAGGATGGTTTTAGCTCTCGTCTTTGCTCCTTCGTGTTAATGCTTTCAATTTTGTTGGTATATCTTTCATTATTCCTTTTCTGCACTAAGTATTGGCTCTGGTTCCCTTGCGGTGGAATAGCATTTACGTAGAGATACAACTCAATGTTTGGAGTATGAAACCAAAGTCACGCTGCAATTTGGACTGGTATTTTGACATGCAGAAACAATATTGCGCTTATGAGCATATGTGGAAATCACAACCACAATAGTATTCTTTGTCAAGTCTGCTTGTTTCCAATTTTAATCTTCGTCACACTCAAACATGTAGCTTTCCGTGCCATCCTCTCTCAAGTGCCCCTTCCTGTTTTGTGAAAGGTGGCGGCTTTAATGGGATTTAACGGCCCTGGTCAGAAGAGGTCAGGGGCAGGCAGCCTTTTGACCTGGTCCACACACCTGGAATTTGGAAAAAGAGATTGTAGGTGCCCTGAGAAGACGTTTTAAAATGAAATTCCAGGTACCTCCTCTGGCTGCCTAAAGGCTGCATGTCCTAGAGAATGAGGCCACAGTCAGATTCAATGTGCACATGATGAGAGAGGAGAAATGGCAATGTTAACACTTCACCATTTAGAACATAGAATAACAGAGTTGGAAGAGACTCTGGAGATCTTCTAGTCCAACCCTCCTGCCCCCGCTTGAGCAGGAGATCCTATACCATTTCAGGCAAGGGGCTGTCCAGTCCCTTCTTGAAAGCCTCCAAGGTTGGGACACCCACAACTTCTGGCGGCACCGGTCAATTGTTCTCACTGTTAGGAAGTTTCTCCTTAGTTTTACTTCTCTCCTTGGATTAGTTTCAATGGTCTATTCTACCAGTTCGGCCTGTGGTTCTGCCAAGTCAGTAGCAGCGATGAGCAGCGGAGACCAAACCGGTTCTCTTGCCGCTCTGCTGTTGGGTCCATCCACCCACCCGGGCTCCCATACTCACTTTTATCCGCTGAATTTGAAGTGCAGCTGCGGTATCTGCCATCCCGCATCTGATGGGTGGCTCATGATAGGGAGCGAAGGGAAGAGAAACGACAGGAAGCGAGGTTTCCTCTTGATGAGCGTGCCCCGAATGTCTTGGCACACGCTCTTTTATTGTGCTTTTTTACAAGAAAATGATTTAATCAAAGCTCAAGTCAAACATGATAATCTCATCAGGATGTGCATGTTTACAAAGCTGCATACCGGACAGATCATTTACAGTGTGGATAAGCTTATTAACAACCGTCTAGCTCCTTGTCCCTTGTACGTGCCTTGCAAAGGTCACTGAAGAGACAGAAGTTAATGATTACACGTGAATCATACAATGTTGCAAACACATGAATGATACATAGTTGCAATGATACATAGTTGCAAACACATGAATGATACATAGTTACAACATGCAGCTGCTTTGCATGGCACAGAATAGCGCCGCAGGGCCGCTGCTGAAGCGGCCGGGAGAGTGCAGGCTTGCAGGAGGCGAGTTGGAATGTCTCTGTGCCTGCGGAAAGTGTGCGTCCGGCGTGTGTGGGCACGCAAAGTATGTGCATGCGCCCAAAGTGCGCCCACCAAGCCACGTCCACTGAACCGGTGGCAACACTATTTGAATCCCACCACTGATTAGTTTCCATCATTTCTCGTCTTGCTTTGGGGTGTTTTGGTAACTAGCCTGATCCCCTCGTCTGGGTAGGAGCCCCTCAAGAACTGGAAGACTGCTATCACATCTCCCCTGCACTTTCATTTCATCAGACTAGCCAGACCCAGTTCCTGCAACCGTTCTTCATACGTTTTAGCCTCCAGTCCCCTAATCATTCTTGCCGCTCTTCTCTGCACTCTTTCCAGAGTCTCAACATCCTTTTTATATTTTCTAATCTCAACTGCTGGACCCCAACCACACAGAGAAGTGTGGATGCTACCAGGCATGATATTCCCCTTTGAAAAAAACATCGGGGCCAGCCAAAAGAGACCCCCCCCGCCGCGCGCCAAGAAATCGCACACACAACACCAACACTACACACCCTTCCTTTCCAGCCGGTCAGGTGTAGATTATTTCCCTGGTGGTGGGGCCGAGGCCACCGCCCGGCGCCAGGGCCAGGCGGTGGCGTGTTGCACGGAGACGGGTCTGTGGCTGCCCAGCTCCCTTTTCCTGCCGCTCAGCGGCCTCCGCTCGCACCGCCCGGGCTCCGCTCAGGTATCCGGCTGGGGCTGTCAGGAGTTGCTACTGCTGGCACGGCTTCACGTGGCTCCAGTCCTGCGTTGCCTCAGGAAGGGAAAGGCAAAACCAGGAGCCGCTGCTGCCGTTGCAAAGCGCCGCCGCGGCTCTTTCTTTTTGCCTTTCCTTTCCCGAGGCAACGCGGGACTGGAGCTGCGTGGAGCTGCGCCAGCGGTAGCAACTCCTGACTTGGGGCCTCCGAGGGGAGGGGAAGGAGGAGAAGAAGGGGGGGAAAGGGGGGGGCAATTCCCCAAAAAATCGGAATTCTAATTTTAATCGGAAGAATATCATGTCTGTGCTACTGAGTGTTACTTGCCCTGAAAACCTGGCCGGTTACAGATATTCTACTGCAGATCTCTGGAAATCTAACCACAGATTTCACAGAACATGAAGGTGACCATGCAACAGTGGTGGGATTCAAATATTTTTACCACCGGTTCGGTCGGTGTGGCTTGGTGGGTGTGATTTGCATGTGTGCACCTACTTTGTGCGCACGTGCACGCCAAACACACACTTTGCACAGGCACAGAGGCGTTCTAACTCATCTCCTGCAAGCCCTGCACTCTCCCGGTCGCTTCAGCAGCTGCCACACCGCACTCTGCAGTGCCACACAAAGCAGCCGCGCTTCAACAGCAGAGGATCAATGGGAGTATGGGAGCCTGGGTGGGTGGGTTGGCCCAACAGCGGAGAGGTGGAGGGAACTAGTTTGGTCTCCGCTGCTCATCGCCGCTATCGGATCGGTAGAACCGGGCCAAACCGGTCGAATGCCACCACTGCCATGCAAGGCATCTCAAAGCAGTCAACTCAACTGGTAGGAACTCTGGGTTGGGACAAGGAGTTGCCCATCTATCTATTACCCAGAGAGCCTTGGGAGCAATAACCCGCCTTGCAGAAGCTTCTCAAAGATTTGCTTGAGGGAAATTGCAAACAGGAAACCTAGCCGGGACTTCCGGGAGGCAAGAGAGCGCAAAAGAAACGACTCTGGTGGAAGAGGCTCGTAAGATGAGCTCGCAACATAAAACACAAGGGAGGCTCAAGAGGTTTTGTTTTGTTTTGTTTTTCTGGTGGGACCGATCTACCAGGACAACCTGGTCTACCCAAATACGGGACGGAGCATAATGCTTCCATTTTCGCCTTTCAGCCCCAATCCAGGAGCCTTCGCAGGCTGTCACTTTTGTGACAAATGTAACACAAAAATAGTTTGTCGTAAAAGCAACTGCCTGCGAAGGCTCCTGGATTGGGGCTGAAAGGCAAAAACGGAAGCGTTGTGCTCCATTTTATCAGGTTGACCTGATTAAAAAAAAACACTTAATCTCTCCCCTGGTATAGCTGACAAAGCAAGGAGAACCTGTGATTTAGTGGTTAATATATCTACCTAATATGTAAATAGCCCAGGTTCCAATCCCAGAAAGGTATGGATAGCTGATGAGAGCTAAATAGCTTGAAATACTGTAGATCTAGACCTGTCTCCCTTTATTTCTTTGTTGGCAAAACATAAATTCAACACAAGGGAATCTTATTTGATTGACAGGGGCTTCTCTTTTTCCACAATGCTTGTCATCCATGCCAAATTCTCAGAGTTAATGTTAACTTCACAGAGATGAATTGTGCAACTCCCCGCAACAATACAAGAGAATCTGTGGCTGCTTGTGCAGATGGGATACGGGAAGCACACACCAGCCTTCTCTTACGGAATTCCCTAGGAAATAAAGATTGGCAAAGGACAGTTTCACCATATTTTTCTGGTAAAGCAGAAGGTTTAAGGCCGCATGCAGCATTTTATCTAAGTACTTAGCCTGAACGCTGAAGCCCTAGTGGCTTACCTGCCAAATTGCAGGCAGCCGGCAGTCAGTCAGAAGTAGCCCTGCAGTACTACTGTCAGCCTTCAAGATCTTCTACTATTGCTTTGCATCTTTCGGCTGCCATAAGTAATGGGGGGAGGAGGGGGGATAAGTATGGGAAGCGAGCTGGAGGTGGTACAAACTGGCATTGTATAAACTGAGGGGGAGGAGAGCACATTCTTGCTTAGGCTTCTATTTCTTGCTTAGCTTTCTTTTCTCTGCACAGCTGCAAACCTTTATCAAAGTATGCCAAGGTCAACGGACAGAAACCTCATCACCACCTGAAGATGTCCACATGATGACATTCACAACTTTTAATTGGAAGAACCATTTGAACTATTGGGGGTGGGATCAGTTCCATCACTTTGTATATGTGATTTACGCGCCTAATTCCTCACATTCAGAATTCTATGGTTGCTACCACTTCATTTCCAGTTACAGATATCTTTTCTCTAATTAAAAGAGTCTAAGTATTTCTTTCTTGGATTTTGAATGGAGCACTGCCTGGCAACTACATTCTAAGCACTGGGCCACCATGGCTCAAAGGAAAAGAGTATGCAGGAAGAAGAAGAAAACTTACTGGTTTTCAATGTGATGGCTCATAGAATCATTTTCCGGGCAGCTCAAATAAAACCCATCACACCAACCGTTACCACGAATCCAAGGAGACGTGTACAACTTTTGAAAATGAAAATGGTCTTTTGCAATCAGTAAATAATTCTGAGGATCACACGAGATGTTCATCTCTTACTTTCCTGCGGGGCCCCCCTAAGACAGATGCTTCTTGGAAGCTGACAGGGAAATGTCCCGTTACTACCGATTAGAAACTGGTATTTTTAACAAAACACATTTTATTTTTTTAATTTTAAAAATATTTTATCTTATTTTTCTATTACCCATTCCTTCACACCCATTCCACATTGCACAGAAACTCAAATAGGTTCCATTTGTGTGCATGCACACGGCCACCCTTCCACGGGTGAGCTTCTACTGATGAGCTCCCAAACAGGAATACCTTGACATGAATGAGAAGACAAGAGGCTGCAGTACCTGCCTCCTTTCACCAGGGGGTCCTTGCAGACCAAACACCTCCATCTATTTCTGCAGTGGCCATACATCAACCAAGCAACATTTGCGGCTTCATCCTAGTCTCCCTCTTCTCTTCAAATGCTCCAAGAACTAATACACTTCACAAATAAAGTCTGTAGAGATTCTTCATCATCCAGGTCATAGTTGTCCTAAAAGTGCTTTTTCAAGAGGCAACTGGACTTTCTTGTTGTTGTTGTTTTTTGAAGACGTTTCCCTTCTCATCCAAGAAGCTTCTTCAGCTCTGACTGGATGGTGGGGAATGGAAGGATTTATATACTCCTTGCAAACAGCTGGTCATTTGCATCCTGTTTAGGGAGTCATTAAGGCCACTTGGAGGTTTATCTGTGTCCTCAAGATCACCTGAGAAGTGCTCCTGGTTCCTGTAGTCTGAATGGTTTCTTGAAAAAGTACCACTGGGACAAGAATGCAGAAAAATTCTTGGTCCATATTCTGCAGACATGTTGACAGACCTGTTCAGATAAAAGACACATGTCCCACCTAACTCCAGGTACATAAGAAGCATTCTTATACTGGCAATAATGAACACAAGCTGTTTATCTCCTGGTTCTGAGTGGTGCCTCTGGATTGGAAAGAAACAAGCTGCCAGAAGACTCATATGGAGGTGCTCCCAAAATCCTCCTCGGAGGGATGAAATTTCACTGAATCTCAAAATCAGGAATGGCTGAATAATCTAATCATGTGCAACACAGAAGTGTAGCCAATTGCTATCTGCCAGAGAAAGTTAGTTGGAAAAGGAGAATTCATTAACAGGGACGCATGCAGAGATGCATTAAGCAACCACATTTTGAAGAGGGCACGCAAACAACAATGGCTTGGTCTTCCAGTATTTTTAATTTTTTCTTTTTTCTTTTGGCACACTAAGAATTTCCCAGTTTTTGAGAGAAGAACCTGAAGTCTGATCATTACTAGGCATTACGGCACATCATACAGAGTGGGGAATTTCTTCCTAATTCCATTTCATGGCCTGCAGACTAAGCTGTTGCTCCGGAAGGTTCTTAAGAACAGAATGTAAATCACCTTTTATGATCCACCAATTCAAAATTCTCAAACTTATAAATTAGATTAATAAACTTTAAAAAAAAAAAAAGACAAAGGCTCTTTTGTGTGATTCCCTAGCACAGAGGACTTTAAAAAAATAGCAAGACTGGAAAAGAATTTGTATTCCTGGATTAAAAACTGGACTGGCATGCATAGCATCGTTTAAAAGAGTGCAAAGAATGTTTAATTCTACGGCTTTCACTGATTTTATGAGAAAGTTGCACATGCCAGTCTACACATGCTGGTTGCAACCTAAAGGTGGAGAGGAGCATGTCCAAAACTGGGGGGACAAAAAGAGGTGCAGTCAATTTCAGCCACACACTATATTTGGTAAGCCCTGCTAATACGGGTAGTTCTCGACTTACGACCACAATGGAGCCCAAAATGTCTGTTGTTAACTGAGCTTTGCCCCATTTTATAACCTTTCTTTTACCTCAGTTGTTCAGTGAATCACTGCTGTTGTTAACTTAGTAACCTGGTCGTTAAGTGAATCCGGCTTTCCCCGATTGACTTGGCTGGTCGGATGGTTGCAAAAAACTGACCTCGGGACATTGCAACTGTCATAAATATGAATCAGTTGCCCACCATTCGGATTTTGATCACATGACTTCAGGTTATGCTGCAATTGCCATAAGTGTGAAAAATGTATCTAACAAAAAGAAATTCAGTGTAGAGAAAAGTAAAGTCCTACACTTAGGCAAGAGAAACCAAAAGGACACATATAGACTGAGGTGAAACCAGGCTCAATAGCAGGAACCGTGAGAGCGATTTTGGAGTCTTAGTGGAAAACCAGCTAAATAGGAGCCAGCAGTGTGCAGCCGCCGCCAAAAAAGCTAATGCAATCCTAAATTGTATTAACAGAGGGATACAATCAAGATCAAGGGAAGTACTAATACCACTCTATTAAGCCTTAGTAAGGCCACACCTAGAGTACTGCATCCAGTTTTGGTCACCACACTATAAAAAAGATGTTGAGACTCTAGAAAAAGTACAGAGAAGAGCAACTAAGATGATGAGGGGACTGGAGGCTAAAACATATGATGAATGGTTACAGGAACTGGGCCTGGCTAGTCAAGTGAAGAGAAGGACCAGAGGAGACATGATAGCGGTCTTCCAATATTTGAGGGGCTGCCACAGAGAGGAGGAAGGGGTCGAGCTAATTTCTAAAGCACCCAAAAGTCAGACAAGGGATAATGGATGAAAACTGAACAAGGAGAGATTCACCCTGGAAATAAGGAGAAACTTTCTGACAGTGAGAACAATTAATCAATGGAACAGAAGTTGCCCTCGGAAGCTGTGGGAGCACCATCACTTGAGACCTTCAAGAAGAGACTGGACTGTCATTTGTCAGAAATGGTGTAGGGTCTCCCGCTTGTGGGGGGGTTGGACTAGATGACCTATAAGGTCTCTTCCAACTCTGATTATCTGTTATATCTGTTATGGTTGTAAATCACATTTTTTCAGGGACGTAACTTTGATTAAATGAACTATTGTATGTTGAGGACTACCTGTAAAGCAAATCTTATGTTTCAAAGGTGAAGGAAAAAAAGATAGATAGATTTTAGTTCTGCCATAAAAGGCTTTGGATCCTTTGCTGAAAAAAAAAAACCCGTGGCAAATGATGAATCCTTGTTTTCTTTCAGGGTTGCAACACAATCTGAACGCAGAAGCCACAGCTAACTTACTGCAGGCATGGAAAACTCAACCACACGTGAGCCACCAAGACTTTCAGCTTTAGTTAGTGTGAATACACTGAAAACGGATGGCATGGTTTTCCATTGCCCTGAAGCTGGCAAGGCATGAAAATTGCAATGTAATCCTCAAAAAAGAGACAACACAGGTTAAGACTTCATGACCATTCAAAGTTACGATGGCACTGAAAAAAGTGACTTATGGTCGTTTTTCATACCAACGACCAGTGCAGTAGCATCCTGTGGACTTACGATCAAAATTCAAATGCTTGGCACCTGAGACATCTTGATGATGGTCGCAGTGTCCCTGTGATGACCCGAGGCGTGTGGCACAAAGGCAACACAGTCAGATAAGCAATAAGAGTCCCTTTATTACCTCCAACTTTGCCCCCAATGTCCAGGTTGGACAAAACTCTGCCAGGAACAGCCTTTGACTGTGGAAAATTCAGTCCAAAACAAGGTACACACAAACTTTAACTTAAAGTTCAGACAAGCCAAACTGAAGTAATTAGTTTGGCAGGGCAGGAGCAAGAATTTCAGACTTGAAAGCATGGCAAAACTTGCACAATTGGGAAAACGCCAAGAATGCAGACAAGCCACAACAATACAAGATAAAGTCACGTTTGCTCCCAACAGCCAGCTGCACGCAGCTTGCCTTTTTTTTTTTTTTCACACTGTGTTCCCAGCTGCAGCTAATGAAGGGAATCAGGACCCTTTCCTCCTCCGTAAGCCAAGCAACCCATTCTGCTCCCTTCTCCATTCCTCCCTGCATGCCCTAGGATGAAGAAGGGGTGGGCTTGGGTCTTCCTCTGAACTCCCTCTCCCTTGTTCTACTTGTTCCCTGCTCTGCCCAGCCAGCCTTTGCCCTTCCCCTGTTTCCTCCACAGCCAACAGAGCCACACTCCCACTCCCTGCCAGCTGTTTGGCTTCCTCCTTGAGTCAGATTCCGACAGGGGCATGACCATCTCAGGTCATGCGAGTGAGTTGGCCCTGGTGAGTTGTCCCGCAGCTAGCTGGCCCTGGTGAGTTGTTCTGCAGCGAGTTGTCCCATTCCCAGGATTGCAGCCTTGTCCCATTATGGAAAACTGGACCTTGCAGATCCTCCAAACACCCTCTCCAAATATTCTATCCAGCTGAAGTCATGCTTTTTTACAACCCTTGAAAAGATTAAATGCTGGTTCGCTTTTCATCTTTCTCCCACAAGAATCAAACAGATTTTCTACCACCCACAGATGCTGTTTCATCCTCCAGCCCATCAGCAGGATAAAAGAAGATTTTGACAACCCCAATTTTCTTGACGGATCTGTCACTTACCAGCTTGCCAGCCTTCCTTCACCCTCTTACCCATTTCATCCCCTTGGCTCAGCCTCTTGTTACAACATTAATTAAGAGATATTCATCTGCTTTTCAAAAAAAAAAAAAAAAGTAAATAAATTTCCCAACGTTGGTTGCCAAGTTTCATTAAAGAGTTGCCATGAGAATCCCTGTGATGTAAAGACTGATATAGAAGAATATCCAAGTGAACCAACACAAGATAAACTTCAGAAAATTGGGAATTCAAGGCAGAAACATGCTTTTGAACTCTGGGGTTGAAGAAAAGTCTGGAGAACATGATGGACAACCAACAAATCAATCCAGAGTAGTTACTTAAAAATACCAGGCTCAAACTATCATATTTTGGATATATTATGGAAAGATACAATTCCTACGTGAAGCCTATAACTGGAAAAGGTAGAAGGAAAGGGAGGAGAATAACCAGGAGAAAAAAGAGTGGATAATAGCACCATCAGAACACCTGAAGCACTATGTTTTTGGGGCAGGGTGTCTATGTGTGTTCATGTACATGTGTGTTTTTGTGTGTTTTTGTGTGTCATCCTGGTGAAGAACTATCTATGTAGTCACTAAGAGTCAACATTGAATTGATGATACTTAATCAATCAAGATAAATAACCACAACACCTGTGGTTCTTTTCTTCCCACCTGTCCTTCCCTTTCCACCCAAGCAAGACCAAGTTAAATAGCGCTCACTTCTTCCAAATAACTTGGGAGCTGAGATCCACTAAGGATCTCTGACCCAGATCTGAAGTTCCTTCAATGGAGCAGATCTGAATTTAACTCAACTGAACAACTCCCAGGCGCTGGTCTTCCTCCAGGTTATCACAAACTCCAGTCGTTGCTACCGAGGAGTGGGATTTGGGAGGTTCTCCAAACTGCATAGAATCTTTGCTAGGGGTTCTCCAACACCCCTGCGAACCCCCAGCAGCCCACCCCTGGGTTGAACTGAGCTTCTGTTAGTGACTTGAGTGCTTTGTCTTGAACCGATGAAAAAAAGGCACAGCTATTATGGGGCAACACCAGCCTTGGTATTACAGGATTTATAAGGGATTTGTCCCGACCGCTGGGGAATAGTCTTAATCCCCCTTCCAAACCATGAAAGCAGCCATCTCAAAAAAGAGAAGACTGAACTTGAGTGTGACTGAACTCTTGAGTGGGCAGAGCTGAGGGGAAAAAAATACCAACTGAAATGTAATTAATTGCACACTGTCAAAAAGATTACTCACAATATATTCAATAATTTCCTTCTTTTACGTGGAAAGCTAAAATTCAGTAACCGCTGGGGGAGAGCGGGTTTGAAGCCTCAATTTTTGCACCCTGTTGTAAATCCTGAACCTCCCCCTCCCCATCTTAGTTGTCATGAGTGCATAGCCTAAGCTTATTGTATGTATGCTGAGAGTATTTACACCAAGACAAATTCCTTGTGTGTCCAATCACACTTGGTCAATAAAAGTATTCTATCTTCTACCTATCTTTCTTATTGGCTTCCAATTCATAGCTGCAGATTCTCTTCCAAAATGAATAAATAAATGCAGGTACCACAATTGATTCCAACGTTTCTGTGATTAAGGGAGATGTTTGTTAAGTGAGTTTTGTCCCATTTTACGACCTTCCATCCATAGTTGTTAAGTGAAACATGCAGTTGTTAAGATAGTACGTTGTTAAGCTGTGAAGGGTCTGTAGATATTTTCTCAGTCCTTTTTTCTGGTTCGCGCAGAACAAGTAGGTCTCGAGTTATGACCAGTCCTGCTCTCTCAGCCCAACTCACCTTGCAGGGCGGTTTTTTATGGGTGGTTTCCTTTTTTCAACAGGAGTTTGGAAAGTTCCAGAATGAAGGCATCCATTGCAACCAGTTGAAAAATATAAAGAAAGAAGAAGCACTTCAACAAGCCCTTTAAAGAACTAGCAAAGGAATTTAGAACTTGGAAAGCTCACCTCGTAATGATAATTCATGCAGGTCAAATCCTTCCAGCAATGATCCCCTCGTATTTTAATCATCCCCTGTGGGAGGGAAAAAAAATGACAGCTCCGAGATTACTACTTGCACGTCCATTCTGAGGAAATTTTGAACAAAATTATACATTAATGTAGATATTAATAGACATTTAATATCTTCTGTATTATGACAATGTTTCTCAACCTTGGCAGCTTGAAGATTCTGACTGGGGAATTCTGGGAGTTGAAGTCCACCCATCTTCAAGCTGCCCTGGTGGAGAAACACTGCTTTAGGATGTATTTAAGATATTATATTATATATTAATTACATACTAATGTATTAAATTATATATTAATTATATTAATCAATTACAAATCATTATAATATATTATAGATTAACAATATATTACTACATTAAATTATATACTGTATTATATTAACAATTAAGTACATGAGTTTTTCAAACAAAAGTATCTATTAAGAGTTAAGTGAATCACCGAACCTGGTAAGTTAGTAACACAGTTAGGTGAATCTGGCTTCCTCCATTGACTTTGCGAGACCCTACACCAGGGGTCTCCAACCTTGGCTCCTGGAAGCCTGGCGGACTTCAACTCCCAGAGTTCCACAGCCAGCTGGCTGTGGAACTCTGGGAGTTGAAGTCCGCCAGGCTTCCAGGAGCCAAGGTTGGAGACCCCTGCCCTACACCATTTCTAACAGAGGGCAGTCCAATCTCTTCTTGAAAGCCTCCAGCGATGAAGCTCCCACAAGTTCTGACTTTACTTGTCAGAAGGTTGAAAAGGGGGATCAACCCATGACCCTGGGAAAGTGCAACCGTCATAAATGTGAACCAGTTGCCCAAGCATCTGAATTTGAAAAACTCTCCCTGCCAAAAAAAATCAATGGAGTTATTTTACAGGTAGGCTGATACAGTTCCACAGAGAAAGTCTTGGGTCTGTCATCTGCACCTCTATAACTGTCTGGTTTGGTTCTGCAACCCAACAGGACAGACACAGACTCCAGAGACTAATAAGGACTGCTGAAAAAACAATGGCTACCAACCTGCCTTCCATCGAGGACCTGTATCCTGCACGAGTCAAAAAGAGGGCTGTGAAAATATTTACAGACCCCTCACATCCCAGACATAAACTGTTTCAACTCCTTCCCTCAAAATGACGGTATAGAGCACTGCACACCAGAACAACTAGACACAAGGGGAGTTTTTTCCCGAACGCCATCACTCTGCTAAACAAATAAATCCCTCAACACTGTCCAACTATTACAAAGTCTGCACGACTATTCCTGTTAATCTTCCCAACACTCCTGATCACCCATCCCCTCCCACCTGTGACTGTATGACTGTAACGTTGTCGCTTGTATCCTTACGATTTATACGGACTGTTTCCTAGTATGATTTGATGGCTTATTGTACTCTGTGACTATCATTAAGTGTTGCACCTGATGATTCTTGACTCTTGACAAACGTCTCTTTTCTTTTATGGACACTGAGAGCATTTGCACCAGGACAAATTCCTTGTGTGTCCAATCACACTTGGCCAATATAGAATTCCATTCTGTTCTGTTCTGTTCTGTTCTGTTCCGTTCCATTCCATTCCATTCTTCATTCCAATATTCTTCTCTTCTCTCCTGTCTTCCATTCCATTCTTCATTCCAATATTCTATTCTATTCTATTCTATTCCATGAAGCTCCCACAACTTCTGACTTTGCTTGTTAGGAGGTTGAAAAGGGGAATCGATCTCATGACCCCGGGACACTGCAACCATCATAAATGTGTACCACTTGCCCAAGCATCTGAATTTTAGTAAGCGTGAAACAGAGTCATAAGTCACTTTTTTTTCAGTGCTGGAAAAACTCTCCCCGAAAGGAGGGGGAGTAAGGAATGGATAGCATCACTTGAAGTCCCTGCCAGAAAAATCAATGGGGTTATTTTACAGGTATCCTTGCCTTATGACCACAGTTGAATCCAACATTTCTGTGGTTAAGTGAAACATTGGTTAAACGAGCTTTGAATTTTGATCCCGTCATCCTGGGGATTCTACCACGGTCATAAGCGTGAATAATAGTCATTAGTCACTTTTTTTCCAATTCCGTTGTAACTTTGAATGGTCACTCAATGAACTGCTGTAAATTGAGGACTGTATGGGGGGAAACCTGTGACAATCTGGCCAGGTTCAGAAGCCAAATCAGAAGAGATCTGGTTAATACTTGAACGGAGGCCAAAATGGGAAAATAATCCAACTCTTGGCCAAATTGGGAGGAATTATCATGCCCCTGTTGGAATCTGATTCCGAGGGGGAGGTCGAGCAGCTGACAGGGAGTGGGAGTGTGGCTCCAGTGGCTGTGGAAGAAACTGGGGAAAGGCACAGTCCAGCTGGGCATTCAGAAAAATACCCAAGCCCACACCCTCTTCATCCTAGGGCACACAGGAAGGAACAGAGAAGGAACCAACGTCGGTTGCATGGGTTACAGGGGAGGAAAAGGCCCTGATTCCCTTCATTAGCTGCAGCTGGGAAAGCAGGATTTAAAAAGGGCATTTGCAGACAGCACCTTGCTTGGAAGCAAAGCGTGAATTATCTTTGTTTATCAAGTCTTATCTGGATTCTGGTGTACTCTCAACTATGTGTGTTTCGTTATCTTTTGGAAGTCTGCAATCCCTTATCCTGCCCTGTCTCGTTAATTGCTGCAGCATGGTTTGTGTTGGTTTTTATTTATAATTTAGATGTACTTTGGGTTCATAAGGAATTTCTTCCCTTTAAAAACTGTTCTTGGGAGAGTTTTTTCTCCAGCCAATGATAACTGGACATTGGGGGCCAAGGTGGAGGAATTAAAGGGACTTTACCTACTTTTGTGACTTTGTTGCTTTTGTGCCACGCCCCTTTGGGTCATCACAGGAAACATGGTGCTTCTCACTTCTGGCTACTGCAAAGAAGACTGCACAGATGTGCCCATGAGGTCACCAGAAGCCAGGCTTCAATCAATGACGGATGTATTACTTTATTGTGCCTTGAATAACAAAAAGTCAGGGATTCCTTTGTTTTAGACACGAAGCCGTGCAAAATTCCCAGCTACAGGAATGTGGCCTTCCAATTGCTCTTTTGCACTTTTATTATTATTGTGGTTGCTCGTACAACCAGCCAGATGTTTAGAATACCATATTGATAATTTCAAAGGGATTGTGGAAGGATGTAAGCTGTGCCAAGTCAAGCTGCCTTTTGCAATTGACCGATGGTGAATTTGTCAATGCCGACGGTGTTCAAGTGGTGCTCCACAGGGGTGGGATTCTACAAGTTTGCACCTATTTGCTAGAACCAGTTGTTAACATTCTAAGCAGTTCGGAGAACCAGTTGTCAGAAGAAATTACTGGCCTAATCCTGTAAGGAAGGCAGGAAGGAAACATTCTGGGGTTGCTTACAAAAACTGCCTCTCCGTTAACCCTTATTACATTCTTGGCAGGACTAGACTTCCTGTCTCAAGAACTTCTCTGGAGTTTTTTTCCCCTCCTTTGCTGGTACTTTGCTTGTGTGATGTGACCATTCAAAGTTACAATGGCACTGAAAAAAGTGATTTATGTCTGTTTTTCACACTTACAACTGTTGCAACATCCCCACAATCATGAAAGGGCAAGAGAGGAGATGTGTGCCTCGATGTGAGTGATATTGAATTGGCCACGCCCAGCCAGTCACATGACCACCAAGCCATGCCCACCACCTAAGCCACGCCCACAGAACCAGTTGTTTAAAAAGATTGAATCCCACCCCTGGTGCTCCAGTTGTTTTGAGATTGCACCCAAGGCACCTATGGCTATTGGTACAACCTTTGCTTTCTTTTGCCACAGTTGTTCTACTTCTATTTGCAGGTCTTTGCATTGTGTCATTTTCTCTAGTTCTATCTCTTCTATTTGCTGCCCACCTCAAAGTTTGAAGCAGATCTGGCTAATGAATAATCATACCTTCAGCCAGGCTTTCATCAAAATTTACCTCTGTCCTCCCCGAGTTTGTGATAAAATTTTGGGTAATAGTTTAATCAGTAGCTCTTTCTCTTCTCTTCTCTTCTCTTCTCTTCTCTTCTCTTCTCTTCTCTTCTCTTCTCTTCTCTTCTCTTCTCTTCTCTTCTCTTCTCTTCTCCTTTCCTCTCTTCTCCTCTCTCTTCCCTCCCTCTTTCCTGATCCCAGGCATTGCCATATCCAGTATTCACACTTTCTTGTCTTTCTTATTGGCACTTGTCAAGCCTGAGGTGTTATGTGACAGGTTCTTGTTGTTTATGATTATAAATTGTAATAAATTATCATTATATTCCACTTTCTGCCTCACATACACCCACCCACACACATACACTCAAGGCAGCCTAATCCTAATACTCCTAATATTTCTTATTTTCCCCTTAACAACCACCCTGTGAGGTGGGTTGGGCTGAGAGACACAGAGCAACTGGCCCAAAGCCCTCCCCCCCCCCCGCTTAGGCTTCGTGTCTAAGGCAGGTCTAGAACCCTCCCTCCCCTGATATCTTAATTAATGTTTCCTAATCTACCCCCAGGCCAAGCTGTCCAGCCTCACCCCAGCTGCCCCCCCCCCCCGTCCCCAGGAACAATGGAGCGCTTTGCTGCCTACAAAGCAGCCACTTTGCCTTGGATTCAAATCAGGCAAACAGCATTTGCAAACCTCCCTTTCCGCAGCTGAGGGACACTTACATAGCATCTTCCTTGTCACGATGCAACCATTTCAGTGGCTCATCTCTGGATAGGATGGATCTTACCAGAGCACTGATGTAGGTTCAAAACCTCCATCTACACAATGCCCTTAAAGGCTCTTCTGTCACCCGCTTTAAATCAACTCTTCGCTATGGTATTATCCTTCTCATTTTTCTTACTACTTTCTCCTTTTGTTCTGACCCAAACCTGATTCCAAGAGAGTAAACACAAGACAAAGGCAACAACACAACCTTTTACTGTTTCATTTACGAATCCTGTTTCTTCACAGATAAAAGGCTGCTTTCAACTAATTAGCTCCGACAAGAAAGAGCCTGGCCAAGTTTTGGCAAAGTTGCCAAGAACAGCAGGTAAAGATCCCAAACAATAAATCAAAAAGTCTCCAAACACCAACTCGGATATTTTAACGTCCACCAGGCTCAAGTATCAAACTTTTTTGCCTTCTGCAAAGAACGGTGGTTTCTCGGCTGGCTTTTATCTCTTAAGAGAGGGGCCATGACCTTGCAGCCTTACTCCTAAGTCGCCCGTGCTGCTGCAGCTACTCTTTCCTTCGAGCAGCCCTGCGTGCATGTGCACTTGGCACAGGCTCCTCGGAGGCCTCTTCATCACTGTTGCCAGCCTCCATAATCTCCGAAGGCAGCACTCCACTCCCTGATGGTCCTGGCCCCATCCCTGCATCCCACGCAGGCCCCTCATCCGAGTCCTCGCTCTCCAAGACCTCAGCCGTCCACACCTGCTGCTGGAGAACCACATCACCTATTGACATCTTACATCCAGGATGGCGAACCTGTGGCACAGGTGGCATGGAGAGCCCTCAGCTCAGCTCCGTTGCGCATGTGTGCATGCCTCCTGTTAGCCAGCTGGTCTTTGGGTCTTTGCCATGCATGCGGGGGGGGTGGGCAGTGTGCATGCATGGTGGAGGCACGCACATTGCATTTTGGGGATTCGTACATGCGTGCATTTTGGGCATTCAGTGCCGAAAAAGTTAGCCATCACTGCCCTCTATCATATCAGACAAGTGGCTGTCCAGTCTCTTTTTGAAAGCCTCCAGTGATGGAGCACCCATAATTTCTGGAGGGAAGTCCTTCCACTGGTTAATTGTTTTCACTGTCAGGAAATTTCTCCTTAATTCTAGGTTGGTTCTCTCCTTGATTAATTTCCATCCTTTGCTTCTTAGACCTGGTTCCCCCAGCCAATAGTCTAGAACCTGCCCCCATTGCCCACCCTGTCTCCCCATAAATATCTTTCCAGGTGGCCCAATTTGGCTCTGCTCAACACCCTTCCTTCGGTCCAAAAAGCCCATCTTAGTTTTCCTTCTGTTTAAATAGTTCCATTTTAACCTATTGTGTTCTCTTGTTTTGATGGATGGCCTTACAGTGGCAATAAAGATTTGCTTTGAGATTTACCTGGCTGTGAAAATTGGTTTCCAACCTATGAATCTCCAATTTTTTAATGGAATTTCATTTAGTTTTAACCATCCAGAGTTGCTGGGTGGAGAGTGGTGTAAATTTTTAATAAATAAATAGTTTTAAATGTATTGACAACTTTATTGATATTAACTGTTTTATATTTAATAAACAACTAATTTGTTTTCAAAATGTTTTTGGAAATATCACTGTCTTAGGGCCACTTAAAACACTCAAAGTTTCTAAAATGTTCAAATAAAGTAAAACAATGATGTAATGAATGGCTTTGGAGAAGATCAGAAGTATAATATAAATCAATCAATGAACAAACTGAATACAAAGGGAGATTAACAGGTCTAATGACTCCTCACAATGCTGTTTTATATTATATTTTATTCTGACATCTGTCAATCTCTGTCACCATAGACCTTTGAAAAGTCTTTGAGACCCACTCATTTTCCACCAATGTTTTTGAGCTGTGATCTTACAGATTGCCATAGTTTACTGGCGTCAATCTGTTTGAGAAGAGAAAAATATCTGCTTCATTGTTGTCACACATTAATTATTTTTACTTGTTTGCATTTTTATTTAAGTATGCTAAATAATCCAAGACTGGGACATCTTACTGTATCAATTAGAAACGAACATTTTCTTCCCTAAATAATAAACTTTTTTTAAAAAAAGCAGCCCCAGCTTAGATTTGCTGAGAATATGTTCATGGAAGCAGGTACATTACTTCTATGCATACTACCCTTGGGAAGCATTTGAATGATCTTGTCTGGGGTTAGAAATAAGGAAGGGTAGAGACTGATTATGGCTCAGACGGGAGACCACAAGGAAATCCTAGGCCAAGTGAAATAGTATGAAAGAAAATCCCAGAAACATAAATGGCAAACCATTTCTACACAGAACTGTGGCCGAGAAAACTCCACGGAGAGGATCTATGAGTTGTGGTGGCGCAGTGGTTGGAATGCAGTACAGCAGGTTAACTCACTGCTCACTCCAGAAGTTCAATCCTGATTGGCTCAAGACTGACTCAGCTTTAGAGAGGGCAGAGCTGGCATCGCGACGATACGGCATGCGATCTTGGAGGTCTGAGATCGCTGCCGATATCTTTGCTCCTGGACAGTCCCACTGGATCTAAACCATCCCGAAGAGACGGTGAATGTAAAGAGTGCATCCTGTCGATCCCAGGGATGCTGCAAAGTCCCTGGTAGATCCAGGAGAAGCTCTTTTTGCCAGTGGCAAAGAGGCAGCCATTAAAGCTGCTCAAGTTGGGACAGTTCCGAAACGAAAGAGAACGGAAAGAGAG
The DNA here is from genome assembly GCA_033807585.1 of Hydrophis major. Classification (NCBI taxonomy): domain Eukaryota; kingdom Metazoa; phylum Chordata; class Lepidosauria; order Squamata; family Elapidae; genus Hydrophis; species Hydrophis major. Next base: position 4,617,672 of record CM066340.1, on the reverse strand, counting down.
AGTGCTGGTTTGGTGAGAACTTTTTATTTTAAGATTTGAAAGGACACCCTAAGGAAAAGAAAGAATCTGTAAAAGTTTTGACAGAAGTGATTAAGCAGTGATTTTAAACAGGAATGTCAAAAGTAATATTATTTTTTTTCTCACTGCTGGATTTTCTACACTTGATCTTATATTTTGAAACTGGACTGGTTTTTTTTCTCTTCTTTCATCTCTTCTTTTTCTCTTTTTTGACTTTATAATACTTTAGGCTAGAGACTCCCTTTTATTTTTTTAAATATCTTTTTCTTTTTTTAATTAATTTTTATTATATTTTGCTTGGAAAAGGAGGGGGAAAGTGAAAGCAGAAGAAACTAGAGGTTTGGAAATATTCTCTTTTTCTTTTGACCAGACAAAGCTGAGAAACTGAGACTTCTTTGCAAGGACATTGCTCTTTGATAAGATAGAGGGAAGAGCATGGGAGAGTATTATTGCAGGTGCTCTTCTGGGTTTCTATCAACAGCTGGAGTCTGGTATGGAAGCTTATAGGAAAAGAAAAGGTGATAAGTCTCTGGAGAAGAGAGTTATAACAAGAGCCTTGGATAATTAAACAAAGTGCAGTGTGCTCTTTTTATTTTTTCTAAGCTGCGCTACCCCTCCTCAACAGTTTACTTTTTGTAATAGCTATTTGGATTTTTGACTCTTTGGAACTTGTCTTTTTTTTTTTTTTCTTGTCTTTGGAAGTTAAATTTCTACGCTTGCTTTTTATTTTAAAGGAAAAGCTTTAGTATTAATGATTCCCTTCCTTTTCTTTTGAAGGGAGTTGCCTTTTTTTCTTTCTCCCTTCCTGGTATTTTTGTCTTTCCATCTACCTTCCATATTGGATTTTTTTGGGGGGGAGGGAGGTGGTATTTTTCTGGCCTTCTTTTTTTTCCCCCTCTCTTATGCATCCTTTTATATTTGAGACCTCTTAATTGGATTAAGGTGTTGAAGAACCTGAAGAATTCTTCTTTTCTTTTTTTAGCTTTTTATTCTTCACTTTTCCGCCTTTTTTAGGATTTTACAACTTTTTCTTTTTTGTGTGTGTTTATGGTCTTTTCCTTCATTTTTGAATTTTTACTGTTATCTAACCAATCAATTGGATTAAGATATACAAGAACCTGAAATTTTTTTTTTCTTTTTTTATTATTATTACTATTTGGCTTCTTTTTTCCTACTATTTTTATTTGGAACTGCAATTGGTTATTTCACAATTGGATTAAGGTCTAGAAGAACCTGAAGATTTTGAATTGCTCAAAATGAGTAGGAAATTAACAGCTCCTGGTTCCTCAACTTCTACTTCTTCCTCTCCACCATCTGGAGGACAACGTTCAATACAGACAATGTTAAGGCAAGAAAAAGAACAAGTGACCGTGCAGATGATTATGCAAGGAATTCAAAATATTCAAACAAGATCAGAGAATATTGAAAAGAGAATAGAGAACATTGAACAAAGAACAGGGAAAACTGATGAAAAAGTGGAGAATATCCAACAAATGATGATGAAGTATGATGGGAGACTCCAAAAAATTGAAGAAGATAAACAAACAGACAAGAGGATTGGAGACACTGATAACAGATTAACTGTGGTTGAACAAGATAAAAGTGGTATGCTGAGATGGGAGATGGACAGATCAGAATTTTACCTTAGATTCCAAAACATAGAGGAAGAAAAAGGACAAAATCTAGCTGAGATAATGATAGAAATATTGGCTGAAGCTTTGGAAGTAACTGAAGAGAAGATGATGGATGGAATAGATGAAGTCTATTGAGTCTTCACAAGATACACAATGAGAAATAGCCTACCAAGAGAAGTTCACATCATATTTACAAAGAAAGCCATTAAAATGCAAATATTGCAAGTGGCAAGAGAGAAAACATTGAAATACAATGATAAGGAGATTGTGGTCTTGAAACAAGTGCCCAGAAGAGCGAGAGAGATGAGAAGAGAATACCGATTCTTGACCAAATTGCTACTTAAAAAAGAGGTGAATTATAGATGGCTGATTCCAGAAGGTTTAATGTTCACATGGCAAGAACAGAGATATAGAATTGATTCAATTGAGAAAGTGAATCATTTTACACAGAATTTTTCAGAGGGAAAGAGGAAGAGGCAGAAAAAGAAATTTCACTAACTGAATTCCAAGAGGATTGCCAAATGACGACTGAAAAAGAAGAAGGTGCAGTAGGTGGAAAGGAGGAAGCCAAAGAAACAACGTGAACCAAGATCCACGAGAGCTGTCAAACCTAACTACAAAATATAACCATGGAAGAGAAAAAATTGATTACAATTAATATAAATGGACTTAATTCAGCCGTTAAAAGAAGGAAAACCTTCCATAAATTAGAGAAATTAAAATTTGATATAATCTGCCTACAAGAAGTACATATTAAAAAACAATATGAACAATTGTTGATACAGCCAAAATTAGGGAAAATATTTACTTCCTTGACACAATGTAAGAAAAGAGGAGTGATTTTATATATTAAAGAGACCATTCCAGGCAAATTGATTTATACTGATGACGAGGGAAGAATACTAATGGTGGAAATAATGGACAATAATACAAAAACACTCCTGATTGCAATCTATGCCCCAAATAACAATCAAGAATAATTTTATAAAAAATTACATACGAAAATAATTGAACTGGACTATGCTAATATAGTTATGATGGGAGATTTTAATGGAATTGTAGACAACAAACTGGACTATACAGCACAGAAAACAATAAAGCAAAACAGAAAGACTCTCCCTAAATCTTTTTTTTAAATGGTAGATGAAATAAACTTAAAAGGTATATGGAGAGAAAGAAATGCTAAAACTAAACAATACACCTTCTACTCAAATAGACATTTATCATGGTCCAGAATAGATATGATATGGATGTCAACAGAATTGTTAACTAATATTCAAGAAATAAATATTGAAACAAGTACTTGGGTAGATCACAATCCAATGACAATTAAATGGAAAGGACAAAAAAGAAGATCTAGATGGATGTTAAATAATACTATTTTAAAAGAAAAAGACTTCACACAGTGGATGGAGAAAGAACTGGCTTTTTTCTTTAGAGAAAACAAAAAAGAAGATACATCAATCCAGAATGTATGGGATACAATGAAGGCATATGCCAGAGGCTTGATAATAGACTATACAAGGAAAAGAAATACTATGAAAAGATTATCCTCTAAGGCATTAGAGGATGAGTATAAAGGACTTGAGAAAGAGCTACAGAAAATGCCACAGAAAAAGGACATTAAGTTAAAAATGGATATAACCAAACATAAAATGGGTCTAATAGAAAAAGAAGAATTAGCACAGAAAATTAGAGGTGCTAAACAGAACTACTTTGAAGATGCAAACAAACCAGGTTGATGGTTAGCATACAAATTTAGAAAGGAGAAAGAATCAAGGAAAATATTGCAATTAATAGATGACCAAGGCCAAGTTTGCTATGGTAGTAAAGAGAAGAAGGAAATCATACGAGACTATTATGGGAAACTATACACACAAGAGAATATTGATGAGGAAAGAGTTAAACAGTATTTATAGAATGCTAATTTACCCCAGATACCTAAAGAGATTGAAACAATGTTAGAAAGCAATATAACGATGATGGAGTTAACTGAAGCACTCAAGAAGCAAAATAATGGAAAGGCACCAAACCCAGATGGACTTCCGGCAGAATTTTACAAAACATTACAAGAATCACTGAATTTTCCATTGCTAGAAATTATGAATGAAGTTATGTTAAAGAAGAGGATAACTAAAATCATGGTCAGAAGCTTATATCACACTTGTTCCAAAAGAGGAGACCGATCCATTACAAATCAAGAACTATAGACCTATTTCCCTACTAAACGCAGATTATAAAATTTTTGCTTCAATATTGGCAGAAAGACTTAAAAAATATTTAAATAATTTTATCCATCCTGATCAAAATGGATTTCTGCCAAAGAGACAAATTAAAGACAATATGAGAGTAATCTTGGACACCTTGGAATACTACGAGGCACATCCTGAAAAACAAATGGCTTTGATATTTCTAGATGCACAGAAGGCATTTGATAATGTGAATTGGCGATTCATGTTATTACTGCTGGAACAGATGGGTTTTGCCAGAAAATTTATTCAAGCAATAGAAGCTATATATCATAAGCAAACGGCAAAGGTAATGATAGAGGGAGAGCTGACAGACTCTATTTTAAGAAAAGGAACAAGACAAGGGTGCCCACTATCACCTCTGTTGTTTGTGTTAACTTTGGAAGTGCTAAATAGAAATATTAGAGATGAAAAGAATATAAAAGGGATGAAAATTAAAAAGGAAGAATTTAAGTTGCAAGCATTTGCAGATGATCTGGTTTTCATCTTAGAAGACCCACTAGAAACAGCATCAAAACTGATAGAAAAGATAGAGACATATGGAAAGGTGGCTGGTTTGAAAATAAATAAAGATAAGACAAAGATCTTGACAAAGAATATGCTATCAAGACAAAAGGAAGAACTGGCAGACCTACTGAAAATTCAGGTTACAAATAAGATCAAGCACTTGGGGATATATATACTTGACAGCAAGATGCAGTACACTAAAAGAGAATAATTATATCAAACTTAAACAGCAGATAGCGCTAGATTTGGCGAAATGGGAAAATTTACAACTGTCACAAATAGGGAGAATTTCAACAATTAAGATGAATATATTACCCAGAATTTTATATTGGTTTCAAACAATTCCAATTAGGCTTGGAAAAGACTACTTTGAAGATTTAAATAAAATTGTGTTGAAATATATATAGCAAGGTAAGAAAGCGAGAATAAAGTTAAAACTTTTGTAAGATGCTAGAATAAGAGGAGGATTTGGTTTGCCTAACTGGGAGTTGTATTAGCAAGCTACAAATTTGATGTGGGTTAAGGAATGGATAACATTAAGAAATACTAGATTGTTGACATTAGAAGGACATGATCTATTGTTGGGGTGGCATGCTTTTCTATGGTACAAAGGAACTAAAACACAAGGGTATTTTAGAAGACATTATATACAGGAGTCTCTGTGGTTAAACTGGGAGAAGATTAAAAGACAATGTTATTTGAAAATTCCAGTCTGGCTATCGACTATTGAAGCATTTTCTTATCCTATGATATACAAAAAGGAACAAACAGTTAAGATATGGTGAAATATTGAATGAAAAGGGTGAACTTAAATCTATACAAAAACTAGAGGAACAAGGTATAAAGATTAATTGGTTTTCATTTGCGCAAATACATTCAAGGAATGATAAAGATTCTAAAACAGAAGGTTTCTATGATAAACTGACTGACTTAAATAAGATTTTGACAGGTACTGATGAAAAGGTGATTAAAAAATTGTATGGATATTTATTAGAAATTAAACTAGAAGAAGAACAAGTTAAAGAAACTATGATTGCTTGGGGGAAGAATTTTAGATATGGAAAAGATTTGAAGAAATGGTAAAAATTGTGGTCTCAAAATTATAAAATGACAATGTCAACAGCAGATAAAGAAAATTTGTATAATATGTTTTACAGGTGGCATTTCCCCCCAACAAGAATAGCAAGAATGTTCAAGAATAAATTCGAAAAATGTTGGAAATGTCATCAGACACCTGGCTCATATTACCATATGTGGTGGACTTGTGCGGATACTCAAAAATACTGGACTAAAATCCACATTTGGTTGGAAAAAATGACAAAAAAACATATAGACTTGAAACCAGAGATATTTTTATTGGGAATTTTACCTGAAATATATAGTAAAAACTTGAAATACCTGATTGTAAATGTATTAACAGCGGCTAGGATCGTATTTGCTAAAAACTGGAAAAATGAGAAAACACCATCACAGGAGGAAATCATTAAGAAAATATTGGAATGTGCTGAAATGAGTAGATTGACATTTGAAATTAGAGAACAAGATGATAAACAATTTTATAAAAGTTGGGATCTATTCTATCGATGGTTAGACAATATAGTAATGAAATATGTAGACTTTTAGAAAATAATAAATATATAAAGATCTATTCTTTTCTTATTATATCTACAAAATGATTCTAGGATAGATTTGGGATGATAATATGAACTGTCATAAAACAAATTAAGTAAAATATGATTATTTTGTAAAACATGTATGAATAAAAGTATAGTCAAATGATTGATTAATGATGATATAATTGTAATTGAAGCTGTATGTATATGTATGTGTGTGTATATGTATATATATTATATATATATATACACACACACTGTATGTATGTTATATACATATACATACATACACATTATACATACACATTATATATATATATATATAGAGAGAGAGAAGATGACTTGATGTTTTTATATTTTGTTTGTTTATGTTTGTTTTAAAAACCAATAAAAAATTTTAAAAAAAGATTGACTCAGCCTTCCATCCTTCCAAGGTTGGTAAAATGAGGACCCAAATTGTTGGGGGCAAGAGGCTGACTCTGTAAAACTGTTTAGAGAGGGCTGTAAAAGCACAGTGAAGCAGTATATAAGTCTAAGTGCTATTGTTATTTATCTCTCTCTTATCTATTTATCTACCTACCTACCTATCTATCTACCTATCTACCCACCTACCTACCTGTTCTGAGCAAGGCTTCCTAGACCATAATTACGCACACACTTATTTTAAAAACAAGTCTTATTTTATTGCAACGCTGGGAATTGTTTTCATTCCCAGCCGGAATTAATCTCAAACAGTCCCTCGAGATAAGCACCCACCTTTCTTTTCTGTGAAGTGCTGCCAATAACAGAAGTGTCAAATGAACTAGAAAAAAACCCAACTGAAGTACAAAGATCTTCAAGAATGACTCTGAACCGATCGAAAGACTTTGCTTCCTGCAAAGATTTTGTCACCTTTGCCTTTCCTTTCTACCTTGTGGGAGGGGCAATCACCTCCCAGCCTTACTTCCGAGTCGCCCCTTTTGTTTCAGCTGCTTTCACCTACTAGCAGCTCTGCACACACGCAAACTGGGAACAGGCTCCCCTGGGTCCTCTGCCTCGCTGCTGCCAGACTCTGAAGGCTCCAAAGGTAGCACCCGACTCCCAGATGGTCCTGGCCCCATCTCTGCATTGGACACAGGACCCTCGTCTGAGTCCTCTCCAGACTCCCAGACTGATCCCCTTTCTTTTCCACTGTCCGATTCCACTGCCGTCTGCACAGGCTGCTGGTGAACCACAACACTACCTACCTTTCTATCTCTCTGTCTCTCTCTTTCTCTTGCTGTGGTGGTTCAGTGGTTAGAATGCAGGATTGAAGGATGACTCTGCTCACTGCCAGCAGTTCGAGCCTGAGCAGCTCAAGGTTGACTTGGCTTTCCATCCTTCTGAGATGGATAAAATGAGGACCCAGATTGTTGGGGGCAACAGGCCGACTCTGTAAACCTCTTAAGAGAGGTCTGTAAAGCATTGTAAAGCGGTATGCAAGTCTAAATGCCATTGCTATTCTCCCCCCCTCTCTCTCTTTTGCTGTGGTGGTTCAGTGTTAGAATGCAGGATTGCAGGCTAATTCTGCCAACTGCCAGCAGTTTGAGCCTGAGCAGCTCAAAGTTGACTCAGCCTTCCATCCTTCCGAGGTGAGTAAAATGAGGAGCCAAATTGTTGGGGGTAATAAGCTGACTCTATAACCCACTTAGAAAGGGCTATAAAGCCCTGGCAGGCAGTATATAAGTCTAAGTGCTATTGCCACGGAGCCATCAGGGGCCAAGTGTGCTGAAGGTAACCATCTGCCTTGGCAATTCTGTCTTTGGTGGGGGTTAGTAAGTTAATTTTGCATACGGATTACCTTAATTTCAGAACTGTGTTGGAAATGCAAAGAATCTGGCAATGTACATAGGAATCATTTCCTTTTTCTCACATGTTTGTTTTGTAGTGGAAACACACCCATTTCTAGCCCTGACATTTGGGGAGGGGCTATGTCTCTTACAACTAAGCCTTACAACATCACCAGCTGCACAAAAGTATTTCTAAGCCCCTTCTCTGGAATGCCTCGTCCACCTACAAATTGGCATCTTTTCCACCTGTGGGTCCCCCTTTCAGTTACCAGGGATACCCTGGCATTCTAATGCCAGCCTTATCCTGACTGGCTGGGGAATTCTGGGAGTTGAAGTCTGCCAGGCTTAAAGTTGCCAAGGTTGGAGACCCCTGTTCTGTTTATAATATATCCACACTTTTCTCCACGTCGCACGTCATTTTCATGCCTCCCATAAGACAATTCCTACCGTGGCACACTTACCGCTCCAAGCATGATTCTGAAAACAAGCCAACGATAGGCCCAGATGACAATAAGGGAAGGAGGGGTGTCCTTGGCCACACGGGAAAGCCTCCACGAAGGACACAGGAAGATGGCCAAAAAACCAGTTTCCAGAAGCTGCGATTCCCAACCTAGAAGGAATGATGGAGAACGTTGTCAGGTTGCTTGAAAAAATAAGGCATGTTACTGATGTGAAGGTAGGACTTCATAAAGCCTCTGAGAAGAGGCACTGTGCAAAGCACATGGGAGAGGTCCCTCTGTGGAGCTGTAAAGCAACAATGGCATTTGAAGGCAAGTGGGACTCTTTGGCTGTTTGCACATACACAGCCATCTGATTCCCATCCCATGATCCCTTTATTTTGCAATTAAAATCCACCTGAAGACTTCGTGCATTTTTCATGGATGTTTCTTTTAACGTAGTACATACATCTTGATCTGCCTATATAACAAGTGGGATGTTAGAGGAGATTACCTCTCTCTCTCTTTCTCTCTCTCATCTCTTTCTCTCTATCTCCTCTCTTTCTCTCTCTTTCTGTCTCTCTCCCTCATCTCTCTCTTTCTCATCTTTCTCTCTCTCATCTCTCTTTCTCTCTCTCTCTGTCTTTCTCTCCCTCATCTCTCTCTTTCTCTCATCTTTCTCTCTCTCCTGTGTGTGTGTGTGAGAGAGAGAGAGAGAGAGAGTAGAGTGTGTGATATACATTAGTGTGTGTGTGTGTGTGTGTGTGTTTCCAGTTCTTTGTCTATTAATTGGGATGACCAGGTCTTCCAAGGTATTTTTCTGCACCAACAAGTATGAACACACTATGCAAAAAATCGTCAAGATGAAGACCTCATTGGCTGGTGGGCTTAAGCCCATGGTTCCCAACCTCTTGAGACTGGTGGGCGTATCTGCAGTTTGAAGGCATCTCACAGAGGAAAGGACATGGCTTGCCACATACTCCTAGTTACCCAAAGGCAAACAAGTGGCACTTTGTTCCAAACTCTTCCCAGCACCTGGGCGTGACTTTTCTCCAGTATTTTCCCTGGGTTGCAGCCCCAGTAAAAGCCACCACAATGCCAGGTGTGTTATGATGTCCGAGGACAAATGACACTACGTCACATAGCAACCTTCTGTTCAAAACAAATAATAAAATAAAATTATGTAAGCACGAAAGTAAAAGTTGGAGACAGGTAGTCCTTGACTTATGACCACATCAGAGCCCAAAATTTCTGTGTGTCCAATCACACTTGGCCAATAAAGAATTCTATTCTGTTCTGTTCCATTCTAATTCGAGGACTACCTGTACTTGTAAGGGAGGTGTTACTGTATTAAAAGATGTTACACCCACTCATCAGCAAAGTTCTTGTGTCGATATGCAATTATAGGACCATCAAAGGAGAAGGGCTGGGATGTTGAATCTGACAGGATGATACACTGAAGAGCAGCACGTTTGACAAGCAATGGGAGAAATAGCCACACGTATATTTGTTTTTTAAAAAGATATATATATTGTAATGTAATGTAATGTAATTAATATAACATAACATAACATAACATAACATAACATAACATAACATAACATAACATAACATAACATAACATAACATAACATAACATAATATAACATATACCACCCAGTATTTGGCTTTACTTCTTTTCCAACTGCACTCAAGACAGCTGTCAGGTAGGAAGGGAACAATTCCACCCAATCTCATGCAAATGTCAACCTTTGCATACAATTTTCCTCCAACAATGGCCCAACATCCAAATGATTATGAAGAAAGGGGAGGGTGGCAGAAAAGGGTAAAGCAATCCAATAGCTATGTCAGCAGCTAATCTATTTTCCAGACAACCATGTTGATGGACAAACTGAATATTATACATCATCATCATTTAACAACCCCATAATCCCTTTCGGGGTGGAGTCTGGGCAACTGAATGGAGCTACCAGAATGTTTAATGGCCGGATGCCCTTCCTGTCATCATTGCGGAGTTTTGTTCAGCAGATATGTTCTCAGTGTGCCTAGAGAGAGAAATATCTGCCTCTACCTAGGATTGAATATTGGTAAACTAAATATTAAATACTAAATAAACTAAATATTATACATGTTCTAATTATATATAAATTTATATTCCTCAGTTTGGTACTCCAGAGGCTTCACCACTAGAGCTGAAAGAATGGCTGCCTATTTCCTCATCTTAAATGTTAAAACATTCCAAACAGGTAAATTGGGTACCATTTCAGGACTATCCACCTATGTATGTGTTATACAATAGCAATAACACTTGGACTTATATACTGCTTCACGGTGCTTTACAGCAGTCTCTAGGCAGTTTACAGGGTCAGCCTATTGCCCTCAAGGATCTGGGTCCTCATTTTATGGAGCTCGGAAGGATGGAAGGCTGAGTCAACCTTGAGTTGGTCAGGATCAAACTCCTGGCTGTGGTCAGAAAGCTTGCAATACTGCATTCTAATCACTGCGCTCCCAGAGCTCCCAGAAACCCATCCAGACATAAAAAGGAATTGGACACAGAGTAAGGGTCGGCAATTTAGACCGCAGTCATGAGAGTGAAGAGGAGGATGAAAAGAAGGGAGGAGGGAGGAGGAGGAGAATGAGAAAAAGAAATATATTACATGGTATGGGACTTATTTTATCAATGGTTGGAAAAGAAAATAAGTTAAAATGGAGTAGATGAACATACAGAGACATAAGATTGCTATAAAAGTAACAGATATAAGAAATAATGGCTTATAAGGAAAATGTGATTATTGTTATATTGGTAAGAAAAATATTAATTATAATCGTTAACACAAAATATATCTACCCAGTCGACACACTGTATGAATGAAAGATGGAATTATTGTAAATATTTAAAAAAATTAAAAAATGATATTTAAAAAAAGGAGAATAAGAATAAGAATTATGATGATGGGCCAGGTCTTTCCACATCTTCTGACCTTGCACAACTTCTCTGAGTTGTTCTATGCTCTGGCTGGCGTCAGCTTTGATGGTGCAGACTTGAAGGCACTGCCCTATGGCTTGACCCAGCCTGCAGCTGAATTGACCTGCGGCCAGACCATAAGCACTATTCATACAGAGACGTAACAGGCAGACTCATGGGTCTATATGGGGGGGGGGGGGACTGAAATTCATGGGGGTATTTCTTTTTTTTTCTGATCAGAAACTCGATCACCTCGCTATGGAATGTCCCTCTGACCAGGTCTGAAAAGGACCAGCGGAAATAATTAAGCAGTGGTAAAACTAGATTGCTCCAGGTTTCAGTCCTCTGAGGATCAGAACAGAGCTGGAAGGGACCTCGTAGGTCATCTAGTCCAACCCCCTCCCTGCTCAAGCAGGAGACCCAAACCATTTCAGACAAGCAGCTGTCCAGTCTCTTCTGAAAAACCTCCAGGGATGAAGCACCCACAACTTCCCACTTGCTTGACAAAGAGCTCCAATCAAATAAAGAGACAGATAATGACAAGAGGCACCTACACTATACTTCATTTTTCTGTTGTTATTCTGAGAAGTAGCAATGCAACTTGTTTCCAACACTTGAACCTCAATTATTGTTTTCTCCTCTGCGGCTGGAACTCCAATGATTAAGAGAGAGAGGAAGAGCGTTTGTTTTATCCACAAACATCCGGTAGCTTCCAGGAGATCGTTCGATGCCAAAGTCAGCTTTTCAGAGTTTGGGCTCTCAATTGGCAATTGCATAAGCCCCAGCAGCTGCATCCAACAGGGATGGCCTCGTCCACCAGTGAGAAAGGTTAATTGTACTGGGGGGGCATGGGGAGTTTATGCAAAAGGCTCGCTGGCCGTGGGCTCCAAACCCTGAAGGCAGGGCCGTCTCGGGCATCTGACCCAGGCTGCACAAGAACCTCACTGTTCCAGCCTTTCACATACTAATCAGCGCAACTCGAGTCCAAAGACACAAGTGCACATGCTGGAGCTGCACGGCACATTATTCCTCTGCCCTCCCACATTCCCCCACAGGGTCTCGTGGGGAACATCTGTGACACTCTCCCCACCTTCTCACACCTCCCCCTCCTGATCTCAGCTGCCTGAGCCCCTGCCAGGATGCCTTCTCCCTCCCCCAGTAACCCATGTGTGAGTTCCACACACCCCGTTCCCAGAAGGCCTGTCTTTGGGGGGCGGGGGGGGGGCATCAGGCTCTAAACCAGGGGTCTCCAAACTTGGCAAACTTTAAGACTGGTGGGCTTCAACTCCCAGAATTCCTCAGCCAGCCATATCTGTTTCTTTTTCTCTTATTCCCCCAAAGAGGAGAGACTGCAGAGGAAGGGCCTGCAAGAGAGTAAGCTGTGCTGGCTGAGGAATTATGGGAGTTGAAGTCCACAAGTCTTCAAGTTGCCAAGTTTGGGGACTCCTACTCTAAAGGGACTTGCGCCTCTGGGGTGCACCTCACTCGGAGTGGGGAAGCCAGGCTGAAGGATGTGCATCCTTCATCCCTGCTCCCAATTATTAAGCCAGGAAAGGCAGCGGTGGGAAGGGGGGATATTTTGGTGGCATTTGGGGGGGGGGGAAGTTTTGCCAAATTGGTGTCCCAACACAGCAGGAAGAGGCTGGCTCAGATCTGCTTTCCTTGTCTCCTGTTATATACTGGTCTCTTTGGAAAGTGGAGTTGGGGCTTGACCTTCCGCCCCCACGAACCACACCGAGAACCTCCTGGGATTCCAAGAAGGGAAATTAAATTTATCAGCCATTTGGGCCGGGCAGGCCTCCAGCCAAGCGCGGCCCTCACCATCCCACCTGCCAGCCTGGCACCCGAACTGAATTCTTGGCACCACCAAACTCTGGGGTCGTTTCCAAGTTCTCTCAGTGCCAAGATTTTATTTCCAGCATGCTGGTTGGGGAGGGGGCTGCTCCTCCTCCGTGCAGCTGGGAAAGGAGGTGGGGGAGGACCCCTCTTCCGATCAGCTGCCCCATGGGGGCAAGGGGGCTCCTCCTCCTCCAGCTGTTTCACTCTTTTAAAGGGGTGCAAAGCTGGCTGAGGAACTCTGGGAGTTGAAGTCCACAAGTCTTAAAGTTGCCAAGGTTGGAGATCCCTGGTTTAAAACAGTGCCCAATCCATGGTCACTGGGGGAGGAGGGGGGGCAGAGGATAACACAAGGGTCAGGACCTCCTCACGCCAATCGTAGGTCTTTGGGCTAGGTGACGTGATGCCAATTTGCCCAATAATGCACGACACAATTATCCTGATGCAATCGTGGCTTGTGGTAGAGACTCCCATTCCAACCCTCTACGCTGCAGTCCAGTCCCTGGTCCATAAAAAGGAGGGGGGCCAGTCCGTGGGGGCAGGGCAATGCTTTGTGGGGGCACAAGAATCGCTCTGGGCTCTCTCAGCCCAAGCTTTGCTCATGAAACCATCCCCCGGGGGGGAAAGGGTGCAAAAGGTACCAGGTTGGGTCAACCCAATCCAGGGTCGCGATTCAGGGACTGGGCAGGCACCCCTGGCTGCTGTGCCCCACTCCAGCCACCGAAGCTCAGAGGCGACTTTGGCAAGGCTGCTCCGGCTCAGCCTCTCCTACCTCGCAGGGTTGTAGTGGGAAAATATCCCTTGTATGAAAAGCAAGTCAGTTTGGCCTCATGGCTAAGGCATCATCCAGAAACCAGGAGGCAGCGAGTTCTAGTCCTGCCTTAGTCCTGAAAGCTAGCTGGGTAATTCTAAACCAGACCCCCCCCCTCTCTCTCAGCCCAACCCACCTCACAGGGAGGTTGTTGTTATGGGGGGGCGGGCGAGTAGCAGGCAGGAATATTAGGTATCTTTGCCAGCTTGAAGCAGTTATAATAAAGGCTAATAATAATAATAATAAAGGTAGTCCTCAGCTTACAGCCACAATTAAGCCATGTGGGTTAAGTGAGACAGTTGTGAAGGGAGTTTTGTGCTTTATTTTACGACCTTTCTGACCACTGTTGTTAAGTGAATCTGGCTTCCCCGCTGAATTTGTTTGTCGTGACCCCCTCGGACCCGGCAACCGTCCTAAGTATGAATCAGCAGCCGAGCGTCTGAATTTTTAATCGCGTGAACCAGGGGGGGATGAGGCAAACACGGCTGGCTGCGTGTGGCACAGTGGTCCTTTTTTCCCCCGATGCCTGTTGTAAACTTTGAAATGGTCACTAAACGAACTGTTGCACGTTGAGGGTTACCTGCCCACTTGCATGCGCGCGCGCGCACGCACCCTGTGGGACAGGAAAATCGGCCTGGTCTGGAGGGGCCCTCCTGGCCTCTGCTTCAACTGTGCCCCCCCCCCCTGCCCGGAGCTCTTCTGCTGCCGAGGCTGGGGCTGCATCCTGATACTTCTGGGAACGACAGGCTCGCATTGTCGGCCCACCTGCTCCCCTTTTCTCCGCTTGGATCTCGTCAAATTTCAGCAGCTGCACGGGGCGCACAATGGCCGCTACTGTGATCCCGGCGGGGGGAGGGAGAGGGGAGAGAAAGGACGGCGGGGGATGGGAGGGAGTCCATTTCGGAGGGAATAAAATTAAAAGCGGGACACATTTCAACGCCTGCGCCCGCCCCACACGTGTTCCAAATGTTCGGTACGTGCTCTGAACCGGGTGCAGGAGAAGATGCCAATTGGCATCTTCCTTCTTTGTTCCCTTGTATTTCTGCTTAAAAACAAACGCGAGAGAGTCCCCGCATTGATGGCATTCCGGTTTATTTTTGTTTTTTGTTTTTGTTTTTGACCTGCTCCCAATCAAACGCCCTCAAGACCCCCCACCCGGCCACCCCCAAGACCCGATCAGCCAAAGTCCAACTACAAACAACTGTGGGCTGCGACAGATCTTGATTGGTCTTTCCTCCCTCCCTCCCTTGCATTCATTAAGACATTTCATTGGAAATAAGGTCCTTTCAGCCCAAGGAGACGACAGAACCGAGATGAGCCTCCTTCAACGTACAGGTTAGAAGAAAACATTTTTCTTCCTAAAAACAATATTCCTATTTTCCAAAGCACCAACTCTGTGTTACCAAATTCTGCAAAGCATCTACGGTATCACATAATATAAAAAAGGACTGGGGGTGACATGATAGCAGTCTTCCAATATCTCGGGGGAGGGGGCTGAGCCTTCAGGGGCTTTGGAAGATAGTTTAACTCTCTCTTCTTTGTGGTAGCCCCCCCCTCCCCCCCTCCCCCGAGAGATTGGAAGACTGCTATCATGTCACCCCCAGGCCTTTTTTATATTATGTGATACCGTAGATGCTTTGCAGAATTTGGTAACACAGATCTGGTGCTTTGGGAAACAGGTTGAGCCCCTTTTCTTTGTGGCAGCCCCTCAAATATTGGAAGACTGCTACCATCTCACCCTTAGTCCTTCTTTTCATTAAACATAGCCAGTTCCTGCAATCCTTCTTCATATGTTTTAGCCTCCAGCCTCCTAATCATCTTTTTTGCACTCTTTCCAGAGTCTCAACATCTTTTTTTTTACTATCATGGTGACCAAAACTGGCTGCAAGGGAGACTTTCCAAAATCATTCACCAGGTCAAAAACTCCAAGAAGGGGATGAAAGCTACCAAAGTATCAGGTTGAGAAAAGAAAGAACCTGCTGAAGGGAAAAAAAAACTCAAAAAAAGAAAAGAAAGAAAAGCAGACCAACCTCTCTTTTCAGAAAGCACTGAGAGTCAAAAATGTGATCAGAATCTTCTGGGTCTTAAAAAGTACATGTGAAAGAGAAAAAAGTACAAGAGGAAAGAGAAAAAACTGTGCACAAAACTTTTAAAAGCTCCCAATTATTCTCCAGGGTAGTCATTAGAAACTACTTAGGTGACAGGAAGGCGAGATCGAAGTGAATACAGCAATAAATTAGCGCTTACCCCCAACCCCCAACACACACACACACACACCGATCTTGGAAGCAAAGCAGCAATTGACAGAGAAATCAGGAGGGAAGATGTTAATTTTTCACACACACCAAAAAAAATTTAAACTTAATGGACCTCCTGTCTCTTGTTCTGTAGGTGTCTGTCATTCTAGGTAAGAGATCACTTTTGTTATTGCATTTCCAGGCAGTGGGAAGAATTGAACTGAAGAAGCCTCTTGGATGAGAAGCGAAACATCTTCAAGGAAAAACCAAGAAAGTCCAGTTGCCTTTTGAAAAAAAGCACCTTTGCAGAGTTTTGATCTACAAAGGAGGGTGAGAGGGTTTCTGAAATCCCAACACAAGAGGGCATCAAACAAGCTCCGGGCCTCAGCCCCACTTTTTCTCTATAACTGTCTGGTTTGCTTCTGCAACCCAACAGGACAGACACAGACTCCAGAGACTAATTAGGACTGCTGAAAAAACAATGGCTACCAACCTGCCTTCCATCGAGGACCTGTATCCTGCACGAGTCAAAAAGAGGGCCGTGAAAATATTTACAGACCCCTCACATCCCGGACATAAGCTGTTCCAACTCCTTCCCTCAAAACGACGCTATAGAGCACTGCACACCAGAACAACTAGGCACAAGGGGAGTTTTTTCCCCCAAATGCTATCACTTTGCTGAACAAATAATTCTCTCAACACTGTTCAACTATTACAAAGTCTGCACTACTATTACTATTAATCTTCTCATCACTCCTGATCACCCATCCCCTCCCACTTGTGATTGTATGACTGTAACTCTGTCGCTTGTATCCTTACGATTTATATGGACTGTTTCCTAGTATGATTTGATGGCTTATTGTATCTTTTCTTTTATGTACACTGAGAGCATTTGCACCAAGACAAATTCCTTGTGTGTCCAGTCACCCTTGGCCAATAAAGAATTCTATTCTATTCCATTCCATTCCATTCTATCCCAAACCTCTGGAAATATTCTGTATTATTACTGGTTGGCAGAAGTTCAGAAAGTGTCAGCAGCCTAGCCCAGCCTTGCTCAATTGAGGCTGGCCCCAAGATTTGGGACTCCCTGCCTCAGTTCCAATGCTCCTAAGAACTTAAGCAGGGAAAGGGGTGTTATTTAAATCAGGAAACCTGGATAGCCTCCTGGCTCTTCACCCCAAAGCTCTTTGCCCCTGGCTCTTCACCCCTTCATTCCAGGTTGGACCGCTCTTTCACAAGCTTCCACTCATTGCTTCTTGTCCTGCCCTTCGCTACTTTGGAGAGGAAGTCGGGCCCCTTTTCCCTGGGACAAGTACCAGAAGTCAAGTACCAGAAGTCTTTCTCTTAGTTGGACTAGACCACGGATCTCCAAGCTTGGCAACTTTAAGACTTGTGGACTTCAACTCCCAGAAGGTGAAGAGTTCTGGGAGTTGAAGTCCAGAAGTCTTAAAGTTGTCATGTTTGGGGACCCCTGGACTAGACATACATAGTCTCCTTAACCGTTCATCATATGGTTTAGCCTCCAGACCCTTTATCAACTTGGTTGCTCTTCTTTGCACTCTTTCTAGAGTCTCAGCATCTTTTCTGAATAGTGGAGACCAGAACCAGATGTGGTATTCCATGGGTGGTCTCACTAGTTCAGGATAGAATGGTATTATCACTTAACATGATTTTGATACTATCCCTCTGTTGATGCAGCTTAGAACTGCACTGGCTCTTTTGGCAGCTGCTGGCTCCTGCGTAAGTGATTGTCTACTAGTCTACTCCTGGATGCCTCTCACGGTTGTTGCTCTTGAGCCAGGTGCCATCTTCCCTGTACATCTGGCTTTTCTTGCCCAAGTGCAGGACCTTACTTTTCTCACCACTGAAGTGAGGCCCAATGCTCAAGTCTGTCAAGATCCTTCCGAATCTTGAGAAAACGATATGGGCATCCATGCAAACAGGCCGACTGATAGACTCTCTTTTGAGTATTTGTTCTGTACGCTGTTTGACGGTAGAAATCCAGACTCCTTGCTGCTGAAATCACAGCCCACAAACCAGCAATCTTCTTTGCCCTTTTAAAATGCTGCTGTGAGATATAAAGGATGCCATGCATATAAAACATGGCAGGGAGGCAGGCGGGCGGACAGGCCGAAAGAGGGAGGGAAGGAGAGGGGGAGGGAGAGAGAAAGAAAGAAAGAGAAAAAGAAAGAGAGAGAGAGGGAGAGAGGAAGGAAGGAAGGAAGGAAGGAAGGAAGGAAGGAAGGAAGGAAGGAAGGAAGGAAGGAAGGAAGGAAGGAAGGAAGGGGGAGGATGAAAGGATGGAAGGGAAGGAGGGAAGAAGGAAGGAAATAAAGAGGATGGGAGGGAGGATGGGAGGGAGGGAGGCCTCGAGGGAGGGAGAGAGAGAGAAGGAGAAGAAGAAGAAGAAGAGGAGGAAGAGGAAGACCTATTTGTCTGCAGAAAAAAAACTACCAGGCCCACGGAGGGAAGGAGAAAAGGATGCAGGAAGCGAATGTTCATTATTTGCCAATCTTAAAGCTGTGCTGGTGTGGGGGGTGCATAATTATGCCATGAAAGAACTCGACTTTTCAATTATCTTGCCCACGCTGATCTTTTGGTTGTCAATTATGCAACCCAGCACAAGTTAATAAAGGGTTGGGGGGGGAGTTAAAACCCAAGCAAGTCAAAAGGCAGGCGAGCCACCACGCTTTTCCCACAGCAACACAAACCGTGTGTGTGTGTGTGTGTGTGTGTGTGTGAACATGGTTTGGTTTTTCAGTTCAAACCAATGTTTGTTTGTTTTTTCAAACTTGGGAACTTTAAGATGGGTGGACGTCAACTCCCAGGATCCCCCAGCCAGCCATTGGAGAATTCTGGGGAATGGAAGTTCGCCCATCTTCAAGTTTGGAAAAAAACAAAACAAAACACCGAGTTAAAGGGAAAAGGGCAATGGAGTTACAAAATGTTTGCTCAAAATGGACAGCGAGCTCTGAGTTGGGTTCCTAGAGAAGCTCCTTCCACTTCCCTCTCACACAGTGAAAACTTGGGCTGAGTTTTCCTTGCGATCAGCCGTTATTGTCTCTGCTCCTACGCACTTATCCTTTTTTCCCCTTATGGGGGTTCAAAATGACAAACCAGGCCTGCCCGCCTACAGAGTTAACCTCCTGGAAGAGAGGGAACAGCAGAAGGCTGGGGTTGGGCGTGGGAGGGAGGGAGGGAGGGGAGGGGAAGCATGGCAGAAGCCGTCCAAGCCCATCCTTGGCTTTACAGAAGCTGTTATGCATTTGTGGCAGGGATCGAACCGCCATTGGGAAGTGCTGAAGCTGCAAATTTGCCTCTGGCAGGCAAGGAGAGGAGCCCAAGGAAAGGAAGGGGGGAGAGAGGCTCTTATCTTAGGAAAGATGATGATAACCCTCCCCCCAAGAGGATGGCACCCACCCCACCAGGAAACCACAGAGAGGGATCCTTTCTTTTAGGTAACCGATCCCTGCTACAAAAAAATTCAAGCCTTGCTTTTCATTTTATTCAAGCGCTTGCAGAAATTCTCTCTCTCTCTCTCTCTCTCTCTCTCTCTCTCTCTGTGTGTGTGTGTGTAAAAAAACCACAGTGATTCAGGCTGGGGAACCCAACCTGTGCCCCCCCCTCAACAATTTGCCATGGTAAACTGCAATTTGCAACGCGAGAGAGTAAACATAGGAGCAATCATACGAAGAGTAATTAATGTAATTGCAACTCACATTTAAATACTTACTGAATCCATTCCAAATCTAGGTTTTGCTGGGGGGGGGGGAGTACCCCACCTAGCTGGCTGCAGCCTTCAGCTTAAGAAAGCTCTGTGTCTCTTGTCCCAAAGTTACAGCAACAATTAGTAGTAGGTTGTTACCCATGTAGTAGGCTGCATTGCTTTTATCTTTCTCATCTTCCTCATATCCTCATGTTTCCTGCTATCTTCTCCTATTAGTATCTTATGATTTATCACTTGTCAAGTGATTGCTCATAAGATTAATGATTGCAATTATGATTTATGAGCTATGACCCATCGCTTTGTTGTTTGTATGCACACTGAGAGCTTATGTCCCGGAGGCAAATTCCTTGTGTGTCCAATCACATTTGGCCAATAAAGAATTCTATAAAGATTGTTCATATTCAGTGGCTTTTGAGCATATGGCAAACTCGCATTCAGTGCAAAACGAGATAACGATAAAAATGCATGGGTGCTGAACCTCACTATACAAAGGCAGTCTATCTCTGTAGGAAGACTACCGGGGCTTTCCTGGTGAGCTCACCAAGAGATTAGCCTAGAAATTGAGTGCAGGGGGCTTCACAGAATAAAACCAACCCCTTCTTGGGAGCTCCTCTGCTCTCAACCAGGCCCACCTCATGTCACAAAGTATGATTTTAACAACGCAGCTAAGAATGCAAAGTCTTGCTTGGATTGGGGTTGTTCTGACCCAGATCCCCAAACACAACAAACCCTCTGTAGTTAAATCAATCATTCCTTTATTAGGAGCGCCAGCAAAAAGTTTCTCTCTCAATGCAGGCTAACACGTCTGTCCGGCAGGGAGATGAGTAGCTGTCTGCCACATCTCTTCATCTCCTCCCCCCGTCTTTTATCCCCAGAGCTAGGGTGGGGCTTTGCTGGCAGTGGTGGCTCTTCCGTCCCAAGGACCAGCCCACAGGTTTCCACTGCTCTCCTCTCCTCTGCTTCTGCAAATCCGTGCGTTAGGCACTGGGCCCAGCTGTTCCTCCTCTTCCTCATCAGCCACCTCCAGACCTGGGACCTGTTGGCTGTCCATCTCAGGGGTGATGGGCGGCCCAGGCTCCATCTCTGTCTCTTTCTCTGCCAGCTCCATTCCCTCTTCCAGTTGCTGGAGGGGCCAGCAGACGACAGGCCACAACAGGGGTGGAGTAGCGGGGTTGGGATGCTTTTATATAAGTCTGACCATGTAGTTTTGTCTGTGCATTGCTTGTTAGTGGCCTGGAGTTATTTTTTTAACATATGTTTTCTGAAACAAAAAAAAAAAAATCAACCCATCCTCCAAATCACAGGATGAAGAGGATATGACCCTACTGGCCACTTCAGCAACCTCTGAGTCCATTCAGCTTTTTATCAGTGCTCCGTACAGGAGGGAAGCATATGACTCACAATGGAGTACATAAGTATGAGAGAAGAGAATGGCACTTCATCAGATTGGCAGATGACACAAAGCCAGTGGGGATTATCAACATCTCAGAAGACAGGCAAAAGTTGTCATGGAACTAGGTTTTTATGGATGATAACTGCAGTGAGACTATTATATGCACAATATTGGGGAAATTCAGCATTACTAAAAAGAGAGGAATGGCTGGTAAGGATAATGGGACTTCCTGAGATGGCTAAATTGATTTTTTTTAAAATCAGAAAAAAAAAGTTAGTATCTATGTTTAGTGCTGACAGGAAATCTATATAGACTTTTGGAATGAAAGAGAGAAAAAATGAACTGATGGTTTACGGTTTTGATTAGACAGAATAGATTATAACAAAAAGAGAGTTATGCTGCAACCAGAGTAAGAAGTAAATTTGTAATTGTACTTAGAAGATTGGAAGCCACTTCTTTATAGGGGAAGATCCTGCAAAAGTTAATCGAGCAACGTATGTCTAGTCTAAAGGAGAGAAGTCTAGGGGTGACATGATTGCAGTCTTCCAGGTTTTGAGGGGATATCACACAGAAGAGGGGATCAGCCTACTCTCCAAAGAACATGGGGACAAGACAAGAAGAAACAGATGGAAACTTATCACGCCAACTGAGAACTAAAGAGAAATTAATGAGTGAGAACAACTGATCAGCCAAACAGTTTGCCTTCAGAAGTTGTGAATGCTCCAACACTGGAAGCTTTTAAAAAGAGACTGGACAGCTCTTTGTCCAGAATGGTATATGGTCTCGTGTCTGAGCAGGGGGTTGGGCTAGAAGACCTCCAAGGTCCCTTCCAACTATGTTATTCTGTTATCCTTGTTTTTAATAGGTGGTCCTTGGTTATTCCTAGTGAAAAGGATCAAAGTCTCTCCATAGCCACAATTTAAGCACAAGCAACCATGTCTGCAGTAGCTACCCAAACAGCCAGAACAATCTTGGGCTCCAGCAACAGCGACTTAATGCTGAGAATATGGGACATGATAGTCACCCAATAGGCTGCCATGGCAAGACCATCCCTGGAACTCTGTGTCCAGTTTTGGTGCTACAATACAAACAGGGTGCTGAGGAAATGAAAGAATGAAGAAGAGCAAGAGATACAGATTAACAGAGTTGGAAGGGAACTTGTAGGTCATCTAGTCCAACCCCCCACCCAACAGGAGACCCTACAGCATTTCTGAGAGATGGCAGTCCAGTCTCTTCTTGAAAGCCTCCAGTAAGGAAGCTCCCACGACTTCTGAAGGCAACTTCTGTTCCATCGGTTGATTGTTCTCACTGTCAGAAAATTTCTTCTTATTTCCAGGCTGAATCTCTCCTTGTTCAGTTTCCATCCATTATTCCTTGTCTGGCCTTCGGATGCTTTGAAAAATAGTTTGACCCCCTCCTCTTTGTGGCAACCCCTCAAATATCCTCCTGGTTGCTCTTCTCTGCACTCTTTCTAGAGTCCCATCTTTTTTATAGTGTTGTGACCAAACTGGATGCAGGACTCTAGGTGTGATCTTACTAAGGTTGTATAGAGTGGTATTAGTACTTCCCATTATCTTGATTGTATCCCTCTGTTAATGCAATTTAGGGTTGCATTGGCTTTTTTGGCTGCTGCTGCACATGGCTGGCTCCTATTTAGCTGGTTGTCCACTAAGACTCCAAGATCCCTCTCACAGTTACTTCTACTAAGCCTGGTTTCACCCAGTCTATATGTGTATTTTGGTTTTTCTTGCCCAATGAAGCAGATGAGGGGCTTGGAGGCTAAATCTTATGAAAAACAATTTTAAAAACTGAGTATATTTAACTTAAGGAAAAGGCAGCTAAGGTGACATAATTGCAGTCTTCCAAACAGCTGAAGGAGTGTCATAGGAAGAGAGGTGGACTTCCTAGTGCTCAAAGGTACAATAAGAATCAATGGGTTGAAAGTTCTCAAAGAGAGATTCAAACTCTCAAATAAGCAGGAATTTTTCTGACTATTGCAGCTATTAACCATGGAACAATCAGCTACCACATTTTGTATCTGGTATCATGAAGGTTCCATCACTGGAAGCTCTTTGACGAGAAAGGTCTAAGGATTTCTAACCTGGGCAGGGGGTTAGTCTAAAAGATCTCCAAGCTCCCTTCTTCTTGTTGTTGTTTTTCTGAAACATGCTTCTCTTTGGTGGAAACTGGAACTAGCAACAGCTCCTTTTGTAGCCTGGCCATCTCTAAACGTTTAGCACATGGGAAGAGTCAATGGAGCAATACATGACCTTCTGGGTATTCCACAAAATCAATAACCAAGGCGCACCCATATTCCCAGAGATGCTCAAACACAGACAACACAGCTACACCATGGGGTGCAGTGCTTAGAATACAGTACTGCAGGGCTACTTCTGCTGCCTGCAGGCTGCCTGCAATTCAGCAATTCGAATCTCACCAGGCTCAAGGTTGACTCAGCCTTCCATCCTTCCGAGGTGGGTAAAATGAGGACCCAGATTGTTGGGGGGCAAGAGGCTGACTCTGTAAACCGCTTAGAGAGGCTGGAAAGCACTGGAAAGCAGTATATAAGTCTAAGTGCTATTGCGATTGCTAAAGACTTCTATGCAGCTGTTTTCATGTGCTCGGCGTAGCTCGTAAGAAAATAAGGCTATTAAAATTAGGACTTTTAAGCAACGAGAAAAGTGTCCATTGTTTGACAAGCATAGCTTAATACATTTGTTGCTCTTCCTTTTCTCCTTCCTTCCTTCCTTCCTTCCTTCCTTCCTTCCTTCCTTCCTTCCTTCCTTCCTTCCATGGTACATAGTGGTTGGAATGCAGTATTGCAGGCTAACTCTGCCAACTGCAGCAGTTTGATCCTGACCGATTCAAGGTTGACTCAGCCTTCCGTCCTTCCGGGTGGGCAAAATGAGGATCCAGATTGTTGGGAGAAGTGGTTGATTCTGTAAATCACTTAGAGAGGGCTGTAAAAGCACTGGGAAGTGGTATATAAGTCTAAGTGCTATTGCTATTCAAGATCCAATACCATGGCCAGATTTCCCCCTTATTTTTATTCAGAAACAACCAACAACTACCAACAGGGAGTTTGGCTATTGGCCAAAGCATATCAGAATAGACAAGCCCTTGCACTTTTTCTTTGGCGTCAATACCGCTATTGTTTTGCATTCTTTGGTGGACAGTTTCCCATCTCCAAATGACAGTCTGGCAGAGTCTGTAGTTAAAGTACCAAACAAGCATTTATTTATTTTTTTCACTTTTAAAGAGACTTGTATTTTGATTATATGTGGCCTCCCCAATCTTCTCTCGCTGGTAGAACCCAAAATCTGTGATTTGAAGACCTCTGCCATTCTTTTTCATAAAAGAAATGCATCTATCTAGAGCAAGGGTGTCAAACACAAGGTCCGCGGGCCAATGTCATCAGATCTGGCCCACAGGGCCATCCTGGAAAATGTAAGGTGCCGGCCCATGTCACCTCGGCCCGGTCTACAGTACTCTTAATAACTGTATCCAAAAATAGAATTCAAAAACCTTTTGGTCATAACTAAATAGAACAGAATTCTTTATTGGCCAAGTGTGATTGGACACACAAGGAATTTGTCTTGGTGCAAATGCTCTCAGTATACATAAAAGAAAAGATACATTCATCAAGAGTCAAGAATCATCAGATACAACACTTAATGATAGTCATAGGGTACAATAAGAATAGAGTAGAGTAGAGTAGAGTAGAGTAGAGTAGAGTAGAGTAGAGTAGAGTAGAGTAGAGTAGAGTAGAGTAGAGTAGAGTAGAACAGAACAGAACAGAATAGAAAACACCTGCAATTCTTTATTGGCCAAGTGTGACTGGACACAGAAGGAATTTGTCTTGGTGCAAATGCTCTCAGTATACATAAAAGAAAAGATACATTCATCAAGAGTCAAGAATCATCAGGTGCAACACTTAATGATAGTCATAGGGAACAATAAGAATAGAATAGAATAGTGTAGAGTAGTGTAGAATAGAATAGAATAGAATAGAATAGAATAGAATAGAATAGAATAGAATAGAATAGAATAGAATAGAATAGAATAGAAAACATCTGCAAGTTTTTATTGATCAAGTGTGACTGGACACACAAGGAATTTTTCTTGGTGCAAATGCTCTCAGTGTACATAAAAGATACATTCGTCAAGAGTCAAGAATCATAAGGTGCAACACTTAATGATAGTCTTAGGGTACAACAAGCAATCAAATCACACTAGGAAACAGTCAATATAAATAGTAAGGATACAAGCAACAAAGTTATAGTCATAGTCACAAGTGGGAGGGGATGGGTGATAAGGAGTGATGAGAAGATTAATAGTGATAGTAGTGCAGACTTTGTAAATAGTTGGACAGTGTTGAGGGAATTATTTGTTTAGCAAAATGATGGCAATGTGTTAAAAAGCCATTATGTCCAGAGATCTCAATCAATGTGATAGCAACAGCACTTAACAGTAGACTTATCTACCACTTCATGGTGCTTTCCAGCCCTTTCTAAGCAGTTTACAGAGTCAGCCCCTTGCCCCCAACAATCTGGGTCCTTGTTTTACCAACCTAGGAAGGATGGAAGGCTGAGTCAACCTTGAGCTAGTCAGTACTGAACTGTGGGCAGAGCCAGTCTGCAATACTGCACCTTAACCACTGTGCCACCACTGCATGGTTTTTCAACACACATCAATTGTTAAGCCAGAAGGTACTTTTATGAATTATCTATCTATCTATACCTACCCATCTGCGAAAGGGAGTCTGTCCCATGTGTCAACCCCCTCCATCTTCCTCTCTCCATCCCATTCTCTTGATGGAGTGAGATTTGTCACAAAATGTGCTTCCAAACTCCTCCTGAAAAAAAAGCTGTGAAGCTGCACACAATTGAAGGCTTAACTGCAGATTGATCTGACTGCGAACTGACAACCCAACAGTGACATGCAATGTTTTGAGAAATGCTTATTGTGAAAGATGGCAGCAAGCCTCATTTTGCTGGAGAGGAGACAAGGAAGTCTCGTTTATAAGGAAGGAGCAACGGGTGCGAGATGCAAGCGGGTAAAGTAAAATAGACACTAACAAATCTGGTGGGCGGCAACGTTCGCGGATTCTGTTCCAAAATGGTATGCCAAAAAGCCTGTGCAAAAGAAACCTGGATAAACCCACCCGACCACCCCCAATCTCCTCTCCCACCCCAAAGGGACTTTTTTTTCCTCCTGTCCAGCACAGGTAAAATGAAAACTCAAAAGCAGGTGTGAACCACGGACCATCTCGATTTTACGCTACTGTAAAAGCCAGGTCTGTGGACCAGAAGAAGAGGTTTTGTCTCCAGAATAATTCACGCAGAGACTTGGAATATCTTCTGGAGGATCAAAGATTTTTTTCCTGCCTTTTTTCAATCTGAAATTTTCACAACCAGCAAATAGCAGCTTCCGGAGAACTAATTCTCCCTCGATTCTTACAATTTTGCTTCTGGGCAGTTACCAGTTTTCAGTAATCACCCCCATAGCATCCGGCGTGCTGGAGAGTAAAAGGGATGAGATTCAAAAAACCTCTTTCTTCCCAGAAAACCCAACAGCCTGCTTGGAACACACAGACATCCGGGGAAGGGAGGGGACGGAGGCCATTCGGTTCTCCTTTGCACGAAGCATTTTAATCTGTCTAATCTGGGCATGACTCAAATTATTCTTAACATGGTCATTTCCAAACTATGTAATTACTCAGCTGTGGATGCAGCAAGAACCTGAAAGCAAGCAGCAGCATTTGGTATGGCTAATCTAGTGAAAAGGGCTAGGGGTGACATGAGAGCAGTGTTCCAATGTCTGAGGGGCTGCCACAGAGAAGAGAGGGATCAAACTATTCTCCAAAACACCTGAGGGCAACACAAGGAACAATGGATGGAAACTAAATTAGGAGAGAAGCAACTTAGAACTAAGGAGAAATTTCCTAACAGTGAAATCAATCAACGAGTGGAATGGGTCTCCTTCGGATGTTGTGGGTGCTCCATCACTGGAGGTTTTTAAGAAGAAATTGGACAACTATTTGTCGAGAATGGCATAGGGTTTCCTGCCTAAGCAAGGGGTTGGACTAAAAGACCTTCAAGGTCCCTTCCCATTCTGTTATTCTGATGTACCAATCCACCCCCTTCCATACAGACACTTTCCCACAATCCCCTGTGGTCATGGGAATGCTGAAACGTCCATCCTGTCTCACTGCACAGCAATTCACATCTGTGGCTGCAGAATGGACATATCAAATCCTCCCTCGTTTGAAAAACACTTGTGGGAGAAGAGAAATAGTGCTTAGATTTATATACCGCTTCCCAGTACTTTCACAGCCCTAAGCGGTTTACAGAATCATCATGTTGCTTCCAACAATCTCGGTCCTCATTTTACCCACCTCGGAAAGATGGAAGGCTGAGTCAACCTTGGGCCTCTTGGGATTCAAACTGCCAAATTTCAGTCACCCAGCAGTCAGCAGAAGTAGCCTGCAGTACTGCACTCTAAGCACTGCACTGCCACGGCTCTTAATAAAGCCAGTGTCCTAACCTGGCACTTCTAAGCTTTCGGACTCGTGTTTTCGGACCCAGTCTGAGGGAACTTTTCTCTAGCAAAATGTGTGCTTTGGGCTATTCTATGCAATATGTTACCAGATTGCAAGAACATAAGCAAGTGGTCAGATGAGGAGATCCAAACTTGTTGGTAGCTTTACATTGCAGTGAACAAGGACATACATTCAATTTCACAGCTACTTAAGATTGTTGGGAGAGCAGGCACAAAAACAGCCGGGAGAATGATTGAAGCCTGGGAAACAGGCCCCTTGTCAGTCAACAGGAGTGCTGATTTACCACCAGCTTATCAGGTTCTTAGGAGCCAAGGACTTAGCATGATAGTCATAGGGTACAATAAGCACTCAAATCATACTAGGAGTCAATATAAATCGTAAGGATACAAGCGACAAAGTTACAGTCCTACAGTCACAAGTGGGAGGGGATGGGTGATAAGGAGTGATGAGCAGATTAATAGTAATAGCAGTGCAGACTTTGTAAATAGTTGGACAGTGTTGAGGGAATTATTTGTTTACCAGAGTGATGGCTTTCGGGAAAAACTGTCTTTGTGTGTCTAGTTGTTCTGGTGTGTGGTGCTCTATAGCGTTGTTTTGAGGAAAGGAGTTGAAACAGTTTATGTCTGGGATGTGAGGGGTCTGTAAATATTTTCACAGCCCTCTGTTTGACTCATGCAGGATACAGGTCCTCGACTGAAGACAGGTGGGTAGTAATTTTTTCTGCAGTCCTAATTACTCTTTGAAGTCTGTGTCTGCCCTGTTGGGTTGCAGAGCCAAACCAGATAGTTATAGTTGTGCAGATGACAGACTCAAAAGTTCCTCTGTAGAACTGGATCAGCAGCTCCTTGGGCAGTTTTGAGCTTCCTGAGTTGGCACAGAAAGAACATTCTTGGTTGTAATATTCTGCCTTTTTAAATATTTCTCAAAATATTTCATTCTTCTAGGAGAGGGGTGGGTGTTAACTTTGTATACCCCTCATTAAGTCTTTTCAGAGGAAGTGTTTAAGAGGGGAGGGTGTCAAAGGTCACCCAGGGCACCTGGTTCACAGCGTTGGTGCAACCATGGCTAGGCAGCCAGGCTGGAACCTCTCCACATCTGCCTCCATCACAAACAGATGGGAGGCAAAGCGACAGCTTGGGAAATAAATTGAATATGGCAGACTGGAGGGCAGAGGGAGATTTCTCAGCCGTGCCTGACAAAGCGGAACCATCAACTCTCTGCTCCTAGAAATAAAACCATATAAATCATGGGCTACGCATCCCCCCCCCATTCCATGCCACCCCACCCTCAAAATTCTTGAATTGAAGAACATCCCAAAACTCCAAGGGATTTTCCAGAAGAGGGTCATGCAACAGGGGGGTCTACAGTAAGGAATCGAAAAAGCCAAATCCGCAGCTACAATCATGCAGTCAAACAGCCGCTTTGGCCGAGCAGTGAATGGGCTTGTTTAACCGTGTTCATTTAATGACAACCGCAATTTTTTTAAAAAAATGTAACATTGGGACAGTCACGTGACTCTCCAAATTTACAACTGTCAAGTTATGATGATGACAGGAAGGATTTAACAGGCTTTAATAGATTAACAGAGTTGGAAGGGACCTTGTAGGTCATATAGTCCAACCCCCCATCCCCAAGCAGGAGTTCCTGCACCATTTCTGACAAATGGCAATCCAATATCTTCTTGAAAGCCTCCAGTAATGAAACTATCACAACTAGCAAAGGCAACTTCTATTCCATGGGTTGATTGTTCTCTCTGTCAGAAAATTCCTCCTTATTTCCAGGTTGCATCTCTCCTTGATCAGTTTCCATCCATTGTTCCTTGTCTGGCCTACAGGTGCCTTGGAAAATAACTTAACCCTCTCCTCCTCTCTGTAGCAGCCCCTCAAATATTGGAAGACTGCCATCCTGTCTCCCCTGGTCCTTCTCTTCACTAGACTATCCAGGCCCAGTTCCTGCAACCGTTCATCATATGTTTTAGTCTCCAGTCTCCTAATCATCCTGGTTGTTCTTCTCTGCACTTTTTCTAGAGTCTCAACATCTTTTTTATAACGTAGTGACCAAAACTGGGTTCAATACTCAAGGTGTGGCCTTACTAAGGCTTTATAGAGTGTTATTAGTACCTCACTTGATCTTGATCATATCCCTCAGTTAATGCAACTGAGGATTGTGTTGATTTTTTTTGGCTGCCTCTGAATACTACTGGCTCATATTTAGCTGGTTGTCCACCAAGACTCCAAGTTCCCTCTCACAGTTACTTCTACTAAGCCTGGTTTCACCCAGTCTATATGTGTACTTT
Organism: Hydrophis major; assembly: GCA_033807585.1. Lineage (NCBI taxonomy): Eukaryota > Metazoa > Chordata > Lepidosauria > Squamata > Elapidae > Hydrophis > Hydrophis major. The sequence goes on along the minus strand of CM066340.1, from coordinate 4,587,579 downwards.
TGGTTTTTCTTGCCCAATGAAGCAGATGAGGGGCTTGGAGGCTAAATCTTATGAAAAACAATTTTAAAAACTGAATATATTTAACTTAAGGAAAAGGCAGCTAAGGTGACACAATAGCAGTCTTCAATAGCAGTTGAAGGAATGTCACAGTATAGCAGGCTCTATTACAGGTCGTAACTTAAGACAGGGCTGCTTGTTCTGGGAGTGAAAGTCCCCCAGTCATAAAAGGGCCATAATTCCCCATCTCTGCCCTAAAATGTTGCAAAGACAAGTCCTGGTAAACAGGACCATCTAGAATCAACAACAGTGGCAATTCTCAAGGTGGTTGAAAGCGTTTCTCACGACCCAGATGAGCCAGGGAGTCACCCAATGCTGCCAGCAGCTGTTGAAGCAACCTCTAAACAGGTGCTTTTCATTAAGCTCCTTCTCTGGCCTCTGAGAGGGTCTCAACTTGGAGGAAACCGGGTTGCAAGGGACACGGTAGGGCAGCCCAGCGCAACCAAGCGTGACAAACCTATTTAGCTGCAGCTTTGGGCAATGGATGTCACTGCAGAGGAAGTCTTATCTGGAGGCCATGGGGGTTTGACAAAAACCACAGCAGTGGAAACCCTCCCCCCACAGCACACAAACACCCCCCCCACCAAGTCTTGCATGCACTCCTGAAGACTACAAAACATGTAGGGACTATCAACGCAGTAGAAGCAGGGGTGGGATTCTACCAGTTCGCAGCTATTCACTAGAACCGGCTGTTAACATTCTAAGCAGTTCGGAGAACCAGTTGTTAGAAGAAATTACTGGCCTAATCCTGTAAGGAAGGCAGGAAGGAAACATTCTGGTGTTGCTTACAGAACTGCCTCTCCATTAACTCTTGTTACATTCTTGGCAGGACTAGACTTCCTGTCTCTGGAACTTCTCTGGAGTTTTTTTCCCCTCCTTTGCTGGTCCTTTGCTTGTGTGAAGAGACCATTCAAAGTTACAATGGCACTGAAAAAAGTGACTTATGACCATTTTTCACACTTACGACTCTTGCAGCATCCCCTCAGTCATGAGAGGCCAGGTGAGGAGATGTGTGCCTCGATGTGAGTGATATTGAGTTGGCCACGCCCAGCCAATAACATGACCACCAAACCATGTCCACCCTGTCACATGACCACCAAGCCACACCCACCAACTAAGCTACGCCCACAGAACCGGTTGTTAAAGAATTTGAATCCCACCCCTGAGCAGAAGGCACTGCCTATTATTCAGCACTTAACAGGAGACTCTGTCTAATCCAGAGGTCCCCAAACTTGACAACTTTAAGATTTGTGGACTTCAACTCCCAGAATCCTGATCTAATCCAATGTGGAACCAAGGAGAAATTTCCTGACATGGAGAGCAACTTATTAACAGTTTGCCTTCAGAAGTAAGGGATGCCCCACCATTGGAGGGTTTCAAGAAGAGATTGGACAGCCATTTGTCTGAAATGGTAGTGGGTCAGGGGGTTGCACTAGTCTAGGAGGCCTGCAAGGTCCCTTCCAACCTTGTTATTCAGGGAGGGAGGGAGGGAGGGGAGGGAAGGGAAGGGAGGAAGGAAGGACAGAGACAGACAGAAGATGGGAGGGAGGGAGAAAGGGAAGAATAAAGGAAGGAAGGAAGGAAGGAAGGAAGGAAGGAAGGAAGGAAGGAAGGAAGGAAGGAAGGAAAGAAGGAAGGGAGGGAGGGAGGGAGGGAGAGGAAGGAAGGAAGGAAGGAAGGGGAAGGGGAAGGGAAGGAAGGAAGGGAAGGGAAGGGAAGGAAGGACAGAGACAGACAGAAGATGTGAGGGAGGGAGAAAGGGAAGAATAAAGGAAGGAAGGAAGGAAGGAAGGAAGGAAGGAAGGGAGGGAGGGAGGGAGGGGAAGGGAGGAAGGAAGGAAGGAAGGGGGAGGGGAAGGGGAAGGGAGGAAGGGAGGAAGGAAGGAAGGAAGGAAGGAAGGAAGGAAGGAAGGAAGGAAGGAAGGTAGGTAGGACAGAGACAGAGACACACAGAAGATGGGAGGGAGGGAGAAAGGGAAGAATAAAGGAAGGAAGGAACGGGAAGGGGAAGGGAAGGAAGGAAGGAAGGGGAAGGAAGGGAAGGGAAGGGAAGGGAAGGGAAGGGAAGGGAAGGGAAGGGAGGAAGGAAGGAAGGAAGGAAGGAAGGAAGGAAGGAAGGAAGGAAGGAAAGGAAAGCGAAGGAAGGAAGGGAAGGAAGGGAAGGGAAGGGAAGGAAGGAAGGAAGGAAGGAAGGACAGAGACAGACAGAAGATGTGAGGGAGGGAGAAAGGGAAGAATAAAGGAAGGAAGGAAGGAAGGAAGGAAGGAAAGAAAAGGGAAGGGAAGGAAGGAAGGAAGGAAGGAAGGAAGGAAGGAAGGAAGGAAGGAAGGAAGGAAGGAAGGAAGGAAGGAAGGAAGGAAGGAAGGACAGAGACAGACAGAAGATGGGAGGGAGGGAGAGAGGGAAGAACGAAGGAAGGAAGGAAGGAAGGAAGGAAGGAAGGGGAAGCGGAAGGGAAGGGGAAGGGGAAGGGAAAGAAGGAAGGAAAGAAGGAAGAAAGGAAGGGGAAGGGAAGGGAAGGAAGAAAGGGGAAGGGAAGGGAAGGAAGGAAGGGAAGGAAGGAAGGAAGGGAAGGAAGGAAGGAAGGAAGGAAGGAAGGAAGGAAGGAAGGAAGGAAGGAAGGAAGGAAGGGAAGGGAAGGGAAGGGAAGGAAGGAAGGGAAGGGAAGGAAGAAAGGAAAGGGAAGGGAAGGGAAGGGAAGGAAGGAAGGAAGGAAGGAAGGACAGAGACAGACAGAAGATGTGAGGGAGGGAGAAAGGGAAGAATAAAGGAAGGAAGGGGAAGGGAAGGGAAGGAAGGAAGGAAGGGGAAGGAAGGGAAGGGAAGGGAAGGGAAGGGAAGGGAAGGGAAGGGAAGGGAAGGGAAGGGAAGGAAGGAAGGAAGGAAGGGAAGGGAAGGGAAGGAAGGAAGGAAGGAAGGAAGGAAGGAAGGAAGGAAGGAAGGAAGGAAGGAAGGAAGGAAAGGAAGGAAGGAAGGAAGGACAAAGACAGACAGAAGATGGGAAGGAGGGAGAAAGGGAAGAATAAAGGAAGGAAGGAAAGAAGGGGAAGGAGAAGGGGAAGGGAAGGGGAAAGGAAGGAAGGAAGGAAGGAAGGAAGGAAGGAAGGAAGGAAGGAAAGGAAGGAAGGAAAGGAAGGGAAGGAAGGGAAGGGAAGGGAAGGGAAGGAAGGGAACGGAAGGGAAGGGAAGGGAAGGAAGGAAGGAAGGAAGGGGAAGGAAGGGAAGGGAAGGGAAGGAAGGAAGGACAGAGACAGACAGAAGATGGGAAGGAGGGAGAAAGGGAAGAATAAAGGAAGGAAGGAAGGAAGGAAGGAAGGAAGGAAGGAAGGAAGGAAGGAAGGAAGGAAGGAAGGAAGGAAGGGGAAGGGAAGGAAGGAAGGAAGGAAGGAAGGAAGGGAAGGGAAGGGAAGGAAGGAAAGGGAAGGGAAGGGAAGGGAAGGGAAGGGAAGGGAAGGGAAGGGAAGGGAAGGGAAGGAAGGAAGGGCTTAATTCAATTTCATCAAACCCCCAAAATCCAGCCATATAATTTGCTTTTTGTCCAGTCCAGCAGAGAATGCTCTGGTGATCCACAACAATGGAGGAGTTAGCTTTGATCTTCACAACCTATTAAGCTACTGCTTAATCATGATTCACAGAATATACTCAACTATAAGCCACATATTATTATTGAAGCTATGGCTAGATTCATATAACACCCTGAAGTGTTTATCTCTGTTGCCCAAGGCTGAACAGCAACAGTTGATCATTCTCCTTTAGGCTCACTTAACATCAATTTCCTTTCTCCTTCGTAATACTTTTTAAAAAAAATCTATTTAAAATACTATGTCCCCTGTACTTTTAATTTGTTTAGAGATGAGGCAAATGAGAGTCCAACTGCTTGAGAGGTACCATGATTCCTAGCCATGGTCCAATTAGGGGTGCCAGCCAGGTAAAGACCAGGTCCCCACCTTCCATAGGAAAACATGCAAAGAAAGGTTTGTATGTTTGGAGAAAGGGGAGGCTTGGATTTTTTCATCTCGGTATTTTTAATCTCTTCAAGCTATCTCAGAAAATCAATTGTATAATTGCAACAAAAATTTAAAAAAATAAATGGCCTCATTGAGACAAGCAAGTAAACTAAAAACAAACAGTTTTAATTCATTAATTGCATTCTTGGGCATTCTGTGTTCCTTTTATTTCTGAGCTTTCTCCTGGCCCTGCATTAGATTGGATTAGATTAGATTAGATTAGATTAGATTAGATTAGATTAGATTAGATTAGATTAGATTAGATTAGATTAACAGAGTTGGAAGGGACCTTGTAGGTCATCTAGTCCAACCCCCCACCCCCAAGCAGGAGGCCATTAAATGCCAATGAGATCCATTTATTTTGGGGCAGCGTTTTCTGCTTCTCTTGATCCAATAATATCCAATAATATTGGGTGGAGGGGGATCCAGCAAACCAGACACGGAAACTATCTATGCACAACATGCTCTCCATAGTGCTTGTAGATACTGTCCACCTTTCTTTCACTTTAGGCTACATTAATACGTTGCGACTGTGAACTCCCCACTGCACATTCACCCAGAGAATGTCTTCGGTAATCAAAGCTTAATGTTAACTTTCTGTAAAAGTTCTCACATGTGAACTGTAGAAATATCCAGGCTCCTAGATGGCATCAAAGGTTCATGGAAAAAATCCAGCTCTCTGCTACCATCTAGTGGTTCTATTCCAGATATTGCAGTTCAGATATGGTAGTCCTACAGGTCTCTGACCAGATAAGGGCAGAAGGAGGAGACCCAAGGAATGAGTGGCCATTCTAGATCCACAGAATCACAGGGACCATGGAGGTCTTCTAGTCCAAACCCCTGCTCAAGCAGAAGACCCTATACCAGGGGTAGGGAAAGTTGGCTCTTATGGACTTATGAACTTCAACTCCCAGAATTCCTGCGTGAGCCATAAAAGGCTCCCCATCCCTGGCCTACTGGGGTTTTTTTAGTTGTGGGAGAAATCAATTTTTGACTTGAATGGGACTGTTTAATATACAAATGTATAATATGTCCTACAGATAGGACAGCCCTCCAAAGGGTTAAGGTCATTTCCCAGAGGATCCTGGGTTGCCCTCTCCCCTCTTTGGAAGAGCTTTCTAGCTCCTGCTGCCTTCAAAAAGCTCAAAACATTCTCAAAGATCCACCTCATCCTGGGCACCCCCTTTTTTTTGAACTATTACCATCCGGCAGACGGTACAGGATAATAATAAAAACAAATAGGCTGAAAAACAGCTTCTATCCCAGGGCAGGAGCTCTGTTGAATTCTACTGTATAGTGGAGTGTCTGATTTCGTTATACAAGGTACAATGACAATAAAGTAAACTAAACAGATATTGGGTGCACGTTAAAAAAAAAAGGGACTTCACTCACACCCCCATCTTGATTTATTTTTCACAACCCTCTGCAAAATTAGAAGCACTTCCATGGCAAACTAATCACGAAATTATGATTTTTATATGACGCCTTACTGTTTTATGCCCTGGTAAGCATGTGCGTGTCTATCTTAAGATATTTTTTTTATTACAAAACTTTTTTTAAGATGCTATTTATAATGGCACTTTTGGTTTGAAGTGAGAGCCAACCCCCAAGTTTCCCCCCCCCTCCCTTTTATATGAGGAGGGGGAAGGACAGGAAGCCCTTGGCACATACAAAAGATCACTGCAGGGACTTTGAAGTGAAAGCTACTAGGTCTGGAGTGGGATTTTGCAAAACTCAGCAATATTTAAATGGTTTTGGATAACAACAAACAGAGGACAACAAAGTGTCAGTTCTCCACAGTTTTAATAGAACAAAAAAAAAATACTCTATTTGTGGACTTCTGGCATTCCGCAACAAATAAATAAATAAACTAAGCAGTGCATGGTCTTTTCATTTGATTAATCCCAATTCAGGAGCAACATCCAAAACAAGAATAAAGGAGGGGAAAAATATACTGCCTGCTTTTTAGCTAAGCGAGAATTGGAGCCCAGATCTTTTCTTAGACGGGGCAACAAACCTCTTTAGAGTAGCCTTTTAGTGCTCCAGACGGGTTGGCCTCCACCTCCTCCACCATTTCATTGGGATGACACAAGCCTGAAGAAGCCAGCATACCACATAGATGAGGAATGCTCAGAGACTGTGTGTAATGCAAAAATAATAATGACCAAAAATGCTTGCACTGGAGTGGGGGAGAACCAGGACCCAGCCTCCTCTGCCTTTCACTGTCACAAGCCTGAAGAAGCCACCATGCCACATCTGTGAGGAAGACAGTGCACCTTTAAATATGAACCAGAAGTGTGCTTAAATACGAGCCAGCCGTGTGCAGCAGCAGCCAAAAAAGCCAATGCAAACCTAAGCTGCATTAACAGAGAGATACAATCTAGATCAAGGGAGATACTAATACCACTCTACAAAGCCTTAGTAAGACCACACCTAGAGGACTGCATCCAGTTTTGGTCACCACACTATAAAAAGATGTTGAGACTCTAGAAAAAGTGCAGAGAAGAGCAACCAGGAGGATTAGAGTACTGGAGACTAAAGCATGTAGAATGGTTACAGGAACTGGGCCTGGCTAGTCTAGTGAAGAGAAGGACCAGGGGAGACAGGAGAGCAGCCTTCCAATATTTGAGGGGCTGCCAGAGTGAGGAGGGGGCCAAGCTATTCTCCAAGGCACCTGAGGGCCAGACAAGGAATAATGGATGGAAGCTGAACAAGGAGAGATTCAACCTGGAAATAAGGAGAAACTTTCTGACATTGAGAGCAATCAACCAATGGAGCAGAAGTTGCCCTCGGAGGTTGTGGGATCTTCATCCCTGGAGGCTTTCAAGAAGAGACGGGAATGCCCTCTGTCAGAAATGGTGTAGGGTCTCCTGCTTGTGCAGGAGGTTGGACTAGTCTAGAAGACTCTAGAAAGAGTGCAAAGAAGAGCAACCAAGATGATGAAGGGACTGGAGGCTAAAACATACAATGAACAGTTGCAGGAACTGGGCTTGACTAGTCTAAGGAAGAGAAGGACCAGGGGAGACAGGATAGCAGTCTTCCAATATTTGAGGGGCTGCCAGAGTGAGGTCAAGCTATTTTCCAAAGCACCTGAAGGCCAGACAAGGAATAATGGATGGAAACTGAACAAGGAGAGATTCAATCTGGAAATAAGGAGAAATTTTCTGACAGGGAGAACAATCAACCCATGGAACAGAAGTTGCCTTTGGAAGTTGTGGGAGTTTCATCCCTGGAAGCTTTGAAGAAGAGACTGGAGTGCCATCGGTCAGAAATGGTGTAGGGTCTCCTGCTTGGGAGGGGGGTTGGACTAGATGACCTACACGGTTCCTTCCAACTCTGTTGATGGCTCAGAGACATGCTCTGTGTGCAATGCAAAAATAAATAATAAACTATCAGAAGACAATGTATCATGAGTTGAAAAGGAAAAAAACTACTACCCTAGTTCTAACCATGTGTTAAATTTGTATGTCTGATCAGAATGGAAAGAATTTGGATGAGAAGAGCGGGAAGCAAACCAGTTTTGTCTGAGTTCATTTCAGGTCACGCTCAAGGAAGTAGGTCCAATTAGATTTATTTGGGATTGGAATGTTTAGAGAGAGAGAAAAAAATAACCAGAAATCAGGCTTTATAAAGTTTTGAGAGTTGGAGACTGGGCGGAGTGGTTAAGTAATGGAAGTCCTTGAATTATAACCCTTTGTTTAATGGTTGTTCAAAGTTATATTGGCACTGAAAGCAGTGACTTACGACCAGTCCTCACACATGAAACCATTGTAGGACTCTCACTGTCACGGGATCGAAATTTAGGCATTTGGCAACTGGTGCGTATTTACAATGGTCACAGCATCTTGAGTCGCTACTCAAGACTTCCCAGCTGGTTTCCAACAAACAAAGTCAGTGGGATTCACTGCAGATTAACTTAACAATCATGAGGGGGAAAAGATCACAAACTCAGGAGCAACTCCTTTAACAACTGCCTTGGGAAATCCTGCTGCCAATTGTGGTCACATGTCAAGGATTACCAATACATTTTTCACACTCTATGTCACCCCTGATTTTTGTGCCCCCCACAAAAGCTCAGAAACTGGACCAAGCATCACCTCCTTTGGGATCATGTTTTGGGAAGTCCAGCTGAGAAGCACTGAGGGGCACCTGTTAAAAATGGCATTTCTGCCACCTCCATTTTTTAAAACAGTGACAACCAATTTTTGACCCCTTCCCCTTGAGGGGCACTTCCACAAAGGCTACCTAAAAAGTTAAGAACTTAAACTTCAATGGGTTCCAGTTTACTTCTTCCAAAGTTGGCAGGGCAAAAAAATGGAAAAACTCTGAAAGAGGAGGAGGAGGGGATAAAGAAAATAAAGAAATGTGCAGAAATGAGTAGATTAACGTCAGCAATTAGAGAGCAGGAAGAAAAAGAACACTTTAAGATATGGGATTTAATATACTAATGGTTAGATAGAAAACTAGGAAATTGAAGTATAATACAATAGCAATGATATGTTATAATTGATTATTATAGAATGAATTATAATATGAATTAAAATTAGTAAGAACTGAGATTTGCTGTAAAGGATAATGCGGATTTGAAATTAAAATCTAATGATGATGTAATAATAATATAATATGACATGGAAAGCTGATTAATGTAAATGAATGTAAACTTAAACTTATAGTCTGGAACAGACTATAGATATTGTGCACAAAAAATATGTACCAACCGACACACTGTATAATTGAAAGATTTTATTTGTTGTTTTATGTTTATGTTTGTCTATGTTTGTTGTTAAAAATAAAAAACTTTTTATAAAAAAAAACAAAGTTGGCACAGCAAGGGGTATAGGTAGTTCTCAACATTTCGTTCAACTTCTTTCAAAGTTATGACCGTTTTTTCACACTGACGACCTTTGTAGCATCCCCATGGTCACATGATCAAAATTCAGAGGCTTGGCAACGGGTTCATATTTATGACTGTCGCCGTGTCCCAAGGTCATGCCATCCCCATGACAATTTTTTTTGACAAGCAAAATCAGTGGGGAAGCCAGGTTCACTTAAGAACCGGGTTACCAACTTATCAATTGTGGTGATTCACTTAACCACGGTGGCAAGAAAGGTCGTAAAATGAGGAAAAATAAAAAATGTCTCACTTAACAGCAGAAATCCTGCACTCAATGATGGTCATAAATTGAAAGACTTCCTGTGTACAATATTCGTATCCCCAACCAATCCAGTTTTAACATCAAAACTTTCTGTATTTATACTGCTTCAGCTTTTTATTATTTATTTTGAACAGAAGGTTGGTATGTGACGTAGTGTCATTTGTCCTAGGACATCATAACACACTTGGCATTGTGGTGGCTTTTACTAGATTCCTGGGGCTGCAACCCAGGGAAAATACTGGAGAAAAGTCACGCCCAGGTGCTGGGAAGAGTTTGGAACAAAGTGCCACTTGTTTGCCTTTGGGTAACTAGGAGTATGTGGCAAGCCATGTCCTTTCCTCTGTGAGATGCCTTCAAACTGCAGATACGCCCACCAGTCTCAAGAGGTTGGGAACCATGGGCTTAAGCCCACCAGCCAATGAGGTCTTCATCTTGACGATTAACAACATAAATTTTGGGCTCAACTGTAGCCATAAGTCAAGGAATACCTGTACTCAGATACAGTCCTAAATCGGATGCCTTTTTAAATTACTACCAACCTGCCCTCCATGGAGGACCTGCATCCAGCACAAGTCAAAAAGGGGGCCGTGAAAATATCTACAGACCCATCACATCCTGGAGATAAACTGTTTCAACTCTTTCCTTCAAAACGACGCTATAGAGCACTGCATACCAGAACAACTAGACACACAAAGACAGTTTTTCCCCCAAAGCCATCACTCTGCTAAACAAATAATTCCCTCAACAATGCCCAACTATTTTCTAAGACTATTATTTTATATCAATTATTCTTCACATCCTTCCTATTACCTATCTCCTTTTTTACTTATGACTATAACTTTGTTGCTTGCATCTTTACAGTTTATATTGTTTTATTTCATTTCCCAGTACGATCATTTAAGTTGATTGCCTTTTAGTATCCTATGACTATCACTAAGTATTGAATCTTGTGATTTATGATGAATGTATTTTTATGATAACTAGGATCATGATTTATCACTTCTATCTTTTATGTACACTGAGAGCTTATGCACCGAAGACAAATTCCTTATGTGTTCAATCACCACTTGGCCAATAAAGAATTCTATTCTATTCTACTCTAAAGTGTAGGTGGCATTTGGGAATCTTGGCCCCCACTTTCTCTGTTGACATTTCTAACAATGAAAACAGCACACACCTCTTAGAAAAACACCTGCTTGTGGCTAACCTTGCAGGTAAGGAGGGGATGGCCGCATTGGCTATGTCTCTGCAGGAAATTTATTTGGGTTCTTTCTTTCATTGGAGATCTATTCTATAGTATACCATAGAAGGGCTGCTGGGAGAAGCAACGGGCTCTTGAGAACGGCTATTTTCCTGAAACTTAAACCCATTGTGATGGTTCTGCCTGAAATTGGGACCACCTTTTCTTTGGCTTTTCAATGAGCTTCAGGTGCCACCGAGAGAGGGGTTAAAGGGAAGCAGAAGGATTATGAACCTTAAGCACTGCAGGGCAGAAGTTGTCAAACTTTTCTCAGGCCCTGGAACCTGCTAGTTAGAAAAGAAAAATAAAATTCTCATAACCTCTGGTCAAGAGGCAAAGCTCTGGTGTTAGCAAATTGTCTGAGTGATTTTTTTTTTTTTAAAGTATTGTGGAACCCTTCATGGAACACAGTCTGAAATAACCTGTTTGAGCAGGACTTGGAGACATAAGACACTAGGGCCTTTAAAGCATGGGGCACACCCCTCTCTAGAAAGGAAGGGGGGAAAAATAGAGTAACTTTAAAAGATTACATACCCGAAAAGTGCATTGAAAAAAACAACTATTTGCGATGCTCTGAGTTATATTCACTTACCAAAGGAATACCTGCAAAATAAACAGGAGGAAAGAAAGAGTTAGAATGTTTTGGGAGAGCCAACATTTTATGCACGTATTTATGAAAACAACCTCTCAATGCAGGGCAGCAATGAATGTCTCCAAGCTGGAGAGGTTTCTTTCTTTTTGGCCTATGAGGCAACAGTGCCACCAAAATCTGAGGCAGGACACACACAAAAATGGTAGCATAAGACTTCTTATGGCTATTGAAAAAAAGAAAATTCCAACTTAATTGGAATTCAGCTGGGGAGTCCACAAGGATGGAATTCTCTTTCTGATACCTCTACAGAGGGGTTTTTTTTCCCCCTGTGATAGCCAAGCTAAACTTCTCTGCTCAGCTGTCAATCTTTTTGTTTGGTTTCTAAAATTTTCAAAAGATTTAAACATAGGACTGGCCCGCAAGAGAATTACACTGCCATCCAATGCAAGTCCGCATTCTGCTTGAAGAATGGAAACACTGCCCCAAATGCCTACAGCAGACTCACAAACAGATCTCAAATGTGTTGGTGCTAGGACTTTAGTTTAAAACAAATGTATTTTTTTTTCATTTAGCGGCCAATAAATTTAAATAAATAAATCATCATCATAATCATCATCTTAAAACATGGCTTCCAGCTTTAAAACACTGTTAAGACTGAAGCTACATCCAACATTTTGCAAGTTGGGAGGGGGAGTTAAGAAAATTCCCCACCCCCATGACAAAGTGACCTGTTTTTTGGGGAAATTACGGAGTTCTTAGAATGAAACAGGCCTCAGAAGAATGATCCACAAAACAATATCCAGACTGATTTGTGCGATTTTAAGAACGTATTTTGAAATCAAAGTGTGTATGAAACTTTGTTTTAACACATTTTTTTAGCAGCGTTCTACACACCAAATTCTTTTTTCCCCCTTGCAAAAAAGACTTTCTTCTTTCCTTCACATGTCTGCAACAACTTCTGCAACATAATGAACAGTTGCCAAAAAACTGACTGACATTCGATGCTGGTGCCATTTTAGAGGCAACATTGTGATATCAGCCATTGCATGTTCATTCTTGATTGGTGAGGATTACCCAACCACATTAAGGAGGCAACTGTCCCACACACAGAAGAGGGCCAGAAAACATTTGTTGCCAAGTGGGTGAAAGCAGTGATATGGCAAAACCATTTAGTTCAATGCCCAATTGCCTCAGGCAAGTCAAGTACACCTGGGAAAGGAGATGCCCACCAAAGGTAGAAAGTCAAACGGCCTAATTCCTATATTTGACATCTCTGAGGAAGGCTATTGACAATATCTGCCTGCAAACTAACAGGGATGTGAATCAATGGCCCCAAGACTGATCTTTAAACATCTTTGGAAGAATTCAGAACAAATTTTACTTGAAACTTTGCTGAGAGTCAATACAGACAAGATTAAGTTGGATGGACCCACTGCTTACCAAGGGAAGCTTTTCAATGTTTTTATAACGGTGTCAAAAAGGATTAGGAAAGAAAACTCCAGTGTTCAAGCAGTGCAACTATTTTTAATAGAGGAAAAAAGCTACTCAGCTGAAAATATTTCTTCCAATCTGTTCGAATTTTGCAGTGGGATTCGATGCCTCCTTCCCCAGGAAGAAAGAAAAAAAAGCCATTCTTTTGTCACCCTTTCTGAGTCTTCTGCAAAATGCCATGGATGGCAGGGCATACAGGAATGTTTCCCGACCTTGGCAGCTTAAAGTCCAGTTCCCAAAATTCCCCGGGCTGGCTGGGGAAGTTCTGCAAACTGAGGTCTACCCATATATCTTAATGCTGCCAAGGTTGAGAAACATTGGCCTGGAGCCTCCTCTGGGAGGCTGAAAAAGGCTTCAAACCAGCCAAAAAAATCAGCTGTGAGGCACAGTGCAGGTAAGCAGGCGGTGTGGGGGGATTCAGCGTATTGCCTTCTGCACGCGCACAATTTTTGGCACAGGAGCCCAAAAAGGTTAGCCAACACTGGCATAGAGGGTGGACCATTAAATACCATTAAACTAGCATTTGTTGCGACACCATCTAGGGCAGCTTCTGGGGGTGTAGATCAGGGGTCTCTGTTAGGAATATAAGTCACCTAACAGGTATTTGGGTTAGAAATATATAAACCAGGATAGACATTTTAGTACTATGTCTTCAAGAGATTGCAAAAACTGCAATTGGGTGTAGTTTCTCAAACGGCCATAAGATGGAGCCAGAAACCTGGGTTGTTTTTGTCTCAGAAGAGAGTGTGTCTGAGTGAGTATCTCTGTTTCCTTCTGTTGGAAAGTATTGCCGTTCCTCCATTTTTCCTAATTGACTGATATTACTGGATTTAATGTAAGTCTGTTACTGAACTGTTTTTTGACACTGGACTTTGATATTTGGATTATCCCTGGATTGAAAAAACTGATTGATTAACCTCTGAATGACTTTTGGATTGCTTATTTTGGACTTTGTTTAAACTTTTCTGGAAGTAAAAACCTACATTTACTGTACAGTGTATCTGTGTGCTCTGTGTGTATTATTCAAACACTTCTCTCAAATACATCTCCCTGTATGTGCTCATTCTCATCACGGGGAATTACCTCAACATTCTCTAACCTTGGCAACTTTAATCCTGGAGGACTTCAACTCCCAGAATTCAGCAAAGATGGCTGGGGGATTCTGGGGTTGAAGTCCTCCAGGCTTAAAGTTGCCAAGGTTGGAGACTGCTGGTGTAGATGGGTTGGGCTTTGAACCCAGATGGGGTCTGGAAGAAAGTCGGGGCGGGCACTGAATTGGAAGCAGAGCCAAAAAGCGTGAGAGTGACCAGCCCCAGACAAACAAATTTCATGGTAGCTCCAGGAGAGACTTGGTTAAAAGTCATCTTTTAAAGTAAGCAGTGTCATGCAAAGGGCAAAGAGAGTTCAGAAACAGCAAGAAAAAGAAATGAAGAAGAAAAGGAAGCACAGCTAAAATTAATTTCCACAGCGTCATTCATCTATAGTGCCCCCTCGTCCCTCTCTATCCTTGGAAACGATCTTTGGATTCCACCATATTCATTCACTGCTTCCATATTTTGTCTTTTGCTCCTTAAATTTCCGGATTCTTTTTCAAACTCTTTATCTATCAACTCCAAACACAACCCTCTCCATTTTCACTCTCCTCTTGATTCGTTCACTCCTTCATCTCTTTGTCTGGTGACTTTTTTGTCCTCTGCATGTGATCAAAGCATTTCAGCGTAGCTCCTTTGGAGACATAACTTTTCTTTCAATCCTTAATTCATTCAGCACCCTTCGACGGCTCCTCTTCTGGTTCTTCCACACAGCCTTCTTCAGGATCATATTCCCACAACAGTCAATTCCTTTTATGAGACACCTGACATTCTCAATTATCGCTTTCCCTATCATAAAATGGGCAAAGGTTTCATTCCCTCCCACACACAAACATCTATTCCTTGCAACCAACCACATGTCTCCTACAATCAGCATTTGCACATCTTAAAATTTTCCAGTCTACTTTCCCATCATTAGTAAACATTCTACCAAGTCACACAGATTTATGTACTTACTCTAGTTTTTTGCCATTTATATATAATTTGTCAGAAATGGTGTAGGGGGTCCCACTTGGGTGGGGGGGTTGGACTAGGTGACCTACAAGGTCCCTTCCAACTCTGATTATCTGTTATAACTTACAAATTCACTCTTTTTCCTGTCAAACACAACCCCCCCCCCCATCTCTGAATTGTTGTCCTACATTATTCAGTCTATGTAAAAATTTATTTCGAATAGTTTAGGTGCTTCCAAAAAAATGGCATTATACATACAGGTAGTCCTGGACTTACAATAGTTCATGTAGCGACTGTTCAAAGTTATAATGGCAATGAAAAATGACATGAATATTTTTGAGCCGTGGTGGTGTAGTGGTTAGAGGGAAGTACTGCAGGCTACTTCTGCTGACTGTTGGCTGCCTGCACTTTGGCAGTTTGAATCTCACCAGGCTCAAGGTTGACTCAGCCTTCCCTCCTTCCAAGGTGGGTCAAATGAGGACCCAGATTGTTGGGGGCAAAAGGCTGACTCTGTAAACTGCTTAAGAAGATGGCTTAAAGCACTGTGAAGCTGTATATATAAGCCTAAGTGCTATTGTCTGTCCTTCCTTCCTTCCTTCCTTCCTTCCTTCCTTCCTTCCTTCCTTCCTTCCTTCCTTCCTTCCTTCCTTCCATCCATCCATCCATCCATCCATCCATCCATCCATCCATCCATCCATGGTGCACAGTGGTTAGAATGCAGTATTGCAAGCTACTCCTATTGCAATTTGGCAGATCGAATCCCACCAGGCTCAAGGTTGGCTCAGCCTTCCATCCTTCCGAGGTGGGTCAAATGAGGACCCAGATTGTTGGGGACAACAGGCTGACTCTGTAAACCGCTTAGAGAGGCAATAAAGCACTGGGAAGCAGTATATAAGTGCTATTGCCCTTCCTTCCTTCTTTCCTTCCTTCCATCCATCCATCCATGGTGCACAGTGGGTAGAATGCAGTATTGCAAGCTAACTCTGCCAACTTCTAGCAGTTTGATTCTGACTGGCTCATGATTGACTCAGCCTTCCATCCTTCCGAGGTGGGTCAAATGAGGACCCAGACTGTTGGGGGCAAAAGGCCGACTCTGTAAACCGCTTAGAGAGGCAATAAAGCACTGGGAAGCGGTTTAGAAGTCTAAATGCTATTGCTATTGCTATTTTTCAGTTACGAATATTGCAGCATCCCCATGGTCACATGATCAAAATTCAGAGGCTTGGCAACGGTTCATCCTTATGACCGTCGCCGTGTCCCAAGGTCATGCCATCCCCTATTACAATTTTTTTTGACAAGCAAAATCAGTGGGGAAGCCAGATTCACTTGAGAACTGGGTTACTAACTTATCAATTGTGGTGATTCACTTAACCACGGTGGCAAGAAAGGTTGTAAAATGAGGAGAAATAACAAATGTCTCACTTAATAGCAGAAATCCTGGACTCAATGGTGGTCATAAGTTGAAAGACTTCCTGTATACACTATTGGTATCCCCAACCAATCCAGTTCTAACAACAAAGCTTTCTGTCTGTATACTATTCAATATTTTCCTGCTATCCATTCCAATTTGTGCTGCACTTCCTTTATATGTCTTTTTTTCCTCCTTTCTGCCTCTTCTGTTTCATCGTTTGCCTAATAACTTCTTTCATGCTTCCATTTAGCATAATTCCACAACTTCTCTGGCCCTCAGCAACATCCAATCTTTTCATTCTCTTCCAAACAGCGTGACAGCCACTTTCTTTGCGCTTTGTTTCTCGGCTAATTCCGCTGGGAGAGAATCATCCATTCTTCAGCCTGCGGCCATTCTACTTTCACTCCGGTTTCTTTCCCCTTTTCTTCCATGTCCAATTTTCTGCCAAGATTTACTCTTGTGGCTAGCAAGAAATGGCCAGTCCTTCTTTCAGAGGGACCCTTTGCCAATTCTTTCAGTCTTTCATCACAGGTAATTAAAGCAATACTTTTAGCTTTATATCCACTCCTCTAACATACATGCATGCATACATATGGGTACATGTGAATCCACAGATATATCCATATGCATGTGTGCACATGCGCACACACACACACACACACAGATGTCTCTGTGTATATATATACTGTATGGTGTGTGTGAGAGAGGAAGGGAATATACAGAGAGGAAGGAAAAACAAGAAGGAAAGAGAAAGAGAGAAAAAGGGAGAGGGAGAGAAAGGAGAGGGAGACAGAGAGAGAGAAAGGGAGAGGGAGACAGAAAGAGAAAGGGAGACAGAGAAAAGGGAGAGGGAGAGAGAGAAAAAGAGAGAGAGAAAGGGAAAGGGAGAGGGAGGGAGAGAGAAAGGGAAAGGGAGGGAGGGAAAGGGAGAGGGAGAAAGGGAGAGGAAGAGGAAGAGAAAGGGAGAGAGGGAAAGGGAGAGAAAGGGAGAGGGGGAGAGAGAGAGAAAGGGAGGGAGGGAGGGAAATGGAGAGGGAGAAAGGGAGAGGAAGAGGAAGAGAAAGGGAGAGAGGGAAAGGGAAAGGGAGAGAAAGGGAGAGGGAGAGAGAGAGAGAGAAAGGGAAAGGGAGAGGGAGGGAGAGAGAAAGGGAAAGGGAGGGAGGGAAAGGGAGAGGGAGAAAGGGAGAGGAAGAGGAAGAGAAAGGGAGAGAGGGAAAGGGAGAGAAAGGGAGAGGGAGAGAGAGAGAGAGAGAAAGGGAGGGAGGGAGAGGGAGAAAGGGAGAGGAAGAGGAAGAGAAAGGGAGAGAGGGAAAGGGAGAGAAAGGGAGAGGGAGAGAGAGGGAGAGAGAAAGGGAGGGAGGGAGGGAAATGGAGAGGGAGAAAGGGAGATGAAGAGGAAGAGAAAGGGAGAGAGGGAAAGGGAGAGAAAGGGAGAGGGAGAGAGAGGGAGAGAGGGAAAGGGAGAGGGAGAGAGAGAGAAAGGGAAAGGGAGGGAGAGAAATGGAGAGGGAGAAAGGGAAAGGGAGAGAGAGATGAAGAGAAAGGGAGAGGGAAAGGGAGAGAAAGGGAGAGAAAGTGAGAAAGGGAAAGGGAAAGGGAGAGAGAGAGAGAGAGAGAGAGAGAGAATAGTCAAACTAAAGTATTGCAATGCAAGCTCCTTTGCATCTTTGTCAGGACACCGTACACACAAAGGGCCTGCGGCGTCTTGTGCTGCAACGCTGCTTTCCCCATGTTGGCACTCTGCCCCGTGAGGAAGAACCTCGGCGAGGAAAGGAAACGGGAGCCTGCAGAGTGGATCATAGAGCCTCCTTGCAAGGAGGCAACAGCAAACCACGTTCACGGCCAAAAACCACCCAATGATTCCCAGGTTCCCTTGGCTTATTTTTCCAAGATTCTCGTCCACAACCCACTGCAGCCTCTTTAGGCTGAGATTTCACTTCCACTGACCACGGCACCAGTTCATTCTCTGCCGCCAGGTATGCAGTCAGTCCCTCTTGACCCCCAAATTAAGAGTGTGATTTACAAACCCAAAACGGGGACCTTGGAGACCAGAGAGGGTCTCTTGATCTTTGTGCAGAGAAAGGCCACAATCAAATCAGATTTCAAGAGAAGCTGCTGGAAGCCCTATCACTGATTTTTTTTTTTTTTTTTTAAATGAAGCTCTAACACCCTATTAACCTGAAAGGTGTGTGGAAGAATGAGAAGTCCCTCTAGCAGCTGTTTCCAGCTGCACCTTCTGCCACTTGCCCAGCGAGGAATTTCCCTCGCCAGTATCTGCAGTTCCGGGACCTGCGACTCTTTCTCCAGGCATAAGTTCTTAGGTTAGTTTACAGCTCCCCGCACTGATCCTCACACCTAAACCTGATGGTGTGAAGGTCCAAATCCTCTCTCCAGCTGCCTCCAGCCTATACTTTGTTTTCCTCAAAATCCCAGGAGGATGCTTGAGACCAGAGGGATGTTCCCGGAGGCCTCGTTCCTCAACAGGCCTGCTTGTTATTGCAAGGAGGGGAGAGCTGCCCTTGAGAAACTACCAGGAGGGGGAGGAAAGTGTGCAGCAGCAGCCGGAAAAGCCAATGCGATCCTAAGTTGCATTAACAGAGAGATACAATCGAGATCAAGTAAGGTACTAATATCACTCTGTAAAGCCTTAGTAAGACCACACCTAGAGTACTGCATCCAGTTTTGGTCACCACACTTTAAAAAAGATGTTGAGACTCTAGAAAGAATGCAGAGAAGAGCAACCAGGATGATGAGGGGACTGGAGGCTAAAACATACAATGAACAGTTGCAGGAACTGGGCTTGGCTAGTCTAGTAAAGAGAAGCACCAGGGGAGACAGGATAGCAGTGCTCCAATATTTGAGGGGCTGCCACAGAGAGGAGGAGGGGGGCAAGCTATTTTCCAAGGCACCCGAAGGCCAGACAAAGAATAATGGATGGAAACTGATCAAGGAGAAATTCAACTTGGAAATAAGGATAAATTTTCTGATAGGGAGAACAATCAACCCATGGAACAGAAGTTGCCCTTGGAAGTTGTGGGAGCTTCATCACTGGAGGCTTTAAAGAAGAGACTGGACTGCCCTGTCAGAAATGTTGTAGGGTCTCCCGCTTGGGCGGGGGGTTGGACTAGGTGACCTATAAGGTCCCTTCCAACTCTGATTATCAGCTACCCCAGAAGAAATTTGGAGAAATCACCCAACCCAATTTCCCTGCAGCCTGCAAAATGGGGAATAGTCCTTGATTTATAACAGTTGGTTTAATGACTGTTTGAAGTTACAACACCACTGAAAAAAGAGGCTTATGGCCGTTTTTCATATTTATGACCATTGCAGCATCCCCATGGTCATCATCATCATCATTTAATGATGGTCATCATCATCATCATTTAACGACCCCATAATCCCTTGCGGGGTGGACTCTGTGCAACTGAATGGAGCTAGCAGAGTATTTAGTGGCCGGATGCCCTTCCTGTTCCCAATGCAGAGTTTTGTTCGGCCGATATATTCTCATTGTGCCCAGAAATACCTGCCTCTACCTAGGATCGAACTCACAGCCTCTTGATTGTAAGGCAAGAGCTCCCCCTCTAAGCCACCGCACCACTCCAGCATCCCCATGGTCATGTGATTTACACTTGGATGTTTGGCAACTGGTTCATACTTATGACCATTGTTGTGTCCCAAAGTCATGTGATCCCCTTCTGCAACCTCCTGACAAGCAAAGTCCATGCCAGATTCACTTAACAATGGCGTTACTAATTTAACCGCTACAGTGATTCACTTAACAACTGTGGCAAGAAAAACCATAAAATGGGGCAGAGCTCACTTAACAAGTGTTTCACTTAGCGACATAAATTTTGGTCATAAGTTGAGAACTATCCCTAATTGCTTAGAATATTATCCTCATCGTAGGGAACTCTACCACCAACTTTCCTTACAGCAGTTGTGTCTCAACCTTAGCAACTTTTAAGATGTGTAGACTTCAGCTCCCAGGATTTCCCCGCCCCTGCCGGCCATTCCCCAGAATCCTGCATGCTGATTGGAGAATTCTGAGAGCTGTAGTCCACACATCTTAAAGTTGCCAAGAGTGGAGAAACACTGGCTTCGAGTTTCAACATCACCAGGATCAAAACCAGCTAAAAGAGGGACCATGAGGGACCAAACATTCGTACTTGAAATTGGGAATTCTCAGTTCTCGGCACCAAAGACAAATTCCTTGTGTGTCCAACCATACTTGGCCAATCAAGAATTCTATTCTATACTATTTTCTCTATTCTATTTTAATTCTATTTAATTCTATATTATTTCTTTATTCTAGTCTCTATTATTTTCTCTATTCTATTCTATGTTATTTTCTCTATTCTATTCTAATTCTATACTATATCATTTACTCTACTCTATTTTATACTATTTTCTCCTTATTTGTATTCCATTCTATTCGATTCCTTTTCCTAATTCTTCTATTCCATTCCATTCCTTTCTTTTGTAGCAAGGTGATTTCTTTCCCGTCAGCATCTGATCTCTCAAAAGCCATGGCCATGGTCCATGGCCCAGGATCATTGCAAAACCACCTCAAAACCAGGGATGATAATTACTCCCTTCTGACATCAACTAAGATGTAATTTCGGGAACCAAAAATATGCTTCTGATTAGCCTCATTAAGTCTGCCTGCCTGGCAACGCCATGCCTGGGTCACATGGTACTAATCTGTGCTTCATTAATATGTCCTATCAGCTGCACACACAGCCGGCTTTGAAACCGATACCCTGTGGCCTTCCAGATCCATCCTCCTCCCGCCCCCCATATCAGAAAGAGGTGCCAAAATCTGCTTCCTCTACAGGAAGGATGGACACCCTCCTAGGATGCTTTAACTTTGGGTTTAAGTTTCTAGAAATCTTTTTTTTCCTCACTAGGAGGAAAAAGACTGGAGAATGCAACTTGGTGCCTTCTGATAAACAAAGGAAATCTTGAAGTTTATTGCCAAAGAAGCAAGCAAATGTAATTTTAAGAAAGGAGTATTATGTTGCTGTTTGTAATGAAAAGCTGCTTTTAGCAGGATGCAAAATACCTCTTTAAAAAAAGCAAGATCTTCTGTCTAAGTTCATCAAATTGACGAATTATCTGCTGCCATCAATAGGATGGTTTCTTTCATCTCTTTTTATATGCCACCATAATCAATAAGAAAAACAAACAGTCCTAACTTATTGTCCTTGACAGGGTCAAACAAATCTTCTCTAGATGAGTTTGGTTCCAACTTTTAGAAAAATCATCAGAGTAGCTGTTAATCTGGCCTCAGGCAAAAGTTTATTTTATCAACCTGGAGCCACAATCAAGAAATAATTATGGATGCTAAATTCTCCAATGTTTCCAAATGAAGGTCCATTGAAAACCTATCTGGAGAAGAACACACTAAGTAGGTTGTTCTCATTTTGAGATGGCAGTGCTGGTAATACCTGGAAAACAGGTTTGATTTTGGCTGGCCTGCTGTGTTCCCATGGAAGGAGACTAATGCCTTAGAAACTCATCCATACAAAGGCCCCCTTATTCCAAAAATGGTCTAGGCAGCTTATGTTAATACTTAGCTCAACAGTTAAAAACTTCCTACTTCTTTAAATCACCCCATAACAAAAGAACTGCTGCATAAAAACACAATGCAGCAGGAGTCAAGCTATTTAAACATCGAAAGGGCACAGGTTAAAACAAAAGACTTAATTGAAAGTGCACACTTTCCTTTCTGAGAAGGAATTTACTGTAATTTACCACCTTCTGGAAGTTATTAATGGGGAAGTGAGACAGGTGCCCTTGGCAGGGAGTTTCTGAACTCAAATACAAAACTCAATTTTGGAAGAACAATGGTTACGGTCCTTAAGAATTACCCTTTTAAAAGGGTCGATCTGGGTGTTCTTCATTTAGAAATATTTTTAAATATGTTCACCACATACATTTTAAAAATATATTATTTCCATCCTTATCCACAAATGTATAGGAATCCTTATTTAGCAATTACAATTGGTTTGGCAACCTTAGTAAGACCACACCTAGAATACTGCATCCAGTTTTGGTCACACATTATAAAAAATGTTTATGATGTTGAGACTCTAGAAAAAGTGCAGAGAAGAGCAACTAAGATGATTCGGGGACTGGAGGCTAAAACATACAATGAACAGTTGCAGGAACTGGGCATGGCTAGTCTAGTGAAGAGAAGGACCAGGGGAGACAGGAGAGCAGCCTTCCAATATTTGAGGAGCTGCCACAGGGAGGAAGGGGTCAAGCTATTTTCCAAGGCACCTGAAGGCCACACAAGGAATAATGGATGCAAACTGATCAAGGAGAGGTTCAGCCTGGAAATAAGAAGAAATTTTCTGATAGGGAGAACAACCAACCCATGAAACAGAAGTTGCCTTCGGAAGTTGTGGGAGCTTCATCACTGGAGGCTTAAAGAAGAGACTGAACTGCAATTTGTCAGAAATGTTGTAGGATCTCCTGCTTGGGTGTGGGGTTGCACTAGATGACCTACAAAGTCCCTTCCAACTATGTTAACCTGGTCATTAACCAAAATGGTCACTAAGTGACTGGGCTTGTGATCTTACTATCAGCTTTCCTTTCCTCTGCCTGTGAAGGCCCATAAATGTAAGAATTGGTTGCAAAGTTACTTTTTTGTCACTGTTGTTGCTGCAAACTGTTGCTAAATGAGGCAATTGCTAAACAAGGACTACCTGTGTTCATTATTACCCTATAACAGATAAGGCCATATGAGATAATACATAATTATCTCAGAGATGCTTGGTGAAAGTAGAATAAGTAGATTCCTTAGGACTCCGTTCTGCCTCATGATGATTTTTCAAGTGGTGACAAAAAAGCTAGAAATCACAGTACTCATTGGTGCATGTTCAATTCACATCCTTGGGAAACCAGGCAATAAATTTTGTACCCTGGGCTTCTACCAGTTGACTCCTGTGGTGCTAAACCTCACCTCACACCTTCTCTCCCAGGCCAAGAATTTTAAAACAAATCCCTTTCTCCTTGAACATGTATTCTGAGACATATTTAACTCCTTTAACGCATTAAGTCTATTTGCTCAAGGGAGCAGCTTGAGTCTTTGTTCTTTGTGGTTTGTGTAACACCAGGTAGTTGTGGTAGATGGGCTCTGAGGCTTGCAGGCAGAGTACCTGGGATGCATTAGGGCCCACAAGATGGACAAAGGATGTTAGAGAAGGAGTTTTTGGGAAATTAGAAGCCCCTCTGCACATTGTGAGTGTTTCCCTTCTGGAGGGAAATTTTCATATATATTACAGGCTAGACAATGAAGAAGGAAATATGAAGACATGTAAACAGCTGCAGGCTCTATTCCAACAGATGGGCCTTAAAGGAAATGAATGCAACCGTACCAGAAGTGTCTTCCTTTGGACCAGAAAAACAACAACAAAGGATTAAAAAATAAAAACCAGGACAATCCCATCAGCATCCTCCTTGCCAGTTGGATGGAAGTTGAAAAGAACTTGCAGTGAAATCCACAGCTCTTGGCATCCGAAATCTCCTACCCCCAAAACAAACAGATAGATGCTTTAAAAATTAAAATAAGGGACTTAAAAAGAATAAATTGCCCCTCGCTGGCAGAAATGAAAGGGGGAAGCTCCAATTTATCTACCTTTGAACTGGCTTCCCATTACTAACTCCATAGTGCTCATCCAACAACGGAAGGTTTTGATTCCAACAAGGAAGACGCAGCACAGGCTAGAAAACAAAAGACTTGAGATGTCCATCCAGGTGCACAGATTTGGGTGCCAAGAAAAACCTCTCCAGATGTTTCTGTCTGTGTGAGAACCCACCCCGCTCTTGCTTTCCGGTCAGCATATCCGTAGCAAACCAGAATTCCTCCTCTGAAAGGGATAAATTCACAGGAAGAGGGAAGCTCAAACTGTGTGGACAACTTCAAGATCTGCTGTGGCTCTTCTGCAGTAGAGAAGGTTCATTCCATTCCCCGTCCCATCCAGAGCCACAGAAGAGCTGGGTCTCCCCCAGGGTTGGATCTCTTTCCTTCCATGAGCAGGGTGGGGTGGCAGAGTCTAGCCAAAGAGAGAGGAAGTTGGGAGAAATTAATCCAAGATAAGCCTAACAAAGGATTGACAAGAGGAGCTGAGGAACAGGAGAGCCAAGGTAAACAGAGACCTCAGGAGCGGAAACAGTAGACGCGGCTTAAAAACAAACACAAAAAGCAGCTTGTGCACCACGACAGCTAACTATGGAAGACTTTTAGAATACAAGTGGTCCTCAGCTTACAATGGTTCATTGAGTGACTTTTCAACGGCACTGCAAAAAGTGACTTATGACCATTTTTCACACTTACAACCGTTGCAGCATCCTGGTCAGGTCGCAAATCGGATGTATGTTCAGGTTTTAACAAACTGACATGAAAGACAGGGTGACTCCGTCTAAGTGTCTTTGGCGATTGCAACTGTACTGCAACAGGATTCATAATTAATACAATTGGCAAAGGTCCCCCATAGTTAGGTCCTAATTTTTTTTAGATTTCTGGGTTATTTGTAAATACTTAGTGGACAAGAAGACTTTATAGCCCACTTGGTATGGCTTTTGTGGGGCTCTCTTTTTGTCTGCTTGCTTTTTATGAGCTTGGTGAGCATCATCTAAGTCCTGACAAACCTTAACTTCTTTTAAATGTTTTATATTGTCTTTGGAATGTTTATTTTCCTGTTGCTTTATTTTTTCTTTTCTTTTCTAGGGCTAAAGCCTCTTTTGCAGGAGGGCCAAACGTCAGCCTCCAAGAATCCTTCTTCTAATTGTCTTTGCAAAACTGCCATAGAAGGGGGGGGAGATTAATCGGACCTTGGGGGGGAGGGGGAGAGTGCTGGAGGCTTGTGATGGTGAACTATAAAACTTGGGAAAACTTTCTTGACTATGCTTACTTGCTTACTTCACAGCTGTAGCCTCTTATCTATTCAGGCCAAAGTCAACCATCCTGGCGAGCCAGACGTCTGAAACACCACTTGAGGATGCCCCACATGATCTTATATATATCTCAGACTGGATGGCCAGTTTGAACTATTGGGGGTAACATAACTATTTTCGCACCTTATTGCTTCACATGGTCACATGATTAAAATTCAGCCGCCTGGCAACTGGTTCATAGTTATGACGGTTGCAAGGTCCCTTTTGCAACCTTCTAACAAGGGAAGTCAATGGGGGAAGCCAGATTCACTTAACAACCGGGTTACTAACTTATCAGCTGCAGTGATTCCCTTAACAACTGTGTCAAGAAAGGTCATAAAATGGGGTGAAACTCGCTTAACAAATGTTTCATGGAACAATATAAACGTTGGGCTCAACTGTGGTTGTAAGTCAAGGAGTACCTGAATAAGAAAGCTACCTGCCAAGTGCCTGAATTGCAGTCATTCGGTCACGGGTTGGTGGTTAGTTCAGTTGTAAAATGCATGGACTGGACTTTTTTCAGCACTATCGTAACTTGCATCAGTCATTAAATGAATAGTCAGTCCTAAGTTGAGGACCCTGTTGGACTAAACCTCACTTAACTTTTCAAGACCCAGCTGAGAGCTGCTACCTAGCTTCCTAGAGTCATGCAAGCACTTTGAGGGTTCAAAACAAAAGGATCTTTTTTTTTTATTTCATGGTGGTCAGCAAAGGTCAAGATTCATTCAAGAGTCTTTACTTTCTTAAATTGCAATTTCAAGAATCAGATACGATTGGCTCAAGAGGATTCTTCAGAAAGGCTTTCGAAGGAAATAAACATGGTGGGAATTCCCAGCTTCTGCGGAAGATCAAGTAAAATTATTTCCCCCTAGAACCTACCCAGCTCCAACTTCCATTGGAAAGGAGTTTACAATCAGGCTGGGGGGAACTGTACTAATGATCACCCCAAATTCCCATTTGCATCACCCACAACCATCTCTCTAAGCAACTGTCATCGCAGTGTGAACACAACAATAATGACATGGTCTTGACCCCTTGCTGGGAATTTGAATTTTAAAAAAACAACCCACCAAATATAGGCACAACCAAACAATCTCAGGAACAGGATCCTTTTCACACAGCTCTTTCCCATATTGTGCTATCACTAAAATGAAGATAAATGGAGAGTAGGGTCAAAGAGAAATTTCTCTTCCTTGTCTTATCATCACCCTTGATCAAACTGCCATTAACTCTTGATCATTAAAGCTACCAGTTGCCATAAATTACCTGGTCTAACATGGACTCCATCCCTTTGCACAAACAGAATGGAGAATGGTTACCCCAAGTAACCTTAGGCTAACAATCCAGTCTCAAATATCCAGAGCAATTTCTAAAAAAACAAACAAACACCCCACGGAGCTAGAGACAACCACGTGCATGAAAGGAGCTGCTTTTCAGAAGATGCCTTGAAAGAAAGAAGATTGCAAGCAACAGACTCAGCTCACATCTCCATTTGGGAGAGCAAGTGTGCACAGCGATCAGCCAAGGGAGCATAAACGGCTCAATGCCGGGACCTGGGAGCTCTTGACGAAAGAGCTGGATGCTCCTACCAGTTCTTTTATTTATTTATATATTTGTGGTGCAGTGGTTAGAGTGCTGTGCTGCACTCTATTTGGCAGTTCAAATCCCACCAGACTCAAGGTTGACTCAGCTTTCCATCCTTCCAAGGTTGGTAAAATGAGGAGCCAGTTTGTTGGGGGCAATATGCTCACTCTATAAACCGCTACATTAGTTACTGATAATGAGACTGAGTTTGTTAAGAAAAGATTCCAAACTATGCTGAAATTGGCTGGTGTTGAGCATAAACGTTCTGCACTTACAGACCACAACATAACTCGTTTATAGAACGAAGAGGGCAAACATTACAAGCCATGGCTCGCACTATGTTATCTGATTCAGGTTTACCTGAAACACTGTGGGGTGAAGCCATAATGTGTAGTAGCCATGTTTTATATAATGTAGTTAACACAACAACTGGAGAATTGCCATTCACTCATTGGCATGGCAGAAAACCAAATTTAAGTTACCTACACACATTTGGAGCTCCTGCATGGGTGCATATTCCCTCACAAGTAAGACTGAAAGGGCAACATAGAGCTAAGAAGTTATTTTTTGTGGGTTATGAGGCCAACCATAGATCATTTAGATTCTGGGAACAAGGCACAGCTCATGTTTATTGTAGTGCAAAATTTCTTGAGCACGTTAGATGGGATAAACTGGAACAGGAATCCAGCAATGATATTATTATTGACACCCAAATAGTCCCTAAAGATAAAAGCAGTAAACCACGAATAGCCATTAAAGAGGAAGCACAGGAGGACGTAGTAGAACAGGAGCAGGTTCCACAGGAAAGTCCACCAGTAAGCCCTGTATTACCAAGATGATCAACCTGTGTAACATGATCACCTGATAGATATCAGGCTAGTGTTGTGTGCCAAGTGAACACAGTTCCAAGTAATTATAGTGAACTAAAACTGTATCCTGCTAAGGATCAGGCTGCTTGGCAGAAGGCAATGGATAAGGAATTGGAATCATTAAAAAGACTGGAGGTATACGAAAATGTTAAGTTACCACCAGGTAAACACGCCATAGGATGCAAATGGATATATAAACTTAAGACAGGTGTAGATGGGACTGTTACCCATAAAGCCAGGTTAGCAGCACAAGGGTTCAATCAGACTGCAAATGACTACGATGAAATGTTTGCACTTAGTCTGAAGGCTACTACATTAAGGGCAGCATTAGTATGGGCAGCTAAGGAGAAATACATTGTAAATCATTTGGATGTAGAAACGGCATATCTGCATGCACCACTGCAACACACTATATATTTAAAGAAACCTTTAGGTCTCAAAAATGATAAAGTTGATAATAATGATTGCTGGAAATTGAAAAAGAGTCTTTATGGTTTGAAATAATCAGGATACGAGTGGAACCAATACAATACAATCTAATGTACCTTTGCAGAATCGCTTTTTCAGTTAAATTTTTACCCATTATCTCTGAACAAGTCCTGTTCCTTTACATCTTGCTCCACACCTTTGTAGCTTCCCTTCCTTCCTCCCTTGCTTCTTCTCTCTGCCCTTTTTAGCCCCTTGTCTCTCCACTTCCACTTCCCTCTTCTGTGTTCCCCTTTTCTGTTGCTTTCTAACATTATATCCACTTTTCACCTTATTTTTCCCTTTTTTGGTTGTTTTTTTAGGTCTTAAATTCTCCATTCTCTTTCCCCCCCTTTCCCCTTTCTTCCCCAGATAAAGTTACTTGTTCATTAAAGATGGCTTCTTCTTTGTCCCAATCTTCTTGTTGCACAGTCTTTTCTTGTAGTTTCTCATAGGTACAGATCGCCATTTCTAAAAATTGAAGAAAGGAGCCAAGGGAGCCTTTCTCTTCTTGTTCCTCTTCTTTATACTTTTTAAATTCCATTTTCAGTTTATCCACAAGTGATGCCATTGTAAAAAAAATTTAAACAACCACCCAAGTGTCTTTAATCATTCAGATATAATTTCCAGAAGTCCCAAAGTCACCAAGCAATCCAATTAGACACAAGCTGTTTCTTTTAACACTTTCTTCTTTTTTCACTTTCTCTTCCTGGGATTAGTATTTAGTTACAAAGTTCCAGTTAAAATGTATCTTTTAGAAGTCTTATAAAGATTTAACTTTAGATTATTTTGAATTCCAGGTAGATTCTTCCTTCCAAATCCTGCCCTTATTCTTTTCCTCTCCCTTCCCACTTATAGCAAAAAAAAGGATTTTTTAGTGTTCAGAAATCTTTATTGTCCCTTTGGCATTTGTCAAAGCAGATTTTTCTGATTTCTCATTCCTCTCTCTTCGTTGTCAACGTAAGGAAGGAGAGTGAAAAAAAAAAACTTTCCCTTTTCACTTTCATTCACTGCTTCCGACTCTTCTTTGGGAGCGATGTTATCTTTCATAAAATTTAAATTCCAGGGTACCTTAGTTGTTGCTTTTTATCCCGGTCAGCCAAAACTTTCACTTCTTAACTTCCTCCTGCACTTTCTTTTCCAGTTGAATGTTTCTTTGAGGTGGCCATTTCTGACCGCCGCTCTTACCGCCTTCGGGAAAGGGAATTTGGCCAGCTGAGGAGGAGAGATGAGGCTCTCCTCAACCCTGCTGGTGCTCTCCTGTCTTCACCACCTCTATGGGGTGGCTTAGCCCCAAAGCCAGCTGGCTCGGGCTGCTCCAGCGGCAAGCCCAGGCAGAAACCATGCACGATCGTGGATTCCTGCCTGCCGCCAAAGCCCTGCAAACCAGAAGTCTCCGCCAGTGGCATAGTCTTGATGTAAGACTGGCCCTACGCATATATTTAGAACACACAGCACCCCTTCAAAAGACAGAGGCCCTCTTTGTTTCCTTTCAGCCTAAGACTCAGGGGCACAAGATTTCCTCTTCAACAATTGGTAGGTGGTTGAGAGCCTCAATCGCTAAGTCATATGAAACTCATTCCCTTCCAGTGCCCCATTTCTTACCAAAGTGGAAAATGGAGGACGAACAAGAAAAAGACACAATGGTACAATGGGAAAAACCTTTGGCTATAATACAGAATTAAGAAATGGCAAAACTTATGGGAAAGGAACTATAAATTAACAATGGCAGCTTCTTATAAAGAAAATTTATATCAAATGGTTTATAGATGGCATTTACCATCTGTTATGTTAGCCAAATGTTTAAAAATATGTCTAGCAAATGTTGGAAATGTAACCAAAAAAATGGGCACATTTTATCATTTGTGGTGGACTTGTGTAAAAAGAAAAAAAAATGGGCAAGAATACATAGGTGGAGAGAAAATTTGATAGGGAAATATATAGTTTTTAAACCTGAACTGTTTTTATTAGGCATAATAAATAATCAGAAAAACTTGATAAGCAAAGTATATATCTAACATTACATGTCCTAACAGCGGATTATATTCACACAATATTGGAAAAATGAAGAAACACCACGAGATGAAGAGATAATTAGGAAGATACTGGATTGTGCAGAAATGGATAGACTTATATTGAAAATCAAACAGAAAGAAGACACAGAATATTATCAAACATGGAACTTATTTTACCGGTGCTTGGAAAAAAGGGATGGAGATTAAGAATGTAATTTGTATTGTTAAGTAAATTAAATATCCAGACAATATGATGCTTATTAAGTACTAACAAATGTAAACAATGGAAAATTAATAAATTGTATTAAAAAAGAAGCAAGTTGGCTTACCAGATCTGTCCCACGTTAATTAAGGAGAGGTAGATCATCCACACAGCAGCCATCAGAATCATGTTGGCACATCCAGTGACCAGGACAAAAGCCGAGATGGCCAAACCAATGAGAGCGAAGGCATCAAGGATGCTGTCCATGCTGGACCAATCCAAGAACCAAATCAGGGTTGGGGCATAGCTTAATGTCTCCATATTTATTCTGCCCTTGAAATGGCGCTTCACATTCTCCAAGTACAGCTTGCATGGCAGAAGGCCTCGATCTCCAATGAGGGCTTTGTTTTGATGGTAGGCAACAAGAAAGGCAACAACTGGAAGGAACAACAACAGCAATAGTGAGGAGGAATCCAAAGAAATGAACAAGCTACCTTTGAACAGGAGAACTTCTGTAGGAATTGAATAACATAGAATAACAGAGTTGGAAGGGACCTTTAGCTCATCCAACTACATGGACAAGCAGGAGAACCTATACCATTTCAGATGTTATTGTCCAGTCTCTTCTTAAAAACCTCTGGTGATGAAGCACCTACAACTTCTGAAGGCAAAGCTGTTCCACTGGTTGATTGTTCTCACTGTCAGGAAATTTCTCCTGAGTTCCAGGCTGCTTCTTTCCTTATTCGGTTTCCAGCCATTGTTTCTTGTCTTACCTTCTGGTGCTTTGGTAAATAGCTTGAGCACCTTCATCTTCATTAACATGAGCCAGCAGTGTGTGGCAGCAGCCATAAAAAGCTAATACAATCCTTGGTTGTATAAACAGAGGCATAAAAGCAAAATCAGGTGAAGTATTAGTACCACTTTATAAATCCTTAGCAAGGCTACACCTGGAATGCTGCATTCAGAAAAGATGTTGAGACTTTGGAAAAAGTGCAAAGAAGAGCAACTAAGATGATTAAAGGCCTGAAGACTAGAACATATGAAGAACGGTTGCATGATTTGGGTTTGAGCAAGGGGGACATGATAGCAGTATTCCGGTATTTTAAGGGCTGCCACAAAGAAGAGGGGTGAAATTATTCTCCAGAGCACCAGAGAGCAGGACAAGAAACAAGGGATGGAAACTAATCAAAGAGAAAAGCATCTGGAATTAAGGAGAAACTTCTTGACAGTGAGGACAATTAACCAGTGGAACAGCTTTGCCTTCAAAAGTTGTGGGGGCTCCATCACTGGAGGTTTTTAAGAAGAGACCGGGCAGTCACTTGTCTGAAATGGCCTAGGGTCTCCTGCTTGAGCAGGGGGCTGGATTATTCTATTCTATTCTATTCCTATCATCAATGACAAGCTGGAAACAAGACAGACAGACAGACAAATCAAAGCCATATAGGATGTCATATAAAGAGTGCCCATATGCATTCACACACTTGAATTAATATTCTCTCCCTCAAAGTTTGGAAAAATGATTTTCCTGACACAAGTAATTTGGAGCAGTTGCCTGAATGCATCAGTTGAAATCTTCTGCCTGCATAAATAAGAAATTGTCATCAAAAGCAGGGATAAATAACAGAGACCCTGCATGAAAGTGCTGAGATCAGCTTTTGTGGCCTCTCAAATATCTACCAGGGTTAGGTTTACTGGCACGCCATGAGAAATCAAATCGTGGTTACTTGCAGGTTTTTTTTTAAAATGGAGAACAACATATCCCCCCTCCACCATCAGCAGCCAATAAGCTTTGGAGAAGAAATGAGACAACCATAATCTGTTCATATTCGAAATGTCATCCCTTGTCCGAGTGGAGCCTTTGGCCATCCCATCAGAAGGTATCCGACTGAAACCAGGACCTTCCTTCATACAATTCCCTCAAAATCATCTTGTTTAAAAATAAAAATTCGCTTCCTTGGTATGAAAGAGGAGGGTCATGTCTTCCACAGCCTAATTAACTTTGATTAACATGGCAATTTGCTAAGGAGATTTTCTTGCAAGTGGCAATCAAAACCTACCTCAAAATTGCTGCCCTACCCAACTAAACTGCTCATCAGCTGCAAAAAGGTCCAAATTAGACCCCAGGCTTAAGTGCAAACATAAACAAGAGAAGAGCAAATTAGGGAAAAGAGAGGGGAAAAAAAGAGTGCACACTGTATTTACATGCAGGTTACACAAAAGAAAACTTTAAGGAGGACACATTTAAGCCACAAGAGATTCTTTCCTTCACTGCTGACACCAAGTCCTTCTTCCAAAATAAAAGAAGCACCCTTGGGAATAAATAAAATATTGAGGTAAAAAGATGGAAGGCATATCATGGGCCTTCCCATGCGATCAACAAGATCTCTAACAGGATAAAAGGTTCATCCAAATCGATCTCGCCTTTTCCCCAAACCTAAGGCCAGCTAGCCATCACGACAATATTTTTAGTGAGGTAAAAAAAAAAAAATTAGCCAAAAGTCCTCTGTTTGTCCTTCAAAGGGCACGGTTCTTTCCATCGGCCCACTGGTGGAATTCAGGCCGTCAAACAACTGACATGGCCGCCCAACTTAAACATTGCAATTCCAGCATTTGGCGTAGCTGCCAAAGAACCAAAGCTTAAATATCCAGGTTACAATCCAAAACATTGCTGGGCAACCAGGAACTCATTTTGATATGTCTCCACAAAGGGGAAGTCCAACTATCCGGGGCCTGAGGAGAAAGCCAAGTTTTCATAGACGTACTGAAGGCCAACTGGATTGAGGCCTGCCATATCTCGGGGGAAGAGATCATTCCAGAAGGCACGGGCCACCACAGAGAAGGCCTGCATCCTGCATCCAGGTTGGGCGGCTGGAGGTTAAAACATATGAAGAACAGTGGCAGGAACTGGGTATGTCTAGTCCTGTGTTGGCGAACCTATGCCACGCATGCTGGAAGTGGCATGCGGAGCCATTTCCCCTGGCACGTGAGAGGTTGCCTGGAGGAGCCCCACTGCGCATGCATGCGCGCGCCACCACCTGACAGTTGATCAGCTGTTGGGTATTTGGCGCACATGCACAAGGGGCAGAGGGGAGTGTGCGGGAGATGCGCACGCATGCGCAGAGACATGCTGCGTGCAAAGGGGAAACGTTCGTGCATGCGCAGACGCACGGCACATGAGGGAGTCATGCAGGCATGCGCATGGAGAGTGGGGGGGGCAGAACGCATTGCATTCTGGGTGTTGGCACACGCGCGGGCACAATTATCAACACAGGAGCCGAAAAAGGTTAGCCATCACTGGTCTAATCTGATGAAAAGAAGCACTAGGGGTGACATGACAGCAGTCTTCAAATATCTCAAGGGCTGCCCCAAAGAAGAAGGAGTCAAGCTATTCTCCAAAGGCACCTGAAGGGCAGGACAAGAAGCAACGGGTGGAAACTAATCCAGGAAAGAAGAAACCTGGAATTAAAGAGAAATTTCCTGACATTTCAAACAAGTAATCAATGGAACAACTTGTCCCCAGAAGCTGTGAGTGCTCCACATATGACTGTTGCAGCATCACCATGGTTATGTGATTAAAATGCAGACGCTTGGAAAGTGGTTCCTATTTGTGATGGCTGCTGCACCCCAGGGACATGTGATCCCCTTTTGTGACCTTCTAACAAGCGAAGTCAATGGGGAAACCAAATTCACTTAACAACCGGGTCACTCATTCAACAACTTGCAGCGATTCACTTAACAACTGTGGCAAGGAAAGTCATAAAATGGGACAAAACTCACTTAACAAATGCTTCCCTTAGCAATATAAGTTTTGGGCTCAACTGTGATTGCGAGTCGAGGACCACCTGAAAATTCCAGGATGCTTTGATTGGCAGGTTTGGGCCTGTCCCCACTCCGCTGCTTCCTACCCCAGCTTCAACTTGTCAGGACAGAGGGAGGAAGAAATTGCATTGTCCATGCTCCATGAAGATGCAATGACGCGAAATGCAAAGCCTTCCTGCCACACAGTGCTTTCTTTCTCTGCTCTTTTTTAAAACAGAAAATGGGAAGAAGAAGGGGGGGGAAAAAAACCCTCAACTTGGATTTGAAGATCAAACCACCGAGAGAGGAAAAAAAAAAAACTCCACAAGAGTTTGTCGTGAAAACCAAATCATATTTTAGATACACACACACACAGAAAAGAGAAAAACGCCTGCGGGTTCAAATTGATCACACCACCAATCTGATCTGAAGAAAAAAGTTAATTCAGGCCACTAACTGAAGCTTATATAAAAGGCAAGAAAGAATATAAGTTTCCACCATCCAAATAAATCCATGCAGGAAAGTTTCAATATTACACTTGCAGGAAAGTTAGCTGTGAAACCATTACTGGTAGTCCTTGACTTACAACAGTTAGTTTCATGACCATTCAAAGCTTCGGCACTGAAAAAAGTGACTTATGACCATTTTTACATTAATGACGGTTATAGCATCCCCAGGGTCATGTGATTAAAATTCAGATGCTGGGCAACTGACTCATATTTATGACGGTTACAATGTCCCGACCCTCTGACAAGCAAAGGCAATGGGGAAGCCAGATTCTCTTAACAACCATGTTGCTAACTTAATAACTGCAGTGACTCACTTAACAACTAACCAAAGAGAGAAGCAACCTGGAATTAAGGAGAAACTTCCTAACAGGGAGGACAATTAACCGGTGGAACAATTGCAGGTATTCCCTTAACAGCTAGGGCAAGAAATGTCATGAAATGGGGCAAAACTCAGTTAAAAATATTTTAGTTAGCAACAGATCTATCTGACCCTATCCTGTCAGAGCTGAAGAAGCTTCTTGGATGAGAAGCGAAATGTTTTCAAAGAAAAACAAGACAGTCCCCTTGCTTCCTGAGAAAGCACCTTTGGGGCTTAGCAACCAAAATGTTGGGCTCAATTGAGATCCTAAGTCCGGGACCACCTGTATTTCCTTCAGTGTGTCTTAAGTGCATTTCCTGTGGATTTTTGCAGAGTCTATCTCTGAGCGACAGGTAGAAAAACACTTATTACATGCTCCTGTTTTAAGCATTCCTCTAAGAGGCACAGGATGCTTGTCCAATGATTGGTTCCCCATTCTTATCACAAGAATCCAGCAAGATTTATTTATTTTATTTTAGAAATTTTCTATTGTTGCCTATTCACACATGGCAACATGAATATAAAAACATCATATATATATATATATATATATATATATATATATATATATATATGTATGTATGTATGTATGTATGTATGTATGTATATGTATATGTATATGTATATGTATACGTATATGTATATATATATATATAGTGAATAAAAGAAAATAACTTAATAAAAATAATAGTCCCACACCCACCCCAACAACAGCACATCTCACAAGCTCTGGGTTCCCCAGGCCCGCTGGCAGAACCAGGTCTTCAGCACCTTCCAGAAGAGTATTAAAGTGGGGGCTGTTCTAATCTCTGAGGGGATGATGTCTCACAGAGAGGGAGCCACCATGGAGAAGGCCCTTCTTCTGGGTCCCACCAGGTGTATCTCCCTAGGGCAAGGGTGGCTAACCTTTTTGGGCTGCCATGTTGAAAATTGCATGTGCTCGTGCGGGCACATTTGCATGCCAACACCCAGAAGGCAATGTGCGCAGGCCACCCCCACACCTCCTGCACATGTGCATGCTACATGTTTCTGAACATGCCACAAGATCCCCGTGTGCCATACACCTCTGCGGATGTCCGTGAGACCCCCGCGGACACCATGCATCTCTGCACATGTGTGAGACCCCCCCATGCGTCATGCATCTCTGTGCATGTGCGCAAGCCCCCCTGCACACACCGCGCATCTCTGCACATGCACATGAGAACCCTCAAATCGGCAACCAATGCAGCTCCTGCAGGAGAGGTGATACATGTGCACACTGGGGTCTGCATAAAAGCATGCGGGCCACTGCATTTTGCACCAACTGGAGCTTCCAGATGCTCTTCAAGGGCAGCCCCGTGTAGAGCATGTTGCAATAGTCAAGACGGGAAGTGACTAGGGCATGAGTGCAGTTGAGAAATAAGAGTCTGGCCAAAGCAGTTTAAGATGCTTCCCAGATGGAATGATTACAAAAGTAACTTATTGGGGTCAACAGCCACAGAGATTTCCACACCAAAGTGACACAAAATGGAATAAAAAATGCAACATATTCAGATACAGAACATAACAAACTGCAGTAATCAACCTAGCCTGCAGCACACTGTTTTCAAGTTTTGATGGCTGAAAAGAAACCTAGCCTTTGTTTCTATAATATGGGTATATTTGTGGAAAACAGCAACAATTACCACTATGAAGACTATAAGCGTATTTTAACAAGTGCCGCAAGCCTTGCATCTTTATTAAAAAAATAGGATAGGATAGGATAGGATAGGATAGGATAGGATAGGATAGGATAGGATAGGATAGGATAGGATAGGATTCTTTATTGGCCAAGTGTGATTTGAACACACAAGGAATTTGTCTTCGTGGAAATGCTCTCAGTGTGCATAAAAGAAAAGATACATTAGTCAAGAATCATCAGGTCCAAAACACTTAATGATAGTCACAGGGTACAATAAGCAATCAAATCATACTAGGAAACAGTCCATAAAATTGTAAGGATACAAGCGACAAGGTTACAGTCATACAGTCACAAGTGGGAGGGGATGGGAGATAAGGAGTGATGAGAAGATTATTAGTAATAGTAGTGCACTTACACAATGAAAGTGATTCCACTTAAACAAAGTTGTTTTTATTCAGACCCAAATACAGGCAGTCGAGGTAACAATCATTCATTTAATCCCCAAAGTTACAATGGTAGTGGAAAAATAAATTACTTATGACTGGTCCTTGAACTTATGGCCATCAGAGTGATCCAAACTGGAGTGCAGCCATCCGCTCTAACCAAGGCTCTCCAACCTTGGCCACTTTAAGACTTGTGGACTTCAACTCCCAGAATCCCTCAGCCAGCTACGCAATGCAAAGCTGGCCGGGGAATTCTGGGAGTTGAAGTCCACAAGTCTTAAAGTGGCCAAGGTTGGAGAGCCCTGACCTGAGCGGAGAGGCGGTTCCTCCCTGCTTGGAGGGAAGCGAGTAACGGAAAGGGGGGGCGGGCAGTTGGGGGGGGGCTGGGCCGCAAGAGGGACGCCCGGAGGGGGAGGGGCAACCTGGAGACTTCCCCCACCCCCTGCCCGCCCCCCACGCCGGGCACACTTACGGTAAATGAAGGCGGTGGCGCGTAGCAGCACCAGCCGCGTCAGCCAGAAGGAACCCGGGCGCAAGGAAGGCGCCGGAAGGGCGCGCGGCTCCTGCGGTCGGTCGGGGGCGTCTCCCGCCGGACCCCCCAGCCGCCGCCTCAGCTCCCCACCGGTGCTCGCAGCCATGCCTGCTGGAGAGCCGAGAGCGCATGCGCGGACGAGGGAACGGCCACGGAGCGCGCGTTCATTGGCCGAGGCGCGCGCCAGCGGGAGCTGTCCTGGGGGGCGGGGGCGGGGGGGAGAGAAGAGGAGAGGAAGCGGGTGCAAGGCTCGCTTAGCAACGCGGCTGGGGAAGGAGAAGCCCGAGCCGGCATCCGCAGGGCGCAAGGGAAGTTCGGGGTTGGGGAGGTGGGTGGTAGGGAAACAGAGGCTGCCTTCAGTTGCTAAGTGAAACATTTCCGAAGTTTGTTTGTTTGTTTGTTATTTATCTGTCCAAAGCTTACAATACAACAGAAACAAGAATAAACACAAGTTTAAATACAAGAAATAGGAACTGATAATTGGGGACAATAGGACAGGGACGGTAGGCATGATGGTGCGCTTTTGCACCTCCCCTTGCAGACCTCTTAGGAATGGGGTGAGGTCAAAAGAGGTTAGTCTGAGACTAAAGGAGTGGGGGTTTGAGCAGGTGACAACACAATCAGGTAGTGAGTTCCAGGCATTGACCACTCTGTTGCTGAAGTCATACTTCCTGAAATCGAGCTTGGAGTGGCTTACATTGAGTTTATATCTGTTGTGTGCTCTTGTGTTGTTGAGGTTAAAGCTGAAATATTCATTAATTGCTAAGACGTTGAAACAAATGATTTTATGTACTATGCTTAAATCCAATCTTAGCCGGCATAGTTCAAGGTTGTCTAAGCCTAGAATCTCAAGTCTGGTATTCTGTTGCGAACAGAGGAATGTAGGACTCTTCTGGTAAAATACTTTGGGACTCGCTCAATTGTATTTATGTCTGATATACAGTACGGATTCCAGACAGCATTCAAGTATTGGTCTAGCAAAGGTTTTGAACGCCCTAGTTTGCAAATCAGTATTACCAGAGGAGAAGTTTCGTCAAATTAAATTTACAACTCTTAAAGCCTTTTTGGCAATACTGTTGCAGTGAGTTTTGGCACTTAGGTCATTGGATATGAGAACTCCAAGGTCCTTGACAGAGTGAGGGTCATCAACAAGGTCATATCCGCCTAGATTGTATTTGGTATATAGTTTGTTTTTTTTCCAATATGTAGGATTGAACATTTGTTGGCCGAGATTAGTTAGTGGTGCCCCCTTTTGCAACTGCTCTTGCCCCATTTGTTAAGTGAGTCAAACAGTTCTGAAGTGAATCTGGCCTTTGTCAGAAGGTCGTGAAAGGGGAAATCATATGACGCCCCTGGGATTCCCAACCGCCTGAAATTTGATCACAGGATCATAGGGATGCTACAACGGTCATTAGTGTAAGAAATGGTCATAAGTCACAAGTTGGTGATACTATTACTAAATTTGCAGATAATACAACAGTGGTGGGACTCATCTCCAGGGGATATGAGTCTGCCTACTGAGATGAGGTGGACTGGTTGCTTTCGTACTATGGAGACAATAACTTGGTCCTCAACACCTATAAGAACAAGGAGTTTATAGTGAACTACAGAAGGAAGAGATCAGCCCTTGCTTATCAATGGAGACCGAATGGAGCAAGTGGCCAGTTTTAAGTTTCTGGGTGTTAGCATAAAAGAGGACCTGACCTGGGGTGTCCACATTGCAGCCCTGGTCAAAAGGGCCCAGCAGAGATTATGCTACCTGAGGCATCTCAGAAAACAACAATGGAATGAAAAGCTGCTGGTGACCTTCTACCACTGCACCATAGAGAGTGTTTTAACTTCCTGCACCTCTGTATAGTTTGCCAATTGCCCAGTGGCAGATAGGAAAGCCCTCCAGAGGGTTAAGGTCATTGTCCAGGGGATCATTGGTTGCCCTCTCCCCTCTTTGGAAGAGCTTTAGAGCTCCTGCTGCCTTAAGAAAGTTCAACACATTCTCAAAGATCCATCTCATCCTGGGCATCCCTTTTTTTTTTAACTGTTACCATCTGGCAGACAGTATAGAATAATAATAAAAACAAGCACAAATAGGCTGAAAAACAGCTTCTATCCCAGGGCAGTAACAATATTGAATTCTGCTGTATAGTGCAGTGTTGGTGCGGTGTCGGGGTTTTTTGGTTCAGTGGGTGGAGGGTGAAGGATATGTTTGTGTTTATATTCATGGTCATGTTGTGCACTGAAGGTGGTGTTCGATTTCATTGTACCAGGTGCAATGACAACAAACTAAACTAAACTAAGTCACTTTTTCCACTGCCATGGTAACTTTGAACAGTCAAACGAACCGTTGTGTGTCAAGTCCTCTCCCCCTGCGGGCATCGCTTCCTCCAGGGTTGACAAAGGAGAAGCCCGAGCTGGTATCCGAAGAGCGACGTGGAGTCCGGGGTTGGGGGCGGGGGAGAATAGGCAGCTGTGGGGTCCACAGGCTTTTCAGCTGGGCCTGGAAAGACCTAGTCCGTTTTTCATTCCGTTGTTTCCTGAGAAGTCTCAGGTAGTATAAATCTCTGCTGGACCCTTTTGACCAGGGCTGCAATGTGAGCCCCCCTGATAAATTGGCATTGTTAATTTATAGTTCCTGTCCCACAATTTCTGCCATTTGTCTAGTTCTACTGTATAACCAAAAATTTTTTGCCCGTGCTCTGACCCATGGAGGCTGGAATTGAACTGATGAAACAGAGCAGTATGCTCCGATCATGCTGAGAGGGCCATTTCCTTTCCACTGAAAGTCCTGGACAGAAAGGTTTATAGTGTACGCTTGAAACTGAAAGTAAAAGCGCTTTTCTTAAATGCCACCTTCCTTCCTTATTTATTTATTTATATATTTTTGTCAAGCATGCTCCGATCATGTTGAGAGGGATTTTTCCTTTCCACTGAAAGTCCTGGACGGAAAGGCTTATAATGTATAGCAATAGCACTTAGACTTATATATCTCTTTACAATGCTTTACAGCCCTCTCAAAGCAGTTTACAGAGTCAGCCTCTTGCCCCCCCAAAATCTGGGTCCTCATTTTATCCACCTTGGAAGGATGGCAGGCTAAGTCAACTTTGAGCTGGTCAGGATTGAACTGCTGTATTGCAGGCAGCCGTCAGTCAGCAGAAGTAGCCTGCACTACTGCACTCTAACCACTGCACCACTAAGGCTCTATAGGCTTCAAACTGAAAGTAAAAGCGCTTTTGTTAAATGCCACCTTCCTTATTTATTTATTTTGTTTGTTTGTCAAGCATGTATGAGAAAACAAGTATTAAGTATGAACATAACATATAAACATATAACTATTAATAGGTATAAGTATATATATAATAAATGAGTATGAATAAATGGGGACAGTGGGACAGGGATAGCAGGCATGCTGGTGCATTTATGCATGCCCACTTACAGACCTCTTAGGAATGGAGCAAGGTCCACGGGAGACAGTTTAAGATTAAAGTTTTGGGGGTTTGAGAATGTAACAACAGAGTCAGGCAGTGAGTTCCAGGCATTGCCCACTCTGTTGCTGAAGTCGTATTTTCTGCCATTGAGTTTGGAGCGGTTTACTTTGAGTCTGTATCTATTGTTTGCCCGTGTGTTATTGCGGTTGAAGCTGAAGTAGTCCTTGACAGGTAGGACGTTGTAGCAGACAATTTTGTGCACTAAGCTTAGGTCAGACCGCAGGCAGCGTAGTTCTAGGTTGTCCAGGTCAAAAACACTGAACGTCCTGGACAGAAAGGCTGATACTGTATCCTTCAAACCGAAAGTGAAAGCACTTCTCTTGAATGCCACCTTCCTCATTTGCTTAAGTCAATCGTGTAAAAGTCACAAAATGGCACACAGGCAGAGTGACCTTGGGGTTGTTCAAATTCTGCCAAGCATCTAGCCCATGAATTTCCTCTTTTCTGTGGAAGCCAAGGGGCTTTTTCCAGCTTCAGTGGAACAAGGAAATAATTTTAAAGGGTTGGGTTTGGTCTTTTTAAAGTAAATCTTCAGTTTCTCAAAGTTTGGTGTAACGCTGAAACAGATGATCTAGAAATGGGGAGGTTGGGGGAGGGAGGGTTCTAGTTCTCCCTTAAGTGTGAAAGGCAGCAGAGTGACTTTGGGCCAGTTCCCCTTCTTTCAGTCCAACCTGCCTCGGAGGGTTGTTATTTGGGGGAAAGCAGAAGTCCCCAAACTTGGCAACTTTAAGACTTGTGGACTTCAACTTCCAGAATTCCTCAGCCAGCCGTGTCTGTTTCTTTTTCTCTTATCCCCCAAAGAGGAGAGATTGCAGAGGAAGGGACTGCAAGAGAGTAAGCTATGCTGGCTGGAGAATTCTGGGAGTTGACATCCACAAGTCTTAAAGTTGTCAAGTTTGGGGACTTCTGGGTAAGAGCAGTTGTACAAATAAAGGGGGAATAAAAACAAAATTTAGGTCTTCTTTAACTTACAACATCTCTTGGGGCAAGAACTTCCATTTAACAGGTTTAACAGATTAAGAGAGTTGAAAGGAAGGGACCTTTGTAGGTCATCTAGTCCAACCCCCCTGCCCAAGCAAGAGACCCTACACCATTTCTGGGAATTTATTTATTTATTAATTGATCCCATTTTTAAACAGCTCATCTCCCTCAAAGAGGATTGCATTAAGCAAGATGGCTGACCAGTGAATGTTACCCAGCGTTGTGGCCTATTTTGCCATGGTTGTTAAGCGAACCACCCTAGTTGTTAAGAGAATCCAGCTTCACCCAGTGACTTCGTTTGTTGGAAGCCAGCTGGGAAGGTCCGAAATAGCAACCCCAGGACCATCAGACAATGCAACCATAGTGAATGCATGACAGTTGCCAAGCTCCTGAACTGTAGGTTTGCTGCAAAAGTTTGTAAGTGGGAAGATGGGTTGTACTCACTTTTTTCAGTGCTGTTGTATGGGTGGGGTGGAATGGAATGGAACAGGACAGGAGAGAACAGAACAGAATAGAGAATATAGTAGAATGGAACAGAACAGAACAGAATAGAACAGAATTGGAAGGGACCTTGGAGGTCTTCTAGTCCAGCCCCTTGCTCAAGCAGGAGAACCTATATCATTTCAGACAAGTGACTATCTAGTTTCTTCTTGAAAACAAAATTTTATGCTGGTTCTTATTTTGTTTTTATAGTATTTAGTTGCCATTCTTTTGTCTAGCATATCAATAAACGTAAGGAAATGTGTGTCAGAATCAGAAATCATCTGAAGAATGTGGCACCTTGTGGACACCCCCCCTTCCCCCCTTCCCATAGATAGATACCTGCTTTTCCTTCCAGGTTCTGGTTTTCGGAAGATCCTCTGAATTAAAATGTAATAGTTGTCTTGCTGCAAAATAGGGGCTGCTAAACCTGACTGGAATCCCTCCCTCCAAAGGTCTTCCGGTTCTTGAGAATGGGAAGGGGGGGCAATTCAAAGGAAACTCAAGATGCGACGGGAGACTCGAAGATAGCGGAGATTGCAGCTAGGAGAGAAAGAACAAGCAAGACTACTTTGCAAGAGAGAGGCGCGGGGAAACAGGCCCCGCTTCCTGCATTTGGATTCGAGGTGGGAGTTTAGGATCACTGCCGCGCCGTGCTGGATTTGCCAAGATGAGCCTCGCGGTTGGTAGCCCCGACAGAAACAGGGGCAGAGAGCCTCCTGCCTTCGCAACACGCGCTCTGCTTAGTTGGCCCGTTCTTGGTTCGCGCCCAGCCCGGCCCCTCCCCGTCTTTTATGGGCTTCTATAACTTAAGCGAGGCATGGATGCTGGAGAGGAAAGGATGCCGGCTGCGTTCACACAATACATTTATTTCAGGGGCCGAATTAATCACTCGGGTCAGAAAGACACGGAACTTTCTTTCAGCGAGTTTCGACCAACCTCTCCCTCCCCCAGCCAGGCAAAGGTATTCCCCCCCCCCCAAAGTTGTGCGAAAGCAGCTGTTGGGTCTCTCACCCCTGCAAAAAATAATAATAACTTGGAGCCGGGTAAAGGTAGCCGGATGGAAATTTACAGATTAACCGAGTTGGAAGGGACCTTGTAGGTCAACCCCCCCACCCACCCAAGCAGGAGACCCTACACCATTTCTGACTGATGGCAGTCCAGTCTCTTCTTGAAAGCCTCCAGTGATGAAGCTCCCACAACTTCCAAAGGCAACTACTGTTCCATGGGTTGATTGTTCTCACTGTATGAAAATTTCTCCTTATTTCCAGGCTGAATCTCTCCTTGATCAGTTTCCATCCATTATTCCTTGTCTGGCCTTCAGGGGCTTTGGAAAATAGCTTGACTCCTTCCTCCCTGTGGAAGCTCCTCAAATATTGGAAGACTGCTCTCCTGTCTCCCCTGGCCCTTCTCTTCACTAGACTAGCTAGGCCCAGTTCCTGCAATTGTTCAAGGTATATTTTAGCCTCCAGTCCCCTCATCATCCTGGTTGCTCTTCTCTGCACTCTTTCTAGAGTCTCAACATCTTTTTTTCATCTCTTATTTGTGGCAAGCCCTGAGATATTAGAAGACTGCTATCATGTCACCCAATCCTTCTTTTCCTTAAACTAGATATGTCTTCTGTCCATCCATGGTTTGCTCAGTTCTTTCTTTCTTTCTTTCTTTCTTTCTTTCTTTCTTTCTTTCTTTCTTTCTTTCTTTCTTTCTTTCTTTCTTTCTCCCTCCCTCCCTCCCTCCCTCCCTCCCTCCCTC
This sequence comes from Hydrophis major, assembly GCA_033807585.1. NCBI lineage: Eukaryota > Metazoa > Chordata > Lepidosauria > Squamata > Elapidae > Hydrophis > Hydrophis major. Next base: position 4,543,509 of record CM066340.1, on the reverse strand, counting down.
CCTCCCTCCCTCCCAAGCCCGGTTTCTGCAACAGTTCAATGTATGTTTTAGCCTCCAGCCTCCTAATCATCCTGGTTGCTCTTCTCTGCACTTTTCTAGAATCTCAAAATCTTTTTTATAGTGTGGTGATCAAAACCGGATGCAGTACTCTAGGTGTGATCTTACTAAGGCTTTGTAGAGTGGTATTACACACCATTGTCCTTTTTCCCCAGGGTGAGGAGTTGAGTTCACACAATAGGTATGTTCCCTTTCGAGCACATGCGTACCCCGTTCAGGTTGCCAAGGCCTAACCCATATTTTCCAGGTCGCCACCGAACCCTCATGATAAAACACCAGGGCTGAAACGTGGTTAATTTGGGTCTCGCGTGTTCTAGGAGCTGCCAGTTGCCTCCGGTGGGGCAAAAGATTTTCTGGATCTCTTGATTCCGCGAAGGAGTTTCCTGCTGGTTGCTGCCCTGCCGGGATCTTAACTTGGATGCCACCAAGGCAAAAATTGCTGGCACTTCATCACCGGAGGATCTTAAGAAAAGACAATCAATTTCCCGAAAGAGTGTAGGTTCTCCTGCTTGAGCAGGGGGCTGGACTAGAAGACCTCCAAGGTCCCTTCCAGCTCTATCCTATTCACACCGGATACGCCCATGCTAAGCTAACACTGTGGCATGGGAGGCCTATTTACTAGATCGCGGCTCGGTAAGGCGAGCCAACGAAGCTTCTGCAGAAATGGGAAGAGGTCGCAGATTGAGTCTTGCCTTTTCTGCCCTCCTCCTTGGTTGGGTCCCCCAGATCTCTCCCTTCCCCAGTCAGTCTTTGGGTTGATGATGCCTGGGGATAGAAGCTGCCTTTGCCTCCCCCCTCTCCGCCGCAGTGGCGGATTAAGGCTCACTGGTGCCTTGAGCGCTGACAAATCTTAGAGCCCTCCTTTATATATACTGTACAAACGAAGCCCAGCTCTTCCCCTTTGAGCCTGGTGCTCTACACGCACGGGTTTAGTCTGCTTAAGGGTTAATACACCATTAATACACCACTCTCTCCCCCACCTTCCTCTCCCCCCCCCCCCGCCCCAGTCTGGACACCCCCCTTCAACCGGCCTGGCTCGGCGCTTAGGTGCGATTTGCTTCGCCGAGGTTTGTAGACTCAAGCCCCAAAGGGCTTGAGTCGAGCGCAACGCGTTCTTGTGGTTTAATAGCGCGGTTTAAGAAGCTATCCTAAGCTGTAAGACTCTCTCGAAGCCCTTCACCGCTCCTTTCTTAGAGGTAGACTGCCCCACCTCCGGGACCGCTCCATTTCTCCTACTCAAAGAGGCGCACGCCCTTCGCTTACAGACCGCAAGTCCCTACCCTTCGCAGCCTTTGGGGGTGGGGTCCGTGCGTGTCAGAAAATCACGGGGAACACCGGGAAATGCATCTTCCTCCGGGAAAGGCGGGGCGGGGGGGGAGAAAAAAAAAACTCGGCTGTCCAGTTCCTGCATAACGAGCCTCCGTTCAGCGACCGAGGGGGGCGAGGCGAAAAGAGTAGTCACACCAAGATTTCCCCCCTCCGGCTTCCAAGAACGACATAATCGTGCTCGGAAGCCGAATCCGCGGCGGAAAGCAGAGCCGCCTGCTTCGGGCTTCGCTGCCAGGAGCGGGGCTGGTGCAGCCGGCCGTGGGGCGCACGCAGTTTATTCCAGAGTAAACCTGGAGCGCAGCCCAACTTGGGCTGAGCGAGCCTTCTCTCCTCTCCCCCTACCCTGAAAATCAGCCTCCTCGGCCGCTGAAAGCTCTTCCTCCACTTACAAAGAAACCGAAGAGGTGCTTCCCACAACATCCCAATAGCTGGTTACTTTAGAATAGAATTAGAATTAGAATTAGAATTAGAATTAGAATTAGAATTAGAATTAGAATTAGAATTAGAATTAGAATTAGAATTAGAATTAGAATTAGAGTAGAGTAGAGTAGAGTAGAGTAGAGTAGAGTAGAATAGAATTAGAATTAGAGTAAAGTAGAATACAGTAGAGTAGAGTATAATAGAATAGAATAGGAGTAGAATAGAATTAGAATTAGAATTAGAATTAGAATTAGAGTAGAATAGAATAGGAGTAGAGTAGAGTAGAGTAGGAGTAGTATAGAATAGGAGAGTAGAGTAGAATAGAATAGAATTAGAATTAGAATTAGAATTAGAATTAGAATTAGAATTAGAATTAGAATTAGAATAGGAGTAGAGTAGAGTAGAATAGAATAGAATAGGAATAGAATTAGAATTAGAATTAGAATTAAAGTAAAGTAGAATAGAATAGAGTAGAGTATAATAGAATAGAATAGAATAGGAGTAGAATAGAATTAGAATTAGAATTAGAATTAGAATTAGAATTAGAATTAGAATTAGAATTAGAATTAGAATTAGAATTAGAATTAGAATTAGAATTAGAATTAGAATAGAATAGGAGTAGAGTAGAGTAGAGTAGAATAGAATAGGAATAGGAATAGAATTAGAATTAGAGTAAAGTAGAATAGAATAGAATAGAATAGAATAGAATAGAATAGAATAGAATTAGAATTAGAATTAGAATAGAGTAAAGTAGAATAGAATAGAATAGAATAGAATAGAATAGAATAGAAATAGAATTAGAATTAGAATTAGAATTAGAATAGAGTAAAGTAGAATAGAATAGAGTAGAGTAAAATAGAATAGGAGTAGAATAGAATAGAATAGAATAGAATAGAATAGAATAGAATAGAATAGAATAACAGAGTTGGAAGGGACCTTGTAGGTCATCTAGTCCAACCTCCTGCTCAAGCAGGAGACCCTATACCATTTCTGACAGATGGTTGTCAGATGGCTCGAGAGCGTTTAGTCAAAAGGGGGGAGCAAACTGTTAACTTGGTTAATGGGGGGGGGGGGGTAAGTGAGTGGTGGGAACGTAGCAGAAGGTGCTGGTGGTTCTGAATCTCTTGTTGTGGTTGAGCCCACCGCCCAACTCTGACCGAGTAAGGAGATCCGCCTGGTTTATTCCCACCACAGCTTCGGCTGAAGTGGCGAGTTTGTGATTCCGCGGGTTGTACGAGCCACCAAGGACAATCGAGAAGCGGGAGTCGGCGTGTCGTGGGAACACAGAGCCTCGGTCAGAGAAATGTTATTTATCCTTCGTTGCTCAGCCGCCCGTAATCACATCCCGGCCTTTCCCTGGCTCCAAATGGCTGTGGACCGAGTTGGTCCCCTTTCTCTAATTTCACAGTGGCAGAGTAAAGCAATGGCCATTTGCAGACACGAGTTCCTGCTTGGCAAGGGAAGGGAGAGGGTGATGGTCCGGCCCTGAAGAGACTCAGAAAGTCCCACTGGACCCTCAGAGTGTAAGGAGGGTTGGGGTTTCCCTGCTGATTTCCCGGAATTAGTCAGGCACACCGTTCTGTCCCATTGCGCAATCTCCACATTCAGGCCAAGCCAATTCTAGATGTCCGAAGCGAGCCTGGGAAGAATTTGATTGGCCACCGCGTGGATCCCACGCCGCCTGAGGAGCCCCGTCCGATCTAGCAAACCCCTTCAACTGAGATTCGTCGGATCGATTGAACTGCAGAGCCCATGCTCCAGGGAAGTACCTGTTGATCCAGTACGTCTGGACAGCACAACGCTGGGATGAGGTGCGTCTAGTAAACTTATTCCCCAAATAAGTACGCCTTTATAACTGCGCTCCCAAATTTTACACTCGCAGGTTTTTCTCCGCCAATTTACTGCCCAGCGAAAACTGCAAACAAACCACCCTCGGTTTTTATTTTATTTTATCATTTCATTTCATTTCATTATTTTATTTTAATTTAATTTTTATTTATTTTATTATTTTATTTTATTTTGTTGTGTCACGTTACGTTTCGTTACATTGTATTACATTTCATTACCATACTAAATGTAATATAATATAATATAATATAATATAATATAATATAATATAATATAATATAATATAATATAATATAATATAATATAATATAATATAATATAATATAATATAATATAATATAATATAATATAATATAATATAATTAATATAATATAATATAATATAATATGAATTCATTTTTCATTCCCGGGTCGCTTAAAGAATCCGGGGAAGAGCCGAAGCCCCGCCTTTTATGTAGAGTAGCCCGTTCTCAGCTGGCCAATAGAAAGAGGGAAGAGGCGGAGCGTGCTCCCCACCCATCCGCCCCCAGCCCCGCCGGCGAAGAAAGTCGCGGGCTTCGCCGAGTCGAAGCGTTTGGATCGAGCGGCGCGTTCGGGCAGGTTGGTCGCTCCGGCGGCGGCGGCGGCGGGTTAGGTACGCCTGGGCGCTCGGGAGAAGAGAAGGCGCCCCCTGCCCCCCCGGTAGCTGAGTCGGGGTCTCCGGCCGCGCTGGTGCTGCTGCTGCCCGGCGGCGCCCCTCGCTCGCCCTGCCCACGCCGCCAATGCTCAACATGAGCGAGGAGCACGGCAAAGCCATGGAGGCGCCGGGCAGCCCGGCCGGCACCGCCAGCTCCCTGTCGCACGTGGACTCGGACTCGGACGCGCCTTCCTCCCCAGCCGGCTCGGAGGGGCCCTCGCCGGCTTCGGCGCCGCGCTCTTCCTCCTCCTCCTCCAAGGGCGAGCCGGGCGACGTGGACGAGCGCTTCCCCGCCTGCATCCGGGACGCCGTCTCGCAGGTGCTGAAGGGCTACGACTGGAGCCTGGTGCCCATGCCGGTGCGCGGCAACGGGGCGCTGAAAGCCAAGCCGCACGTCAAGCGGCCCATGAACGCCTTCATGGTTTGGGCGCAAGCGGCGCGCAGGAAGCTGGCCGACCAGTACCCGCATCTGCACAACGCCGAGCTCAGCAAGACGCTGGGCAAGCTCTGGCGGTGAGTGGATTCCCGAGCGCGGATTCCCGAGCGGGAAGGGGAGGCGGACCGGGGGATCGGGCGCAGGACTGTCTTAACGCCGGGGCTGGATGGACACTTTCCCCGTGGGCCCCACGAGCATTAGGGCCCCATCCTACTCCCTTTCCATGCACCTTGTGTCATCTAAATACAGGAACAGATTTAGTACGTTTTACTGCGTTTTTTAAAAATGGATACTAATTCATTTTTAAAATTAATACTGTTAATGCTCTATGTTTCATTTCATCGACGATTTGCATGTTTATTCCTGGGAGTAGTTGTCGTTGGAGCCTCAGGACGCGGCTTTGCCCGGGGTCCCCTATTGCAGTTAAGACGGGCCCGGATCGCGAAGGGCGCGCGGCTGCGTCCCCGGGAAGGAGCGGCTCAACCTCGGTCGGTGGGACTCCGCTGCTTCCTGGGATTGCTATGTAGCGCCTGATACCTAGGGACTTGCCGGTTGCATTTGGGTGCGAGAGCCCCGAGGGAACTTGCGGTCGATCCAGGTTGGGCGCTCGTACTTTCACCGCTGTTCCCGGGACTTTCTCCCTCCGAAGTTTGCAGGCGTTAAGAATCGGAACTTTACAGATAAAGAGAGTTGGAAGGGACCTTGTAGGTCATTTAGTCCAACCCCCGCCCAAGCAGGAGACCCGATTTCTGACAGGTGGCAGTCGAGTCTCTTCTTAAAAGCTTCGCGGGATGAAGCTCCCACAACTTCTGAATAACAGAATAATATCAGAGTAACAAAGCTGGAAGGAACCTTGTAGTTCATCTAGCCCAACCCCTCCCCCCTTTGCCCAAGAGGACAGCCTACACCATTTCGGATAGATGGCTGTCCAATCTCTTCTTGAAAGCCTCCAGTGATGAAGCTTCCACAACTCTGAACTTTGTTCCATGGGTTGATTGTTCTGTGAGAAAATGTCTCCTTATTTCCAGGTTGCATCTCTCCTCCTTGTTCATTTTCCATCCATTCTTCCTTGTCTGGCCTTCGGGTGCTTTGAAAAACAGCTCGACCCCTTCCTCCTCTCTGTGGCAGCCCCTCAAATATTGGAAGACGGCTATCCTGCCTCCTCTGGCCCTTCTCTTCCCTAGACTAGACTAACTTAACCGATCGGCTGCCTTGGACCAATTATTTTGTCCTTGCCGGCAAGCAAGCCATGTGTGTGTGTGTGGGGGGGGGCGCGGCTGTGGACGATGGGAGCTCCCTCCCCATCCGTTGGGAAGCCCATGCGTCAGGAGGAGTGGCCCCGGGGGATTTTAATCCCTGGGCTCCCGTGTAAGCGGCAGAAGTGACGGAGCGGCTGCCCCGATGAGGCATTCGGTTCAAATTGTTCAGACGATCAGCCTGGGGATATTCGGATTTATTTATTTATTTATTTATTTATTCCGTCTGAATAAAATTGAAAACCGATTCGGCTTGAATTGGTTTTCTATCTGCAGCCAATTCCTGTCCTGTTGGGTATCGGTTTGAGGAAAGCGGGGAGCTGCGTATCTGCAGGCTGAAAAAATTAGGAGCTCCCTTGGATTTCAGTGGACACCGAGGTTCAGGAGGGGGGATCAGAGTGGAACTAGGATTATGTAGTCCAGGGGTCTCCAACCATGGCCACTTTAAGCCTGGCTGACTTCAATTCTGCAGAGCTGGCTGGGGAATTCTGGGAGTTGACGTCCACCAGGCTTAAAGTGGCCAAGGTTGGAGACCCCTGATGTGTGTATGTAAAACTCGGCTCTTATGGAAGGCTTTCCAAACATTGGCTTTACAACATCCAAGCCAGGATGTGTTCTGATTTTTTCAGGGCTACTGTGGGGGGCCTGCTAAAGCATCTGGGACAGTGTCCCCCCCTCTCTTTGAGGAATAAACCCTGAACTTAAAGAACACATGGAGGGAATCAAAAGTGCAGCCGGGGTAATGAAGGACAGCTGGAAGGAAATTAAGGGTCAAATCAGGGACATTCCTGGAAGTTCAAAGGGACTTACTTATAAGTTCACCCCCCCCCCGCATCCCACCCTGATCTGAGCCTTGGAGGCTGCTGAGGGCATACCTGTTAGAAAGGTGGCTATTTCAAACCTTGTCCCCTTGGTGTGTAAAATGCTTGAATGGCCCTTGATTTTCCAAAGCTGGAAACACAGTGCATTATAAAACAAGAAGAGGAGACTTAAGGAAAAGTTTCTTTCTTTCCTTTCTCCTTGTTTTTAGCTTTATAAAAAGCATCACCATAGTGCCAAATTCCCGGAATGTTTCAGTATATCACCTTTTAGTTCTGGCTGGTGAGATGTAGATAGATGTCACAAGGTAGGGTCAGTTTGGTACTCTGCATGCAGAGATGTTCCCATCTCTTCCCAGCTGGTTGCCAATCAAGTAAATGAACCCTAGTTTTCTTTTAAGGGGAAAAAGAGCCTGAACCCCCTCAAAAGGTGACCAAGGTCACAAAGGTGTAAAATGTTGTAGGAAAAAGATGCGACAAACTATGTTCTTCCTCACGGGAATCAAAGCAGGCACACGAATCGGTTTGTGGCGCCTTGGAGTTATGATCCTTTGAGTTCCATCGATTCGTGTTTTTTTTCGAATGACTCTTCTCTTGTTGCTTCTGGGGAAAAAAAAAAAAAAGAATCATTGGCCAGTTGTCAGTTTTTACTTGGAGAAAAAGGATACTTTAAAGTCCAGCGTATTTATTGTGGCAAAAGTTTGCATGGACTAGAACTCGATGCCCCCCAAAACTGATGCCTGGCTGCAATTTTTTTCAGGTGCCACAAGACTTTCTTTGTTTTGCTGCAGCAATCTCAGAGCAGCTGCCCCTCTGGAATTTTCTATTAGCTTGGCTCCCAAGGTTGGCTGCGAAACTCCATTGCTCCTGAGTTAAGATTTTAAGCAGCACATTGGAATAGATCTATCTAGAGGAAAAGAAAACATGTTTACCATTCCCTGATTTGTACTTTGCAAGCAAAGGATACCAGCTGGGGGGGGGAGGGTGTTTATATTTGCTTTATATATATCTATATTTCTATTGATATAAGTTTTTAGAAGCTCACCCTTTCCCTAAACCTGGCATTCAATCAGACATTAGACTGAGTGCCAGGTTTAGGAAAATGATCATGAGCTAAAACTATCTCTCATAAATGAATGGGATACTTAGAAGAACTATCATTTTGGTTTGGAGCAACTCAATAAAAATCCTGCTCTTTTTCTTTCCCAGGCCACTGTCACTCAAAAACACCATTAAAAATTGAAAAGTCAGAGGCTTTCGTTAACTTCACTTTTTGACACAACTTTTTGAGACACATAAAGAAACAATTTTGTTTTAAGACTAAATGGCTTGCCTTGGATAATGGCTGGTTTGTTTGTTTTTTCCTGTCCCCCAGTTGATGTATTTTACTGTTTTAGTATTCTTTGAAAATGAATTCTTTTTAAGCCACCTAGAAAAACCCTTAGTACAGAGCAGATTCAAAATGAACAAATAAATAGGGGGTATGCCACCTGTTTTCCCTAGCCCCGGTGTTTGTTGTCAATAGTTTTTAATTGCTTTAATTTATTTATTTTTACTGGGTTTTGCTACCATCTTTTTTGGGTTATTTATCATATGTGTTTTGTTTTTAGCTTTTAATTTTGTGAACTGCCCAGAGCCGTATATGTAAGATGGGTGGCTACATAAATGAAACAAACAAACTGGAAGGATAAAAGAATTTTCTTTGGTGTCTGGAGAGGACAGATCATGGAGTTACTGTATCTCTGTCCATTCTTCTCATTTCTTTTGGTCTCCAACAAGCATGTTGCATGACTGCAGCTCTGGTGGGGGGTTTTCCCCCCCCCTAATGTTCTGTTTATGGAGCATTATGTGCCAAGGCAGCCATATGGCTTGCTTGCACACTGCAGTTCAAGCTTGCCATGGCAATATTTCCATAAAGCATCCACCGCCCCCTGTTATTATGTGAGCATTATATCTCGCCTGACTTGGAGCAAAGCATGAGGCCACCCAGCGAGTTCACTACTCAGAGATTTTGTTCAGGCATTCCTTGCCTTCCAGCTCCCTCCTAGAGATGGTTTGCGCTGTGGTTCCCAGACGGCAGCCTGTGCAGATGGCAGCGGAATCGGACGGTGGGGAAGAACATGGAACAGTCCGGGAGTCTGGGGAGGACTTGGACGCGGGTCCTGCGTCTGATGCAGAGATGGAGCCAGGACCATCTGGGAGTGGGGTGATGCCTCTGGAGCCTCCGGAGTCTGGCAGCAGTGAGGCAGAGGACCCAGGGGAGCCTGTTCCCAGTGTGCGTGTGTGCAGAGCTGCTAGTAGGTGAAAGCAGCTGAAACAAAAGGGGCGACTCGGGAGTAAGGCTGGGAAGTGATTGCCCCTCCCACAAGGTAGAAAGGACAGGCAAAGGTAGAGAAACTGTCAGCTGGTGCTCCATTCAAAATCCAAGAAAGAAAGACTCCATTAATTAGGGAAAAGATATCTTTTACTGGAAATCAAGTGGTAGCAACAAAAGAATTCTGAATCTGAGAAAATGAGCATGTAACTCACATATACAAAATGATGGCAATGTTCCCACCCCCAATAGTTCAATTGGCTCATCCAATTAAAAGTTGTGTACCACATCATGTGGGCATCTCCAGGTGGTGATGAAGCCTCTGTCCGTTGACCTTGACATAGTTTGATAAAGGGTTGCAGCTGCACATAGTATAGGATAGAAGCCTAAGCAAGAATCTACCCCCCCCAGCTTATACAGTTCTGTTTTGTAACACCTCCAGCTCACTTCCCATAACCATATCCCCCCTCCTTCCCTCGTTACTTATGACAGCCGAAAGATACAAAGCAAAGGAAGAAAATCTTGAAGGCTGACAGAAACCTTTGCAGGAAGCAAAGTCGTTCATTCTGTTTGGATTAATCCTTGAAGCTCTGTGTGGACTTTGTACTTCAGTTGGTTTTTTTTATAATTCATTTGGCCCTTTAGCTGTTGGCAGCAATTCAAAGGAAATAAAGATGGGTGCTTATCTCGAGAGACTGTTTGGGACTCATTACCTGCTGAGAATGAACATAATTCCCAGTGTTGAAATAAAACAAGAGTAAGTGTGTGCTTAATTACGGTCTTGGGAAGCCTTGGTCAGAACAGTTTGCTACACGATCCTTGTTTCTAAAAGGCAAAGTATTGGCAGGATTTTTTTTCTTCCTCTGGAGGAAATTCCAGCTCCACCTACCCACCCCAAATAATTCTCTGCATGGAAGTACAGTTAGCAGGGCACAATTGAGCCCCCACATTTCTGTCACTAAGCGAGACAGTTGTTAAGTGAGTTTTGCCCCGTTTTACAACACAGTTGTTCAGTGAATTGCTGCCGTTGTTTAATGTTAGTAACACTGTTGTTCAGCGAATCTGGCATCTCCATTCACTTTGTCAGAAGGGGGTCCGTCGCCTGACTCCAAGACATGGTGACTGTCTTGAAGAGGAGTTGGTGGCCAAGGGTCCAAATTTTGATCACGGCACCATGGGGATGTGGCACTGGTTCTCAGTGTGCAAAGTGGCCATAAAGAAACTTTTTCTTAGTGCCATTGTAACTTTTAATAACTGCTGTAAGTTGTGAACTGCCTGTATAGGGGTGTATTTGCCTCTAGCAGGATAGAGAAGGTTGGAATCAGAATAGAGCTGGAAGGGACCTTGGAGGGCTTCTAGTCCAGCCCTTTCCTCATGCAGGAGATCCTATACCATTTCAGACAAGTGACTGCCCGGTCTCTTCTTAAAAACCTTCAGTGATGGAGTGCCCATGATATCTGAAGGCAACGCTGTTCCACTGTTAATTGTCCTCACTGTTAGGAAGTTTTTTCCATAATTCCAGATTGCTTCTCGCTTTGATTAGTTTCCGTCCATTGTTTCTTGTCCTGCTTTCTGGTGCTTTGGAAAATCAATTGACCTCCTCTTCTTTGGGGCAGCCCCTCAAATACTGGAAGACTGCCACCATGTCCCCACCACCACCAGTCCTTCTCTTCCTAGACTAGCCAAACCCAAATCCTACAGCTGTTCTTCATATGTTTTAACCTCCAGGCCTTTGATCATCTTAGTCTCTCTTCTCTGCACTTTTTCCAAAGTCTCAACATCTTTTTTTGTAATGTGGTGACCAAAACTGGATGCGGCATTCCAGGTGCGGCCTTAGCAAGGCTTTATAAAGTGGTACTAATAGGTTGTTATTGCTTCTTTTACCACCAGTTCACAAAGCCACTTGCCCTGCATGTGTGAATACAGGTAGGTCATCCCAGTTTTCAGTTTTTAATCTTCCAACCCTGGCTTGTGATTTCTAACGGGTCACAATTAGCTATGTTTGCATGATGTGCTAAGCCATAAGCCAGCGTTTTTACAATATGTGGTCGAGAATATACGAAAAGCCAAAATATTTATATAACAAGTCATGTGATGGCTTAAGTAACATTTCTGGAGTTAGTGGGTGAGAAATTAAGAGTGAGAAATATCCCCTGTACAGTGTGGGACCCTAACATACAAATACATCTGAACATCCCATTGCAGGATAAACTTACATCTTCCTAGTAGTTACAAATCAATAAATGCTTTTGGTAGAACTGTTTGCCCTGGAAGGCACCGACTGTTGTGGGTGGTTGAAAGTCTTTGTGCTTTGGGGCTGCATCTCCTTTTGGGGCACATTCAGGCGTTGCAAAAGGCCATGTTCTTTCCAAAGGTTAAAAGGGATTTTTCAGGATGCAAAGCTTTGTACTCTGCTGTTGCAATATGCTTAAAGGCAATTTAGGCTGGAAGTGACCTTTTCTTTGAGCCAAGAAATAAGCTTGTCTAACTTAGAAATGTGGGCCCCAGGACATTTTCCACATTCAGAAGTTAGAAGAGGACCAATCTTCCTGCAATTTTGGGGGGTGTTAAATTTGTATTTACCAGCAAAGAAATAAAGGGAGACTAGTATAGATCTATTTCAAGCTATTTCGCTCTCGTTAGCTAGCCAGGGGGACGCATTGGCTCAGTGGCTAAGACACTGAGCTTTGTTGATCGGAAAGGTTCAGCGGTTGGAATCCCCAGAGCCGCATAACAGAGTAAGCTCCCGTTCCTTGTCCCAGCTTCTGCCAACCTATCAGTAAAAAATGCAAGTAGAAAAATAGGGACCCCTTTGGGGGAAAGGTTCCTTTACTCATTGCAGAATGCCTTATGCCACCAGACTCGAAATTCTAGACCTAGAAAATCTAGAACTACACAGCCTTCGGTCCGATCTAAGTATAGGATATAAAATCACACATTGCAATGTCCCAGCTGTCAATGAATACTTCAGCTTCAACCATAACAACACAAGAGCAAACAATAGATACAAACTCAAGGTTAACTGCACCAAACTTGACTGCAGAAAATACGACTTCAGCAACAGAGTGGTCAATGTCTGGAATACTCTACCTGACTCTGTGGTTTCTTCCCCAAACCCCAAAAACTTTAACCTTAGACTGTCTACTATTGACCTCACCCCCTTCCTAGGAGGCCTGTAGGGGGCGTGCATAAGCGCACCAATGTGCCTACCATCCCTGTCCTATTGTTTCTTTTTATTTTTCTTATAAGTATCCATCTCATGTATTCAAAACTATGTTTATTCTTATACCTATATCTTGTAAGCGATTGACAAATCAAATCAAATCAAATCAATCAATCAATAAAGGTAACAGCGTTCCATGCGCCTTCGGCCTTCAGTCCTGCCAGCCACATGACCACGGAGATGTCTTCAGACAACGCTGGCTCTTCTTCAGCTTTGTGATGGAGATGAGCAGGGCCCCCTAGAGCCGGAAACAACTAGCATGTATATGCGAGGGGAACCTGTACCGTTACCTTACAGCTAGCTATACCCTTCTAGGATTCAAACCCGGCTATTTACATATTAGGTAGATGTATTAACCTCTAAGCTACGGGCTCTCCTCGATTTGTCAGCTATACCAGGGGAGAGATTAAGTGGTGTTTTTTTTTTTTTTTTTCTGGTGGGACCGTCTATCTAGACAACCTGGTCTATCCAATTATGGGATGGAGCATACTGCTTCTGCTTTCGCCTTTCAGCCCCAATCCAGGCAGTCGCTTTTGTATTTTTGTGTTGAATTTATGTTTTATTGACAAAGAAATAAAGGGAGACTAGTATAGATCTATTTCAAACTATTTAGCTCTTGTCAGCTAGCCAAATCCTCCTGGGATTCGAACCCAGGCTATTTACATGTTAGGTAGATGTATTAATCTCTAAGCCACGGGCTCTCCTGGCTGTGTCAGCTATACCAGGGCAGTGGTGGGATTCAAAAATTTTTACTACTGGTTCTGTGGGCATGGCTTGGTGGGCGTGGCAGGGGAAGGATCCTGCAAAATTCCCATTCCCTCTGCCCCAACTAACCTACTTTCCAGCTCTGTTCTCCTATGCAGGGCAACCAAAGAAGGCTCAGCCAATCAGCTGGGACTCAGGAGGCGAAGAATAGATGGGGTTGGCAGGGCCAGTCAGAAGTGGGATTTGCTGGTTCTCCGAACTGCTCAAAATTTCTGCTACTGGTTCTCAAGAACTTGTCAGAACCTGCTGAGAACCACCTGTGTACCAGAGGGGAGATTAAGCGTGTTTTTTTTAAAATCAGGACAACTTGGTCTACTAAAATACTGGATGGAGCATCTGAAAGTGGAAGCAGTATGCTCCATCCCATATTTGGCAGACCAGGTTGCCCTGATAAAAAACAGTCTTACTGCAACTCACTTTGAAGCAGAGGGACGTCAGGTGTAAAATGGGTTTGAATCCTTTGCCTTGAATCCTCTCAAGTGTTCTCGTGATTTACTCAGCCATTACACACCATAGAGGAGAAAGAAGTAAAACAAGAGAAACTTTATCCAGTCCTGAACTCTTGTGTGGCAAGTTGGGGGAAGGTGGATGTGAGGCAGAACTGTTGGCAAGATGGATGCAAATACTTCATTGAAGCATTTGCAAAATACATGCAGATGAATCTCTTCCAGGTTCCTGGGTGGTGCTGTGAGAAGTCACATATATACAGCTGAAAAAAGAGTTTGCAAATCATGAGATGTCTACTGTAGTGAAAAGAAGGACCTGGGGTAACATGATAGCAGTGTTCTAATATTTGAGGGGCTGCCACAAAGAAGAGCGGGGTCAACTTATTTTCCAAAAGTACCAGGACAAGAAACAATAGATGGAAACTAATCAAGGTGAGAAGCAACCTTAGAACTAAGGAGAAATTTCCTGACGGTGAGAACAATAAACCAGTGGAATGGCTTGTTTTCAAAAGTTGTGGGTTCCCCATCACAAGAAGAGATTGGGCAGCCATTTCTATGAAGTGGTATAGACCCGTGATGGCGAACCTATGGCACACGTGCCACAAGTGGCACGCAGAGCCATTTGTGGTGGCACGTGAGCTGCAGGCAAACTTACCTCACTGCGCATGTGCGTGCCTCACAGCTAATTTTTGGCTGGCTCAAGGCCTTTTTCGACCTCCCAAAGGCTTGAGGAAGGCTTCTGCAGGCTTCTACAAGCTTTGTAGGTTGAAATCTAGTCCCGTTTTGTCACTTCCTGTTTTCCCGAAAATACTGGAAGTGATGAAACAAGGCTAGATTTTGGCCTACAAAGCTTGTAGTACCCTGCAGAAGCCTTCCTTGAGCCTTTGGGAGGCCGAAAAAGGCTTCAAACTGGCTGAAAACCAGCTGTGGGGTGCAGTGCAGGTAAGGGGGTGGCGGCGGGGAGATTGTCTGCACATGCGTAGGGGACATGGGGGGCGCACATTGCCTTCTGGGTGCTGGCACGCGAGTGCGAGCATGCAAGTGCATGCATAATTTTTGGCACAGGAGCCCCAAAAAAGTTAGCCGCCACTGTATAGACTTTCCTTTTTTGAGCAGGGAGTTGGACTAGATGACCTCTGAAGTACCTTCCAACTCTATTCTATGTTCTATACCGGGGTCTTCCAAGTTGACAGCTTTAAGACTTGTGGACTTCAACTCCCAGAATTCCTCCTCCAGTCAGGTTAGCTCAGGAATTCTGGGAGTTGAAGTCCAAAAGTCTTCAACTTGCCAAGTTTGAAGAGCCTTGTTCTATGAGATGCCGTTGTTCCTCTCTCTTCTGGGCTGGTCAGACACCCATATACCAGTAGGCATAGGAAGGCCATTTTTCACCTTCCTGAGGGTCCAGAGGCTTCCCTCTGGGCTGCTGGGAGGGGCAAAATGGCCTCCCCCGAGCTCTGCAGCCCCTCTGGAATCTGGAAACAGTCTATTTCCAGACTTCCAAAAGGCCCGTTTTCCCCCCTCCCAGAACCTGCACATGGACCCTGCACTTATCTACATCAAAAATGGGCCACGTGGAAACTTCTGGAAGGGGTGGAGTGGGTGGGGCCAGCCGGTCAGTTCAAATAACGGTTCCACAAACCAGATGCAAATTTAATATTTGGTTCACTTGAACCGGTCCAAACCGGTAGAATCCCACCCTTGATAGTTTCTCAGGATAGGCCTCATTGACCTTAGTCAGGCTTGCTGCCAGGTTGGGAGGATGGGCGCTTCAATCTTCAGGGAAATGAAACTAATTTGTGGCTGACAAAAAGACAACAAAATAAGAAGAATATAAGTTGCAAGTATTTCTTCCGTAGAGAAGTTACTTTTGCAATTTCTGGATGAATACTTGAAGTTCCTGGAATGCATCCTAGGGAATTTTTGTGCCACTGAATTTTAAGACAGGCTGTGAATGCTGAATTCTCTTTGAAATAAACGTATTTAGCCCTTGCATATAAATACGTGTGTAGAGCAGACCCTCCAATGGGGAGAAATTTATTTGGGAAGCTGACGTGACCTCCAATGCTTTGTGGGTGAAGTTTATGGCTCTTTAGAGAGAACTATCTCTTCCTGTCCCTCCACCCTCCTCTGTTCCTCTCCACAGTCCAACAGCTTCAGAATATTTATATTGGGTCATTATAGTTCAGTCTTTCACAGCCGGACACCTTACACAAATATTTGACATGTGGGTTTTTGTACTCCTCAGCCAGCGTGGGATCTTAAAGTCAACACAACCAGAAGGCACCGGATTGGAGAGAGCTATCATAAGAAATGGGACATGTAACCAAAGAGAGATGCCTCTTGGTTTTGTTTCAGCAAGAACAAATTGATGTAGGATATTAGTGAGAAAGTGTTTTCTTTTCCATTGAATGAAAGAGTGAATATATCCAACTGTAGTTTGTTTTTTTAATGAATCTGAAACAACAGCGGCTCATTTTACAATGTAATTTGTGTGTGTGAGAGAGAAAGAGATGGCATATATGAGGATGGAAATTCCCTTTCTGAACATTCGTTTTGTCATTTCTGTCTTTGATGCTGGTCACCCACTCACAAATCCTTAGTAATGTCAGTAAAGTTATTACTCCCTAGAGCAAGAGGTCTTGGCAACTTTAAGCCTGGTGGACTTCAACTGCCAGAATTCCCCAAACCAGCCGGCTGGGAAATTCTGGAAGTTGAAGTCAGCCAGGCTGAAAGTTGCCAAGGTTGGAGACTCCTGACCTAGAGCAATGATGGTGAACCTTTTGGGCCCTATCTGTCAGGATTCCAGCAGTTACTCCAATTAAATCATGAGCCTCGAGCCACACTCCCAAAACTAAAAAAGATTTATTTGAAGGTAACATTTTATGTCCTACCTGGGCGTAGTAACTCTGAGATACATAATTCACTGTTACCCTTGATCCTGCTTCCCCCCCCCCTCTTGTGAGTGTATCATCCAATGAAAAAATGTCCATAACCAAGAGTCACCAATCATGCTCTCCAATTAGATTCCCCCACCCAGGAGCTTCAGTCATCTAATCAGTCTTTGAAGAAAATATGAATGGAATGTACTTTCGATTCCACACTGTTGCCTGCTCTTTGAAACACCCCCCTTCTGTGCCCCCCTGTGCATGCACGGCAGAGACCTGAAGGCCAGCTGGCCAGCGGGAGGCACACACACACACGCGAGATGGAGATGCACATGCCCACAGAGAGGGCTCTGCATGCCACCTGTGGCATGCATTCCCTACGTTCACCACCATGGCCCTGGAGAAACTCTGACATTCAAGTCTTCATAGTATTACTGTGTGGTTTGAAAGGTCTTACTACTTTGGACAGGAAGGTGGTGCAGAGAGTGGTGAGGACAATGGAAAAGATTATTGGAGGTTCATTTCTTCCTTCTATTCAGGACATGGTATATAAGTGATGCTTGACCAGGGTCTGCACTGATTGTGCCTGGGATACCACACATCCTTTCATGACTGATTTTCTTTGTTGATATATAATCTCTCTCTCTCTCTCTCTCTCCATCCATCCATCTACCTATCTACCTACCTACCTACCTACCTCTCCCTCTTTCTCTCTCTCTCTTGATACATACACATATACACACACACACACATACACACACACACATATATATATATACACACAGAGAGAGAGAGAGAGAGAGAGAAATACCACTCACACATCATCACAAAATCTCCAGAACTGTAAAGCCTCGCAAACTTGAAATTTGGCATGTATATTTGTCTTGGCTTCTAGGTGCTCACTGAGAAAGGATTTTTCAAAATGACTATCAGAGCATTAACGTTTCCTATATTATTATGAACACGCTCTGATGCTAATGAGTTCTACTCCCCCTCCCACCTGAAAAGAAATCTCTTCCAAATGCAAAACACAAGCAGAGGTGAGGAATTTCAGTTTCACAGTACCAAGCAGCTTTAGTACAGAACAGTTGAGCTAAGCTGCGCCCAGGCTCCTGGCTGTCTCTTTCTTGCTCACACAGCAAATATTGCTTCAGTTTCCATGTTTCTCTCTCTCTCTCTGTATGTGTAATGTATGTACGTATGTATATAACTCAGTTTGGTATGGAAATTGCACTATAAAGGAAAAAAGGCATCACAGAGGGTGGTGCAAACCATCCAACACATTCTAGGGATTCCACTTCCTGCCATTGTGGACATTCAGAGGAAACGATATGTGCGTAAAACCCACAGCATCGTTAAGGACCCCTTCCACCCAGCCCACAAACTGTTTCCTCTTCTTCTATCTGGGAGGAGGTTCAGGTGCCTGCAGTTTAAGACCAGCAGGCTAGGGAACAGCTTTTACCACACAGCAGTCTCCTTGCTGAACTCCTCAGTTCATTTGTCCCCACACGTATGCAGATGCTTCCCTTGATAACATATGATGTATTTTGTATAATTCTCTGTGCATCTGTATTTATATTCAACGTGTCCATTAACATTTGGTACAGTTGTATATGTTCATATATGTGCAGTCACACTTAACTTTGTGTGCTTGTGTACATACATTTTGTTGTGTTTTCCATTGACATAATCATAGATGCCTTGCATATTTGCATACATATATTTATATTTTACTGTTGTTTTGCACTTCTGGTTGGATGCTAACTGCATTTCGTTGCCTGTATCCATGGCAATGACAATAAAGTTGAATCTAATCTAATATGTATATACTGTATATAAATAGGTATAGGACTATATGTATGCACGGGCACATGTATGTGTGTGTGTGTGTATCCATTCTGAGAACGGGCATCAGGACTTCATTTTTAATGTGTGCCAGTGTGTTCACATAAAGTGACAATAAAGCTCTTGTCTTCTCTTGTCTTCTCTTCTCTTTTCTTCTCTTCTCTGCTCTTTCCTTCCCTTTCCTTCCCTCTTCAGCATGATATAGTGCCATTTTAGGCTGAAGACGTGCTATTGCACTAAAATAAATTCCTTTTTCCTTCTCGGCTAGCCCCAAATCAAACTTCTGCTCTTCAGGGTTGAGGGTTTTTCCTGGTTTGCTGCAGGAATAGACTTGTGTCTGTCTGCTGAGTTACCCAAAGTTCTGAAAAAAGAAAGAAAGTTCTTCACGAGCTCTTGTGAAATTGCTTTAAAATAAACGCTTTCTACTTTTTCCCCTTTGAATGTGTAGAAGTAAGTATTACATGCCATGGACCGTTTAATTTAAGAGCACCTGATTTTATATTTTGATGTCACAATTGACTATAACATACTGTATCAATTGTTTTTATCCATGCCTGGAAAATACTAGTGGATAGTATGCCTGGAAAATAGTGATAAAAGCTTAATAAATAATTAAGATTAATTCTGCTAGCATTTGGGGCCATAGTTAGAAAAGAAAAAAAAAGAAAGTAATCGTGTATTGGAAGAGTTTTAAGTGTTCGAGCCATTGTAATCCTCTCTTTGCTGGCAACTCAAATCACTCTGCAGAAAATAGTGTCAGAATCAATCAATCAGGAAAACTTGGACCACTTTACAAAACTTGGAAACATTTATTTTGTAGTCTTCATGGATTGCCCACAGTACGATGGATGCTGTTATCGAGAGATGCCAGGAAATATCTAATGGGAGCTAACGGGAGCACAGTTTTCAAAAGGCATTTTGAGATGAAGCATATACAGAAAATACCTCCCCCAGGGATCAGAATGAAATGGGGGGAGGGGTGTAATTTAAGACCTTTTCTGCCACAAATGAAGGACAATTGCAGGAATTGAGTATATCAGTCTGGTGAGGAGAAGGACTAGGTATGACATGATAGCAGTGTTCTAATATTTGAGGGGCTGCCACAAAGAAGAGGGGGTCAAATTATTCTCCAAAGCACCAGAAGGCAAGAGAAGAAATGATGGATGGAAACTAATCAAGGAGAGAAGCAAACAGGAATTAAGGAGAAACTTCCTAAAAATGAGGACAATTGACCAGTTGCTTTCAGAAGTTGTGGGTGCTCCATCACCGGAGGCTTTCAAGAAGAGACTGGACAGCCACTTGTCTGAGATTGTATAGGTTCTCCTGCTTGAGCAGAGGGTTGGACTGGAACAGGAGTCAGCAATCCAGGGCTCTAGAGCTGCATGTGGCTCTTTCATCCCTCTGCTGCGGCTCCCTGTCACCCGATGGTGCTACAATTTTGAGAAGAGCTTCTGGTTTAGGGTGGGGGTAGGGGAAAACATGGCGCTCCTGGAGGAGACTCTATGGCAAGGGGAGGGTTTTCTGGTTGTCTCCACAATTGATAGGGCTTTCGCTTAGGACAGGTAGAGGAAAAAGGAGCTAGGAGGAGACTATGGTGGGGAACCAGACTTCTGGTTGGCTCCAGAATTGAATGGGAGGATTCCGATTAGGACTCTCATGGCTCTTTGAGTGGTTAAGGTTGCCGATCTCTGGACTCGAAGACCTCCAAGGTCGCTTCCAACTCTGTTCTGTTATTCCCTTTCACCTCATCTGCTCCAACCTTTATCTGCCTTTGTCAGCTGGGCCAGATCAAGCTTTTGCTGCTGGGGGGACGGACAGGTGGAATCGGAAAAAAAAAAAAGTTCCAATCCATGCTTTGTACTTTTTCAGTTGCAATTTGAACCGTGGGTTTATTGAGGCCTGGGATTCTGTCTGTGCCATGGTGGCATCCTCACCATACCCACTTCTCCAGGCTGGTATTCTAGGCACTGGTAGATTTAACATGCATTTACAAAGGCTTTGTTGGTCAGATTCTGTACTGTGTGTCATATTCAAGTGCATTTAACCAATACGAACTTATGGAAATCAACTGTTCAGGTGTATTTAATCTGCTACTTTATTTGCCTGTTGTAAAAGTGCTCCAATAGTTTCCTGGAAAGGATAGCTGAATTTGAATTTTGTAAACAAAGATAATCCCAGATGCTAGTATGTTTTAGGCATTTCAACACCACCTTTCTTTACATAGCCCTGTTGCCTTCTAACAGTAACAATGCAATTTTGCATGTCTCTCAGTTGTGACTCCTACTGACTGATTGGGGTTTATTGCTGAGTAAATATGTGAAAAGACTCTGTTGCAAAAGTCTTCAAAAATATATGGCTTCAATTACTGAATGAATACAATACAATATAGAACAAAGGTCTTCAAACTTGGCAAGTTTAAGACTTGTGGACTTCAACTCCCAGATTTCCTGAACTAACACGACTGGAGGAGGAATTCTGGGAGTTGACGTCCACAAGACTCAAAGCTGCCAAGTTTGAAGACCCCTGACAGAACAACAGAGTTCAAAGGGACTTTGGAGGTCTTCTAGTACAACCACTTGCTCGAACAGGAGATCCTATACCCTTTCAGACAAGTGACTGTCCAGTCTCTTCTTAAAAACCTGCAGTGTTGGAGCTTCTACAACTTCTGTTCCATGGGTTAGTTCTCATGTTCTATTGAGAGTTTTGCAGCGTAAATTCAGCACCAGAAAAATAAACACAGATGGCTGATGCTTCATTTAACATCTTTGTAAACATAAATAGATTTTACAAACCAGTTGTAGATTTCTCCAACATGGAGCAAACTCAAACAGAAACGTGTTGCAAGTTCAGAGCAGAGCTCCATTCTTCAGCAAGCAAGCAAGATAGTTTCATCTTCAATAGACAAGACTCAGAACTTCAACACATAGCTGCACAATTGCAGAACTTAACATACAACCACCCTAGGCTACTTTAGTTTCAGTTTCCAGCCTAGGCTAATTCTAGTTTCAGTTTCCAAAACAGTCCTCATTGGCTGATTTAGTTGTTATGCCAATTCATTGGCTGACCTTGTTACTAAGCTCTATTCCAGTTCATGAATATACATGTTCTCATGTACTTGGCAACTGGTTCACAGTTATGTGATTCCTTTGGGCAACCCTCTGACAAGCAAAGTCAGTGGGGAAGCAAGGGTCACTTAACGACCATTTTAATTCACAACGGTGGCAAGAAAAGTCCCTTATCTGAAATGGTATAGGTTCTCTTGCTTGAGCAGGGGGCTGGACTAGAAGACCTCTAAAGTCCCTTCCAGCTCATTCATTCTGATTCATTGTCAGCAAATTTCTCCTTTGTTCTAGGTTGCTTCTCTCCTTGATTAGTTGACCCCTTCTTCTCTGTGAGAACCCCTCAAATATTGCAAGACCACTTGTCAACTACAAAGATACTCCTTTGGTCTTTTTAGCTGTCAGAAAAAGGGAGTGGTGCCTAGATATTAAGTGCCTAGATAATCACCCTGGCAGGCCAAAGTTGTCGGAGCGCAAGAGTATTACTGGAGAGCATGGTTGATGACTCTTGGTTATGGATGTGTCCCATTGGAGAATATACATCCACCAGGGTCAAGGGGGAAATGAATGATGTATTTTAGTATTGGCTACTTCCAGCTAACACCAACATGGCCACTTCTAATAAACCAATTTTCTTTTCTCTGAGATGCGGCTAAAGACTTATGATTTGAGTGGGGGTGGATTTACTGGAGTCCTGACACCACTAACATGTCATCTCTGGTTCTTCTTTCACTGGATTAAGGTTTTCCCCGCACATACGTGCTACTCATTTCCAGCTCTAGGGGGCACCGGTGCTCATCTCCATTACAAAGCCAAAGAGCCAGCACTGTCTGAAGACATCTCTGTGGTCATGTGGCCGGCATGACTGAACACCGAAGGCGCACGGAGCGCTGTTACCTTCCCACCAAAGTGGCTGCTATTTTTCTACTTGCACTGTTTATGTGCTTTTCAACTGTTAGGTTGGCAGAAGCTGGGACAAGGAATGGGAGCTCACTCTGTTACGCGGCGCTAGGGATTCGAACCGCCGAACTGCCGACCTTCCTGATTGACAAGCTCAGCGTCTTAGCCCCTGAGCCAACGTGTCACTGGATTAGATATACCTAATTCTTGCAACCATTGTTGGCCGAACATGTTGGCTGAACATAGCATTTTCATTTTAGTTCGGCCATCCAAAAACAAATCCAAAGTTTTATAGGAACAGGAGAAATAACAGAGATAGAAAAATATTAGCAAGCATGATTTTTTAAAAAAAGCATAACTTACAGAGTTTCCCATTTACTTAGATCTCTTTGTGCTTTGGAAAAGATTAAAAATAATAGCAACTGCTGATGTTCTTTGAGGGAGAGCATTATGATATATGATATAAAAGTGAAACAGCAGGAAACAAAAGTACAATGATATACAAATGTTGTGACTTTGTGCCATCCGCTGTCGGATGAATAACGGATGGATGTAAAGTGCTGCTCTCGGATGCAAGAGGTATAAAATAGGTTGCAATACAGGTAGACCACAACGGCGACCTAAATTTCAGTTGCTAAGCAAGGCAGTTAAGTGAATTTTGCCCCATTTTATGACCTTTCTTGCCACCATTGTTGAGTGAATCACCACAGTGGTTAAGTCAGTAACATGGTTATTAAGTGAGTTGGCTTCCCCATTGACTTTGCTTGTCAGAAGGTGGCAAAATGGGATCACATCAGCGGTGGGATTCAAATTTTTTTTACTACTGGTTCTGTGGGCGGGTGGCTTGGTGGGCATAGTGTGGCTTGCTGGGTGTGGCAGGGGAAGGATACTGTAAAATCTCCATTCCCTCCCCACCCCACTAACCTGCTTTGCAGCTCCATTCTCCTGTGCAGGGCAACAAAAGAAGACCCAGTCAAACAGCTGGGACTCAATGGAAGGCGGAGAAGAGATGGGGTTGGCGGGGTCAAAGGTAGTATTCCAAACTACTCAAAATTTCCACTACCAGTTCTCCGAACTACTCAAAGTTTCTACTACTGGTTTTCCAGAATGGTCAGAACCTGCTAAATATTACCTCTGGATCACATGATTCCCCAGACCCTGCAACTGTCATAAATAGGAGCCAGTTGCCAAATGGCTGAATGTTGATCATGTGACCATGGGGATGCTGCTGTGGTCGTAAGTGTGAAAAATGGTCTTAAGCCACTTTTTTTCGGTGCTGCTTGAATGGTTACTA
This sequence comes from Hydrophis major, assembly GCA_033807585.1. Lineage (NCBI taxonomy): Eukaryota > Metazoa > Chordata > Lepidosauria > Squamata > Elapidae > Hydrophis > Hydrophis major. The sequence goes on along the minus strand of CM066340.1, from coordinate 4,519,938 downwards.
AGTGTTTTTTTAATCCTGTCATCCCAGCTGAAGATTTGAACTCTAAAACAGCAATTATACTGTTTGGAAGCAGGGGTGGGATTCAGAAATCCCAGCAACCGGTTCGCTGCCCAGTTCCTGGGTGGGTATGGGTGTGGCTTACCAGAACATCCTAGGAGGGACATTTTTCACCTTTCCCAGAGTCCAGAGGCTTCTCTCGGGCTTCCAGGAGGGTAAAAACAGCCTCCCCTGGGCTCTGCAGGCCTTCCAGAAGCTGGAAACAGGCCCGTTTCTGGACTTCCGGAAGGCCCATTTTCCCCCCTCCTGGAGCTTCCGCATAGACCCTGCACTTACCTACATCCAAAACGGGCCACGTGGAGACTCATGGGAGGGGAGGGGTGGGCAGGGCCAGCTGGTCGGTTCAAATACCAGTTCGGGGAACCAGGTGCAAATTTAACATCTGATTTGCCCGAACTGGGTCTGAACCGGTAGAATCCCACCCCTCTTTGGAAGTCTCCAGGCTGTTTGTTGTTGTTCCTGTTGTTGTTCCTGTTGTGGGACTGCACAACCTAAAAAATACGTCAGCCACTTGCAAATGTTGCTCAGAAACGACGTGCAGTTGGGTTTTGTGATCGAGAGGCTGGTCGAGGTCAGACTCTGAAATGGGTGCAACTGGCTGTTCTACATGAAGTTGATTGTCAAAAGGGGTGGGAAAGGGTTGTTTTTTGTTTTTTGTTTTAACCTTTAAAGTGGGTAGTTTTCTTTTCTTTTTTCTTTTTCTTTGAATAATGCTTTTATAAGAAGAGATTATATGCCCTATGTTTTATTCACCTATACCCCTCCACCTCCCTCTGAAAAAAATGTCTTTATCTTCCACCAGTTTGGAGCCGAACAAGGCGCTGTCTCTTCTCTTTACAAGGCACACAGCCTGTTCAAGTATCTCGTACCAAAAAATAAAAAGGACACACAAGAGTTTTTCAATAAGCTAAAAGAATTCTACATACATACAAAAAGGAGGGGGGAAGAATAGGGATGCTGGCAGCCGCAGCAGCTGGTTCTGCTTCAGGGGTTCTCCGTTTGGGAGCTGAATTAACCAGCTTAGGTCTTTGGGGATTTTCCACGGGCTGTCAAAAGGTGAAGAAAAGATGCTTGTGGCTCAAATTTATATTTACCGACAAAGAGATAAAGGGATTTATTGAAATATAAATGTAATACAAAAATAGTTTGTCAAGAAAGCGACTGCCCTGCAAAGGCCCCTGGAAAGGCGAAGGCGGAAGCAATATGCTCCATCCCGTATTTGGTTAGACCAGGTTGACCTGATAAAAAAACCACTTAATCTCTCCCCTGGTATAGCCGACAAAGCAAAGAGAGCCTGTGGCTGAGTGGTTAATATATCTACCTAATATGCAAGCAGCCTGGGTTTGAATCCCAATAAGGGTATGGCTAGCAGACGAGAACTAAATAGCTTGAAATAGATCTATACTAGTCTCTGGCCCCAGAGACCGGCCCCAGTTTCCCCGATCAAAGCAGAAACTGAGGAGGCCAGCTTTTAGAAATGCTGATTTGGTAATCCGTTCAGAAAGACTGGGTCAAGACAGAAACTCCAGATAACAAAAGGTTGGCAAAATTAGCTCAAACACCCAGGGTTTGCATTTCCCCCTTTGCCTATAGAGCCAGCCATGACCTCTACATGATCCCATAGGAATCCAGAAGGTATAAAACCCACCCACTCTCAGCTCCATTTTGTCTGCTGTCCCAGAATCCTACATGGTTAGTGGTTCTCCTTCATCAATAAACCAACTTTCTTTCCAATCAGCCTCCATGTTATTTCCAGTGTTTTTCTCCCAGCCTGGAACTGAATCAGAAGGATATTTCTTCCAACATTAGCACACCTCGCCACAGCCTCCATGTTATTTCCAGTGTTTTTCTCCCAGCCTGGAACTGAACCAGAAGGATATTTCTTCCAACATTAGCACACCTCGCCACAGCCAACCTGCAACAAGCAACTTGCCATGGCACCACTCGCTGTAAGAGAAGAGTTATACTAATATAGAAGAAATGATGGAATAGAATCATGAAAGGATGCAAAAGGAAAGACAAAATGAAATATGATTGACAACAATTAAAATAGTTTTTAAAAAGTATTTTAAATAATTAAATGGAATTGTTGAATTGTCCTGCAGCAAGTTGGCCACAAGGAATTGGCCCATTCTGGTATTTTTATGGGTTATTCCTTTATAAAGGAAAAGATTTCGCTTGAACTTGTCATAAACATTAAAAACTGTTAAAAAACTTAAGGCAATGGAAATCCCATGGGAAAGAAGGGAATCTTGCACCATATGTACCTGGGGCCAAAAATTTTAATGACTTATGCAAACGGAATGAGTTCAGAATGTGCAGGATCAGTGGGGAAAGAGATTTTAGAGTAATGATAAAGGTACATATGACATTCAGTGAAGGTATTAGCACAGTGTGTATTCTCAACATGAAAAAGGACAAAATTGTCTGCTTGAGATAATGAAAAATGAGAAACAATGCTATAGGGCATTGCATACCAGAACAACTAGACACAAGGATGATTTTTCCCCCCCATGCCATCACTCTAATTCCCACAATGCTGTCAAACTATTTAGTAATGCTGTATTACTATTCTTCTTCTTATCCTTTCTATTACCTATCTCCTTCTACTTATGATTATAACCTTGTTGTTTGTATCTTTACAATTTATATTGTTTTATTTAGTTTCCTAGTACGGTTTATGCTGATTGCTTATTTAGTATCCTATGACTATCACTTAGAGTTGTATCTTATGAATTATGATGAATGTATTTTTGTGATGACTATGATCATGATTTATAATTTATATCTTTATGTACAATGAGAGCTTATGCACTGAAGACACATTCCTTGTGTGTCCAATCACACTTGGCCAATAAAGAATTCCCTCCCCTCCCCTCCCCTCCCATACCATACCATTCCAAAATGATATTGACAAGAGAGGTGCTAATATGTCAGCCTTATGAGGTAATGTCAGCTGCCATCTTACAGTGAAACAGCTGCAAACTACATGGCCGGTAGTTCGCAAGGCATTAGAGGAAGCTGGATAAACATATAAGAAGTACGCTGACAAGAAGAAGCCCTCTCAGAAAATAATTTGAAATAAGGGGTGAAGTGTATTTGTCCACCACATATATCCAGTCTAGATGACCCTTGAGAAAGCTGGGAGCAAAATTTGTAGATCTTTTCCCCATGTAAGAATTATCAACCTGGTAATGGTTGAACTTAAATGGCCAAAAAACCTTAGTCTTACACTGTAGTCTGCTTAAACCAGAAAAACCTCCACATTACAGCCCCTGGCGGAAGCCGCTCCTTCTCCTGTTCTCATTGAGGGAGAGCAATACTTCAAAGTGAAGGAAATATTAGACTCTATAGAGGCAAACACTGATACCTTGCTTTATCTGATTGGTGTGTGTGTGTGTGTGGTCAGCGACGGGAGGCAGCTAAGGGAGGGAAATGTTGAATGTAGGGATTTTGGCACATGGTTCTCGGTACTGGCTATGCATTACTGCCACGGTGGTGGAGTGGTCAGAGTGCAATACTGGAGGCTACCTCTGCTGACTGCCAGCTGACTGCAATTTGGCAATTCGAATCTCACCAGGCTCAAGGTTGACTCAGCCTTCCATCCTTCCCAGGTGGGTAAAATGAGAACCCAGATTGTTGGGGACCATAGGCTGACTCTGTAAACCACTTAAAGAGGATATTAGAAAGGTATAGTTTATTAGAAGTCAAGGGTAAGTAATAGCAATAGCATTTAGACTATTGCTCTTACACTTGACTTCTAATAAACTATACCTTTTTCAACAAATGGAGCCAAGGATCATTACTATTTAGAGGTTCACACTGTGGCAGGTCTGACAGGTAGGCCAAACAGTAAGCAGAGCCAGACGATCTAATTCTGCTTTATTTGTAAAGTTACATTAACAGAATCTTGCCAATTCAAAAGTATATCTCCTCCCATCCCTGTTTACAGGAAAACTAACTCTTCTGAACTACTTCTTGCCTCACCCCATTTCTGCTAGTGGCTAAGTTGCCTTTTATCTGACCATTTCCTTGGCTTCGCCTCTTCTCCCTGTCTCCCAAGGTCATTTTCACTTACCATTACTCAATATTATAATGCCCTTAGATGAATTACTGGCGTGACCATCTCTGGAATATTGTGCACAGATCTGCTCAGGGCATCTTGTAAGAGGCATAAGGGAACTTGCAGGTCAGAGAAGGTCAACTCAGGTGATCAAGAGGTTGGAACATCTTCCCTGTGAATAAGCATTTGCAACATTTGGGGATTATTAGTCTAGAAAAGAGATGAATAAGATGACAGTACATTGTACAAGATTAAATGTAGCCTGGATAAAGTGGACAAGGGGAAATCAGGGAAGTTAGAACTAACCAATACAATTGAATCCTGGAAGAATTTGGACATATGTAACAACTCAACACATGTGATTCAAGTTTGGAATTTGCCATCATGAGATGTGATGCTCACTTGTACCAAAAAGTTTGGTTAGCTTCAAAAAAGGACAGATTGGGATGCTCTTAGCTTTGATGGCAGTGGCACTGCCTTTGAAGGCCATCTGCTGAAAGACTGGTGGACTTCCTTGGGCAGTTGGTTGGCCACTTAGACTGCTCGATTAATCAATTTATTTTATTGATTAGCCTACAGACCAAATCGGCATACATGATTTGAACACGTGTTACCAGTAAAATCCTATACAATTTAAAATGAGAGTAGGGTAAAATACAATAACTATAGTATAAGATACAATAATTTAATACATAAATATATAAAATAGAATAAAATGACATAAAATTATATTTCTGTATTACCCCTGCAATTTACCCCACATATGTCGATCTCGGTCAGACCATTTTAGTCAGAAATTGTGGTGTATTAAATGTTGTTTTCAAATTCTGGCCACATATGAGGTATGTGTTGTTTTAATATGGCTCCCACAGGGCCATATGTTTAATATGTGGATCAAGGTACTTATATCTCACCCCACTTATACAAGCAGCAATTGAATAACATATGAGTCAGATCTTCTACCTCTTCAGCTCCACAAATGCATATGTCAGGGCTCTGGGAGTTACCCCCATTTAAATAATGAGTCTCTAGCTAGACTTTCAAAGCTCAAAGAAGATTTACTAGGAGTAAACATGCCGGTGCTGTCTGGGTGTAGCCAACTCTGAGACACATCATTCATTGTCACCCTTGACCCTGGTTTCCCCCCACCCCCTGGGTGTATCATAATTCATATTCTCCAATGGGACACCTCAGGACACCTCAGATAGCCCAGAGTCATCAATCAGGCTCTCCAGTTAGAATTTTGCTCCATAGAAACTTCAGTCTCCTAGAAACTATCTATGAAAACATTTATGGAATGCAAATTGCCACACTGCTCCGCCCTCCCTTTCTCTAGGCAACTCTAAAAGACCATAGAAATATGAGTTGACAGCAGGTACATTCATTGTACGAGTTGCAATGACAATAAACTAAACTAAAAGTTCATTGTATGAGACAGAATGGAATCTCCCAAATCTAACTACTGAGAGAGAACAATCTGCTGGATTAGATGGGCCCTTTGGTCTGACCCAACAGGGCATTGATTATGTTCTTGGATTCTTCTGCCACTTTGGGACTATGTAAGAGTGTTAGACTTAAGTTGGGTTAAAGGCATACATGAATGACTCACTTAGTTTTCCTCTTCTCTCTTTCTTAAGCTTGCTGAGTGAAAATGAGAAGCGTCCCTTTGTGGAGGAGGCTGAACGGTTGAGGGTTCAACATAAAAAGGATCACCCAGACTACAAATACCAGCCACGTCGGAGGAAAAGTGTCAAAGCCGGCCAGAGTGATTCAGACTCGGGAGCTGAGCTGAACCATCACGGAGGATCCCAGATCTACAAATCAGACTCAGGACTGGGCTCGATGAGTGAAGTGCATCACCCTAGTGACCACACAGGTGAAGGAAGAGTGTTTGTGTCAGACCTGCCCCAATTTAGACATTTAAAAAAGAAAGACTCTCGATTCCAATTTGGTTGAAGTGATAGGTTCTTTTACTCAAGTGGTTGCAGTGAAAGTAAAACTAGATCTAAGTATTCCTGCACAAAGATTACACTTTTCACCCTTTCCTTGGCCCTCCCCACACGACCAGTCCATCAGTCTTCAATAGGATGCCTTGAAGATGTTTTGGGAATGGCTCGGAGCTTGGGGCCTCTCAATCCATTTTACATTCAGTTCCCAGGCCAGGTGTCCTTGGATGTTGGTTTATTCCAGTTTGGTACCTCTGGCTCTTTTCAATGTGTCTCCCCTCCCCACTCCCTGTTTGTCTTCTCATTCCCAGGTCCACATGTTACTACCCCAAATTCCTCCCCCTTTACAATTTATGGCAGGATGCCAGTGAAACATCTCTGCTGGAGATGGCAGATCTGACAATTTGTCCAAGGCAGAATCCTTAATCCAGAATCCTTCATTAAATCCAGAATCCTTAATTTGCTTTATCTTGGACATCTCAGGTGTCGGACAGTGATGGGATTCAAATCATTTAACAACTGGTTCTCCGCCCTAATGACTGGCTGGATAGACCTGGCTGGATGATCATGTGACTGGGTAGACATGGCCAACTTGACATCACTCACGTCGAGGGGTGCCTCACCTTGCCCAGCCTCTCCTTGCCCACCTGGCCCTTCCCCTCCCAGCCACTTCTTATAACCTTGGGTGGCTGGGCAAGTGGCTCAGTAGCAAGGCAAGAAGCGGCTGGAAGGGGAGAGGAGGGGCAAGGCAGGACTGGGCGTGGCATGGCAAGGCACGCTATTCAACCGGTTCTCCAAACTGCACAAAAAGTTAGCTACCAGTTCTCGCGAACCAGTGTGAACCTGCTAAATGCCACCCCTGGTGTCTGGTCATGAAAAATAGCATGGGAGGAGGTAGAGATTCTGCAGCTCTGTCCATATTGTCAAGTTCTCCCATTCGGTGCATTTCCTGATTCGGGATGAAGTTCTTGGGAAAAGAAAGGCTCGATTCCAGATACCATACGAACATTAATTCATTCATCAATCATGCTTGATAGAGTAGAGGTCCTTCTCCATGAAACCTAGGCAGCCTTTCTCCTTCTTCAGTATAGAGCAGAACTGTGGCAGAATGCATCCCATGGACTCCCCGCTTTTCTCTGGAGCTGATCCAGATGTGTTTGCCAATCCAGGCTACGATCGGAGAATATCCCCCTGTTTCCCATCTACAAAATTGGCAGTTTCTTCTCTAGCTTCTGTTCTGCTGACTGTTTTTTTTTTCTTTGCAAGAAAGCTGGGATTTTTCTCTCTCCATTTCTGGCTTCTGCTCTGGGGCATAAAGCCAAGATCTTGGGGAACTATGCTCAGCTTCACAGCGGAAGGCTAAACGTATATTTGTGTTCAGAAATTGGTGAGCTCTGAACACGTTTGTGGGAAGCTCTTGCACCTTCTCCTTCCAAGGGGTCTTGGGAGAAGGACCTCCAGGCATATTTGTATGCATTCTACGGGAGACCCTACAGCAGGGGTGGAGAATGATGGGCCTTTTGTGGACTTCAGCTCTCAGCATGGCTGGCTCAGGAATTCTGGGAGTTGAAGTCCACAGGTCATAAAAAGGCCATAGTTTCCCACCTCTGCTCTATAGCAACCAGAGATAACTCTGTGACCAACTGAGGTGCAAGTGAAATCAGTTGCAATACATCATTGCCATTCATTCATTTTTCAGATATTTGGGCATAAGTTCCATGGCCAGGATAGATGTGTTCACCTAGACATGATGCACTGGAAGGCAAGAGATCCCTGTGTCATTTGCTCACCGTTTTCTTACTTTCTCAAGGATACAGGTAGTCCTTGATTTATGACCATAACCAAGCCCAAAACCTCTGTAGCTGTTCTGACCAAGACTTCCGAGACCATAATTACGCACACACTTATTTTAAAAACAAGTCTTGTTTCATTGCAACACTGGGAATTATTTTCATTCCCAGCCATAATGAATCTCAAACAGTCCCTCGAGATAAGCACCCACCTTTCTCTCCTTTGAATTGCTGTCAATAACTAGAGTGCCAAATGAACTATAAAAAAACC